>JAKSZT010054334.1:35517935-35736042 GCA_026826555.1 Tolypeutes matacus
AGAGAGAGAGAGAGAGAGAGAGAGAGAGAGAGAGAGAGAGAGAGAGATTGATTCTATATGCATACAGGGTAAAAGGGTAAACCTTTTAAAAGAAAACTAACTCCATAAAGATGATGCCTTACAAACACACTTAGATGAGAGATGTAAATATCACCTAAGAAGCTAACAGTGCAGAAGTGGGAGTTTGAAAATGCCAAGATATTAACTGGAAAAAAAAAAAAAGAAATATATGGTATAGCATTATATGTGGTTCTTAATATAGAAATTAAAAATGGAGGGAAAGCAAAGGAATAGATGAAAGAGAACAAGCATCAGAAGTAGGGAGACATACACAAAATGCTGATGACAGGTTAAAAAGAGATTCATGCCATGCAGTTTCAGATTCAAGCACTAATGAGTCCATTGCAACCTAAACTTGCAACAAGTCAAAACAAAGACTCAGAGTAATAATCTCCCCAGATATGGTCTCCATAACATAGGTATTTCCATTTGTACTATTTATTTTTGCCACCCCAAAATATATAAACTAATGGAAAGAGCGCTAAACTTGGAGTCAGAAAATATGAGTTCTAGAGCTAAATCTGTCTTGTATTGGATACACAATCTTAATGAGATTGTTTAACCTCTCCAGGGCTTTTTCTTTAACAGTCTATTCGGGATTAAATAACAGCCCTATTTAAATTTACCAACTTTCCCTGAAACTTGTTTGCAAGCTGGGAAGCATGATGCTTCCAGAGTTGTATATACTAGTGGTCTGTATCTAAAGCACTTTTAGCTGTATAGTACCATGATGGTAATATGCTTCAGGATATGATGATTTACATCCTAAATGTGCCCCTGTCCATATAAAGTAATTTATTGACTAACTGTAGTTTTTATTATTTGTGCATATAAGTAAAGAACATCAGCTATACATTTTCTTCCTTTCTTTTCAACAGCTTTCCACACATAGTAAAAATATATGTGGGAGGTAAAATCACACCTTTGTGTTCTCCAGTGTTTTAATAGTCTTCTGAAATGAGTTACTTTTAAAGTATTTAAAAAATAATACAAAATTAAAAGTGAAGTCAGATAGAAATTTATTGTTATTCTTTCTCATAGCCAATAATTAATAATTATTGAATTCTTCATCAAATGCTCACTAGTGGAAGTTTGGTTTAGTTTACAGTCATACAAAATATCTAACTTATTTGGTGCTCTTGGGGTAAATTTTTTTTTTCTTGAAAGTTTAAGCTAATTCATATGATAGACATCACCTTGAATTGGATCAACAAGTCTTTTGTTAATCCTGAAGGAGAAAAAGCACACATGAAGAGCCATTCTGGAAAAATGTCAAAATTTTCAAAAAGTAAACAGTTAAAAGGACCTTAACGTAAATTTAAGAATTTCCCAGGATGTCACTGACAATATGAAGAGAGGAAGCTTCCTTTATGTTTTTATTGTTATTTTGTTTTTAAGTTTTGAAGTAATTGTGTATTAAAAGGAAACACTAACTCTCAAGAGATTTAGGAATTCTTTTTCTTGAAGAGTAAAAATTTTGGCTTCAGAAAATATAATTGCAATTGTTAAAGTAAAAAGCTCACAAATATAGTCTAAGCAAATGAAAAGCCAGGGAAATATTGGCACAATAACAAAGGACACTTACGATAGGATAATGAGTACAAGGATGTGATCTGACAATTAAAAGAAAAAGAAAAATACTATATATATGAAAATATTTCATCATCAATATTCACCAAGGCAATGGGAATTAAAGAGATAATGTTATCATTGATCATGTTTCGAATGGATAAGGCTTATTTAACATAATATTGGTGACCTTTTAAGGAAAGTGGCATTCCCAGGGGAATAAATTGATAAAATTTTATTTCTGAGGTAATTAAGAAATATATAACAAGAATCCTAAGGAAATTAAAACTATTCTACTCTCAACATATTAAGGAAATGATTTAGAAAAATGGGGAAATGAGTAGCTATGTGTACTGTTATATTTATAATAGAGAAATTTGGCTATAACACATATATCCATTAACATTGTATATTCAAAGAATACATAAGAAAAAGGAAAAAGGTTTTAGATACTGTATGATTAGTAGAGACAAAATATAAACTATTTGTAAAGTTAAAAAAAATTATACATATCATGAAAGATTGGGAAGATATATACCAAAATAATAATCAAGATTCTGTTTGATTATATTATTGTATGTAATTGTCAACGTAAATTTTTTATGTATACATTTCTGTATTTTTCAGGTTTTCTATATTTTGCAAATCCAATATATTTTTATCGAGTGCCTACCATATGCCTAGCAATGTAACGGAAATTTCAGTTACGTTGATAGGGAGCAAATAAAATTCCTCCCCTCGAAAAGCTTACATACTAGTAGGAGAAACAGATAATAAAGAAATTAGAGAGTGATGTAGCTCAAGTGCTTGAGTGCCTGCTTCCCTTGTACGAGGTCATCTGTTCGATCCCGGGTACCTCCTAAAAACAAAACGAAAACAACAGCAAAAAGAAAAAAAAAAAAAAAAAAAAAAATGAAGAAATAAGCAAACGGAAAGACCAGCCCTAATTGGGAGCAGATGTGGCTAAGTGATTGAACACCTGCTTCTCATGTGTGAGGTCCTGCGTTCAATCCCTTATACCTCCTTAAAAAAAATAAGCAAGGGAATTAATTTTCTATAGCATTGTAATAGATGCTCTCTGCAAAATAAATTTCTATGACAGAACATGAGAGGGTATGAGTATTTAAGGTGGTATCAAACACTCTATTCTCTGTAATATATAATAAGCAACAAAAATTATTTTGAAAGGAAATAAATGTTCCATATACTTCCAAGATAAGTTGTAATCATTTCTTGAAAGCTATCAATTTAAAGCTATTCATTTTTATTTTGTGTTCACAAACTAAACACATTTCAGTCTGTATTTTCTTCGTTCCTATCACGTTATAAATTTAATATTTTGTATAATTTTCAGTTCTGGAAACCAAAGAATAAAAAAACTTGTATATGCTATGTATTATGTGCTTTATTTCTGATATTGACGAAACCACTATGGAGCCCCATTTTATTATCCCATTCAATGCATTGACCAAATTTCATAGATGTAAAACTATTTGGCCAATGTCTCATATTCCTTGAATGATTATTGTGGATCTGAACTTGGATTTAAATCGAAGGCATTTATTTTCACTACAACATTTTGAATTTGATTTGTATTTATTAATTTTATCTTTGAGTTATATGCATTTTGTCTCCTGTGAAATTATATTTGGTAAGAATATGTATCACTAAATATTATGCTAACAATTTTCTTCAGATGTGACTATAAAGCTGATTTGTATTTCAAAGGTGTGTGTATGTGTTGCTATCATATTTTCTGCATTAATTAATTTGAATTCAATTAATTGTGACATACTTTAATGCTTCTGTAAAGAGTGATTGATGTAGAGTATGAGTAATGACTTCTCTGTGTGGAATTTTTATTGTTATAAAGAATGAAGAATAAGCCTCAAAATGTAGAGAAATATAGCATCACAAAAAGTAGCACAGGTGAAATAAACGTTTACATTTGTTTGTTGTTTTGATTTGTTGATTATTTGTTTAGTTGTCATAACCTACATTAAGGGTTTAGGAGAAGCTGAGAGTGACCAATTTTTAAAAATCCTTTTTCACTACTTTGATAAGTTAAGTTGTATATTTTTCTTGTTATAGGAATGTGTCCATTTAAATAACTCTTCTTTTATGAAGCACAATTTAATTCTGCACATAATCTGAACCCAGCACAGCACACCTGTTAGGACCACTATGCATTTCCCCTACTTGCCTCATTAGACTGTATTCAAAAAAGGTCAATGACGTTGGGCTGAATTGACAAAATATGCATTTTCCCTTTTGCTGATATGCTGTCTAAGATAGAAAGTATTAAACTTTTTTCCTCATTCCTCTAAAGCATTTGAACGTTAATTTCTGCAAGTGTTATCACATTCAACTCCTTCAACACTCTCCATTTCACTAGCAGTCTCTTAGTGATCTGCTCCTTTCATCTCTCCACAGATTTGTCCTAATGAAATTATTATGGCTGAACTGTTGTTTTTCATCCACCTTTATTCCATCTCTTTATGATAATAATGATCTCATTTTATTTTCAAAAACACTGACACACAACTATAGTTTTAAGTCATTATTTTTATGTTTCTTAAAGGAAAAAGTAATTGATCCTGTAAATAGTTTTGTGTTTTTATTGAAGGTGAACACAAGACAGTAACATTGCATTTATTCTGAAAGGTGGCAGAGTGGAGTGGTTGGGAGATGCCTCTGGATCCAAAATGAACTGGGTTCAAATCATTTCTGCTACTTAGAGCTAGGCGATCTTAAATGTGTTGCTTAATTTCAGTAAACCTGCTAATGCATAGGTTCGCTGTGGGCATTAAACAAGAAAATGCACGTAGAATATAATTAGCTCAGTCTGCAGTACATAGATGCCAAGCTAAGTGCTTTACAAGAAGAGAGCCTTCTTTTGTTACTCAAGGTCATTGTTATGGGTGCATCCACTCATAGCATGCTCTAAGAGCCAGCAAAGGTATATTTATGCATCTTTAGGAGTCTTTGTCTGTCATTATCAACTTACTTTTTTACACCTTCTGCTACCATACCTAACTATAAAAAACCAAATGACTTTCTACCTGTTGCTGTTGATCTTTATTAAACTTAAAAGCAAATAATCACATTTACATAAAGGGCACTTTAAGAGTTAATACTATGTTGAGTATGAACTTGAAGATCTGGCTGAAGGTTGAGGGCATCAGGTTATTTATAGGCTCTTTTCATGAAAATCTGACTATTTTCTTTTTCTAACAGCTATAATTTTAACAAGTGTATTTAACATACAAAACAATAGACTTATTAAAATATACAGTTTGGTGTTTTGACATAAGTATGTAGATGTGAAACCATCAAAACCTCAGAGTACTGAACATAACCATCATCCAAAATTATTTCCTATTGCACCTTTCTAAGACTTTCCTCCCACTCACACAACTCTCCCATTCCTCAGACATTCATTGATATGCTCGCTATCAGAAAAGATTAGTTTGCATTTTCTAGAATTTTATATAAATGGATTTCTGCAGTATGTACTCTTTTTTGGACTGACTTTTTTACTCAGAATAACTATTTTGAGATTCATCCGTTCATGATGATATATCGAGTTCATTTGTTTTACTGCTAAGTAGCATTTCACTGTAGGGATAGAACACTATTTACTCATTCATAAAATGATGGACATTTGCGTTGTTTCCAGTTTTGGTCCATTACAAATAAAACGATGAACATTTGTGTACCAGTCTTCACAGTATATGAACATGTGTTTTCATTTCTCTTGAATAAAGAGAAAATAGAGGGGGATGACTAAGAGTGAGAAAGATGGATCATTATGGCACCAAACCCTTTCATTATGGTTATCCCATTTTATATTCTCACTAGCAATGTGTGAGAGCAGAGCTTGGGTAGAATTGGTAATATCCCTTTCTTAAATATTTGGTAGCATTTACCAATGAAGCCTTCTGGGCATGGAATTTTCTTTGTGGAAAGAATTTTAACTACAAATTCAATTACTTTAATTGTTAAAGGGCTACCTAAGTTATATATCTCTTCTTGAATGAGACTTGGTAGTTTGTGTCTTTCAAGGATTTGTCCATTTTGTGTAAGTTCAGAGAGTTGTTCATGATACTGTCTTATTTTCCTTTTAACACCTGTGTCACCTCTCTTGTTCCTTATATTGTTAATTTGTGGCATTTTTGTTGAAGATCAGTCTTCTCAAATAGACAGTTTTCATTTCATTGACTTTCTCCAATGTTTTCCATTTTATTGATTTTCATTCTGATCTTTACTTTTTCCTATCTTTAGCTTATTCTGGATTTCTGCTGCTCTTCTTTTTCTTGTTTCTTAAGGTGGAAAATGAGATCATTGATTTGAGATCTTTTTTTTTTTTCAAATATAGACATTTCAAACTGTTAAACATCTTAAGTAATATGTTAACATATAACAAAACTTTGATATATTGTTTTAATTATCATTCAGTTCAAAATGTGTTCCAATTTTCCTTTTGTTTTCTTCTTTGACCACTGTGATATTTAGAAGCATGTTATTATAGTTTCTAAATATTTGAGGATTTTCAGATATTTTTCTCCAATGTCTTCTTACTTCCTCTACTCTCCTCTTACTTAGATTGTTTGCAAAGAGTTCCTGTCATTCCTTGTTCCTCTTTACGCAACATGAATTTCTGTTCTTTATCTTCTTGTAATATTTTATCTTTCCACTGATTTTGAGCAATTTCATTATGATATGCAATGGCATAGTTTTTTTTTTTTTTTTTTTTTTTCTCACATTTCTTGTGCTTGGGGTTTGTTGAGGTTCTTGAGGTGATAGTTTTGGTTTACAGTTTATAGTTAGAATAGGTTTATAGTTTTTTGAGAACTGGAAACTTTTAAGATATTATTTCCTTAAATATTTTTATATTCCCACCTGTTATGGATTGAATTGTATCATTCAAAAAGACACGTTCAAATTCTAACCCCAACTCCTGTGAATGTGAGCATATTTGTAAATAGGTTCTTTGAAAATATTAGTTAAGATGAGCACAAACTGATTTAGTAAAAGTCCTTAATCAAATATGACTAGAGTTACATTAAAAAGAAGAAAACTGGACATAGTAAGATAGAGACAGACAGAGACAGGGAGAGATAGACATATGATGAAGACAGAGATTGAGCATGGCACAAGCCAAGGAGCATCAAATCCTGCAGACTTCAGAGGAAGCAAGGCCCTGACAACACCTTGCTTTCAGATTTCTGGCCTTCAGAACTGTGAAAGAATAAATTTTCATTGTTTTAAGCCACCAATTTCGTGGTAATTTATCATGGCTATCCTAGGAAACTAATTCACCACCACCCACTCCTTCCTTAAGACACTCCAATTACACATTCAGTGGTTTGCTTGAATTGGCCCCACAGCTCACTGATGCTCTTTACTTCTTGTTTTTTAATTCTATTTTTCTCTCTCTGTGCTAACCCTTTCTTATGCAATGTCTAATAAGCCTGAAAATACAGTGAAGCCACTGTATTTTTCAGTCCAGACTTGAACTTTTTCTCTCTAGAAGTATGATTTGTGTCTTTAAATCTTCCACATCTCTTCTTAATTTTTTAACATATTGAGTTCTAATGACTGTTTCAATGTCCTTGTCTGATAATTCTACTATCTGCATCAGCTCTGAGTTGATTTCAGTTGATTGATTTGTCTCCTCAATATGGGTTGTGTTTTTCTACTTCTTTGCATACTTGGTAATATTTTACCAGAAACCAAACAGTGTAAATTTTACTTTGATGGGTGCTGGGCATTTTTGTATGCTTGTATTTTTGTGTTCTTTGGCAATGTTGTGATAGTTAAGATATTGGGAAATAGTTTGGTCATTTTGGGTCTTGTTTGTAAGATTTGTGAGGCTGGACAAGAACCAGCGTTCAGTCTTAGGCTACTTATTTCCGCTACGAAGACAAAACCCTTCAACGTTCTCAATGCTTTCTGAATCATATTTCCCGTTTAGGCTGGTGGGAAGAGACTTTATTCTTAGGTGATTGTTTGCTCGGCATTAGGCAGTTTAATAACAGCTATGTCAGTACTCAGTTAACACTCAAGGGTAACCCTCTGCGGTCAGATTTCTATGTCCCTGCAGTACTCTCCACTGCCCTGCAATCTTCAACTATGTTGGTCTTACCAGATTCTTGACTCCATCTCCTCAATTCAAACAATCCACGGGCCTCATCAGGTTCCTCCTATATATGGTTTGATCTGGAAATTCTCTCAAGTCATTAATCTGGGAAAATTACAAGGCTCAATTAATTTTTTTCCCATCTCTCAGTGATCATTGTCCCTTGTTGCCTGATGTTTAGTATCTCCAATATCATTGTTTCATATATTTTGTCCATTTTATTTGGTTATTTCAGGTAGGTGATTAAATCCAGTTTGTGCTATTCCATCTTCTAAATCTGGTTTTGTGCCTGAATCATCATTTTTTATTTTTGTTTTGTTTTGCAAATTGAAATCAGGGTGAGTGGGGTTTAGAATATAGCATAGTAAATCTTTGGTTATTCTGATGTATGCTATAATTTTCAAAAATTACCTTAAATAACTTTTAAATCTCTTAAATAAAAATTTAAACTTTCTAAAAACATTGTAAGCATTAGATTGTTTTTTGAATGGTGGGTAGTACCGATAATTTAGTTTTCTAATGGCTATTTTTTTTAAAAGTTAATGAATAAATGTGAAGTTAGATTTGGATATTACTGGAAATCATTAAATTATTCATGTAGTACAAATATAGTTTGGACTTATTCAAAATCAATTTTTTTCAAATCTATCAGGAAAAAAAAATAAACCTAGAATTTTAATGTTTTATACACCTAGAAAAAAGTTGAAATCCATCATATTTTTAAAATTTTTTCAATGACCGCTATATTAAATGATAGGAAAAGGTGTACATAATTTATCAGGTATTTCCATTTCTAACTAGAAGTCCGGTATCAGCCACTTACTTGCAAAGGAATCCTCAAGGAAATGTAGTAAATTAACAGATACCAATTGAGTTACTATAATTAACTTTTCCATTCTTTGTTTGACAGAGGAACAAGAAATATTACACAGTTTCTGGAACTTAAGTTTAGACACAGTGGCTGGGAATTTGTAAATAGTAAACACAATTACAAAATGTAAAAGAGTCCTCACCATATACCCAGTAAGGATTTTTTTCATATAAATATGGATAAGAGTTATAATTAAATTATTTAAAATAAAGGGGGAAATATTAAGGAGTATAAATCAAAACCATAATGGTCTTTTCCCAGAATATGAACTTATTTAGCCATTTTGATTCATTTTCACTCTACTTGCCCTTTCTAAATAGTGAGTATTCATCTTTTTTTTAAAAAAACAATATTATTTTAGAAAAGCACAGATGATGATTTTTGGCACTCAGTTTTTCAAGCTAAGAAGTAGACTGCTTAATGTTGGCTTCAGTTTTCTTTTCTGTTTTTTATTTTTATTGCATTTTCATAGTATGTTCTGCCTGAAATACAAACACACAGATGGTAAAATACTGTTACCAGCCATAAGGTTGAAGTATGTTTGTGTGTGTTGGTTGGGAAATATCTATAAAATGAAGTACTTGTAGACACTAAACAAAATCCACACTCTGTAGATATTTTATGATATAGCTACATATGGAGCATTTTAATGACCACAATATATGCTTCTAAAATTAGGCTTATTTCAGTGAGAAATTACACAGCCTTGGAGACCAAACCCAAGTTGCCTCCAATTTTTCATCAAGTTGAAAGAAAAGATTTTACTAACTATAACCTAATGAGAATTAAAAGAAAAAGAAAAGGAAAAACAGGAAAATGATTTGGAATTGAATAATTTGTCATAATCTGATTTATGCTTAAAGTACATTCTACCATCTATACATTTATCTTATGTAAATTTAGCAATTTTTATGCAGATACCTACATTTTAAAAGGAATCCATTTTCTTTTAATCTGATAACAATAATACATTTTTAAAATCTACTGATCAATACTCACTCCTTTCATTTTAATATTATTAATACACAAACGGAAAATGTTCTAATGAATATATTATTTCTGTTCCTAAAACAGAAAATTAATTAATTTAAGCTTTTTTGCCAGCATGATTCCAAACATCAGGGTTATTTCAAAGTTATTTATCTATAAAATGAAAAACAACAAACAACAAATCATATAAAGGAGATGGTTAACTTACAAAAAGTCCATTAGTATAAAATTTGTCCTCCAGATTCAAGATATTAGCAAATGAGATAAAGAGAGGTGATTGAGTCAGTGACATAAAAAGAAACTAATCTGATAAATTCAGTGGAAATATCACATTTAGCCATTACAGGCGTAACACTAAAACATGAAGGACAAAAACAGTCATATTTGCTGAAAATATTGCTTTCATTAATGTGCAGTTAAACATCTCATTGTTTGGTGTGGTACATACATAAAATTTAATATTGAACTTTTCATTTTTTCCAAATGTTTCTCATTGTCTCAACAACAGTATTAAACTCATACTTAAGATACTTAATCATAGTCTCAAAGTCTTTGATCACATCAATTGCCTACAAATTTAAGGGCCAAATTTAATCCTAAAAATAGGAAGAAAATTACTTATTTATTCTTTGAATATTGCTCCATTTGTGTTTATTTATTTTTAGTTGTAAATCGTAAGGTTGCATTTTAGCTTGTTTCCAGTAACTAAAAATAGTCAAATATAAATAACTAGATGTATTTTAGAACAAAAAATATGCACTAATTGCATCATTTTGATGGAGCCAGTGGATAACTGCTTGATTGAGTCTGGAATTAATCATTCCATTCATTCAAATGCATGCCTTTTCTTTTTTATTTAAGTTCTTTTTTATGGATTATATTCATCTGTGGGAACTTGGAAAAGGTATACAATAAACCTCTAATTGTTATTTTTCCACATATTTTTTCTCTTAAACTCAGTAATTGGCTTTGTGAGAATCAGCTTGCTATTTGAATGCTGCATGTCTATGAATTACAATTCAGTGATACATGTTCATTAGTAATAAAAAATATTAATTATTAATTTATTTCATAAGTCTTTGTTAAAATGTTTCATAAGATATATTTAAAGCCATCTTTTTCTTAAAAATATTAGAAAGTAGAAACAAACCATTCAACCATTCAAATAAAATGCATTCAACAAATAATTATCTACCTTCCATATGTACCACTGCATTAAAAAAATCTCCATTTTAAAATTCTTTAGTGCAGACCAATAATCAAAGATCTATAAAACAATGTTGTACTATAAATAAGTAAAGAGCTTTGTGAACAGAAAGGGCAGTATACAAATTGTACTTGGAGGGGTTGGATAAGGCTCCACATCTGGGCTAAAAAATTTGCCAGGAATGCAAGGAAGTACTGGAGTGAGGATATCTGTTAAAGACTCTATGGTCATGGGGAGATGTGGCAAAGTTTTAATCCAAGCTATAGTAAACTCTGGTTTTAGAAATACCCTAATTTGTGATGACGCAAACGATGGCCTGGGGAAAAGACAGACTGAGAGAACAAGCTGGAGGTGTTACAGTGATTCAGGTGAACCAAGGAAGCAACTATGTGGACAGAAAAAGGTGGATGTTAGGGACATTTAATAGTGTTGATAGGGATTGGCGTCTAGAGGTGAGCGTAACAAAATAAACTAAGGGAGAAGGGAGTACATGATGACTAGTTTTTAAATCATAGTATTTGTTTGAATTTGAATCCTGTGTCTATTACTTATTAAGGGTGAGACCCGATTTTGTTAATTAACCTCTCTGTACTTCAGTTTTCTTTTAATTGTGGATAGCAATAATATCTTTTAATTAGGTGGTAATGAGGATTAAATCAGTTAATATTAGTAAATAAGCTTAGAATAATGAATGACATATTAATTTTAAATGTCAATAAAATAAAATAAATAAAATAAATAGAATGCTGTTTACAACCATTCTTAAGAAATTCCAGATAAAAAGACATTGTTATTTTTAATAATGTACACATACACATCTTTCTAAAAGCAAAATTATAGAGCAGACAGTCTGGCTTTGCCACTTCTCCAATCCCATGTGAGTGCCCCTACTCTGAGCACAAACACAAGGATGGTGCATTGGATAACTAGGCCCCACCTCAAAGCATTGTGCTACTGAGAGGGAGCCTAAAAAAGGAGAAAGAGTTGAGGAAACGAAGGTGGAGAAGAAAGGTTATCATCAAAATCAAAATCCATTATTTTGTTTTTGCTTAATTTGGCTTACCCATAACTTCCCAGAATCAGAGAAGAGGATGGAACATCTCACCATCCTTCTGCATTTTTCCCCTCAATTTATGTTACTTCTCAGACTCAAGCAACATAATCAAAACCTGGATACAGACAATTGAAGGGTTCAAAATGTAGTAGTAGTTTTACAGGTAAGTGAAATAGACAGTCTTGGATATGAAATCTTTTCAAAGACACTAAGAAATTTCCCCCATTCCTGAAACTCTACCATTAGACATTTATTGCTTTGGGTAAATCATTGCCTCCCTCCACTTAGCCCACCCTACCCTTGCCCCCCCACACACACACACCACAGAGGACTTCCCCTTCAATAGCCTGCCTCCCGATGAAGTTAATTTCACTTTAAAATTAATTTGTTTATCATAACATTTTCTTTGTGACAAAATAAATCAAGATAGCACGGCCAGTCTAGATTAATGAGAAGCTGGAAGGAATAGGCAAATTTTCCCTTTTCTTAATCCTTCCTTGTAAATTCACCTACTGTATAGGATTTTAGATTGGATCATAACCTTTTCCAACCTGCCATTGTGAAACTCAGATTACTTGTAGACACAATGTAGTTGTAAAGAAAGGCAGCATGGGAAACGGCTGTGGCTCAATCAGTAGGGTTCCCGTTTACCATACGGGAGGCCCCGGGTTCGGTTCCCGGGTCCTCCTGGTGGGGGCAGGCCCGCCCGCGCGGCGTGGTTGGCTGACCCAGCGAGCACAAGCAAAAAAAAAGGCGGCAGTTCTGTGCAAGAGGGAAGGGTACCTTCTTTTCTGTAGTTAGTGAACAGTCCCCACTCCTTCTATCTTCTATGATACTGGACTGAAAGGGGAAAATGGGGCTCTGTAAGTTTATTTATTTAGGTTACATCATGTAAAATAACCTCAACTTAACCATTTTCCCTTAATAATAAAATAAATCACCTCCTTTAAATAAACCTGTGCATAATTATTTTTATTACCAAAATCCTCCCCATTATTATTAGTGAATTTTGTATCCACTTTCAGGACAACACACATTGATTTGTCAGCCTTTATACTGATCCATGGAGGCATAAACCCTCCCTGATAGTGACTATAACCCTATAATACCCCTAGCCAATAGTGCAGGAAGTCATTCCTTCCCAATTTCTGCAGTGAGCAACTTATTCCCTAAAGTGTGAGATTTGATTACATTTTCTCAGTGTGCATTCAGACAAATGTTATTATTGGTCATAAAATTATCCAGCCCAGTGACCTATGGTGACAGTGAATTTTACAAGGTGAATGCCTGCTGAGTGAAGCATCTCCTTTTATTATATCATGGTGCTGGGGAAAAAAGGGGGAGAGTAACTTTAGATGTTTAAATACAGTGACACTGGGATTATAGGTTGGCAAGATTTTGTTGTATATTTCTCTCATTTGCCTTCAGAGGGGGGTGTTAAATTTATCAAATAAATACACAGGAATCCAAGTGAAATTTGAATTTCAGATAAAAATATGTGTATTTTTAGTATAAAAATACCCATGCAATATATAGATATAGATACACTAAAAAAGACTATTGCTTATCTAAGATTTAAATTTAACTAAGAATTCGTATTTTACCTGGCACCCTTGTCCTTGATAGGTTTATTTACCTTTGCTTCACCAAAAATTTGTATTACTGTAAGTTGTATTAATCTAAAATAGTGATTCAATTAAACCTAAAAAAAGTGTTATATAGGAAAGAAATGCTACAACTTGTCTAATAGTCTTTGAATGACTCAGAAGTGAGCGAGGGTGGAATGTTTGCTAGAAAAATGTAAAAGTCAAACCCTAAATCTATATTTTTTCATGAAATAACTGGGCAATAACAAGTCAAGAATATTCCTAATTTTTCCCTTTCAATAGATTCTGTTAGACACTGAAACACGAGCTCTGAATAAAAATGTCCACTTCCTTTCCCAAGAGGGGAATTATTCTTATGCATGTATTTGTATGTAAAATTCATAAATGACTGCTGAACTGTGTCTTGTTGCATCACTGAGTCTAGATTTAACTGTTGCCTGAATGCAATTGTCACTAGAGAGAAATCTGCAAAGCATTAGAAAGGTCATGAGAGCACCTGCCCAGATGTTAGCATATTGTGATTCTCTGTGCCTGCAACCTTGACTAGCAGAGCTTCTTCTGTGGAGAAAAACACTAATTCATGCTCTCCGAGTAAGTTGCCCAGCAAGGCAACTCCCTTGTGCAGGTACTCTGCTAGCAGTGAATAAACCAGTGTGGAAACATTTCTTTCCTCAGCAGAAAATGAGGGAAATTTTACTCCACTTGAGCAAGATTTTTTTAAGTAGAACACTTGTAGTAGTGGAATTCCATGCATCCCTATGTGGGAGAAAATATATTTCAAGAATTGACCATAAGCCATTTTGAAACTTACTGTAGCAACTGCCAGTCTGCAGTAATTGGTTTTGCTATTGTCAGTGTAAAGGGAGGTAATTAAGGTAGAGTTTCCTTGGAACATGGAAACTCTCAAAATTGGCTTAAGAAATCCAGACACCTGAATGTAATTTTCTTTCTATTGCATATGCTTCCTATACCAGCTTGAGATACAGTTGCAGAAATTAGGAATTGCTCTGAACAGAGGATGCAGAGGACTTCAGAAACATAAAACATAGTAATTCCAGGCTAATTCAAAGCTAAGCCCAAGGGGAAGCACAACACAACTGGGCCCGTAATCACATCTTCTGTGTAAGACTTGAGAATCCTATTTTGTGTAGAATCTATAGGATTCTACTTCAGTTTGAGAACATATTTTTAAAACGAAACAATGCATCATGCACATAGTGCTGGAATTTGTTGGAATTAGATGAAAAGCAGCCCAGCACCATTGCTATCGGTATCAGTTGATGTTGTGAAGAGTCCCACGTGCCTGTGATGCCGTATAGAACTGTAAGCAAAATATTTTAAATGATCATAGTTCTTCTCTATAGGAGTTCACAATCTAAAACCAGACAGTGGGGATGTGGACAGTAAAAAAAAAAAAAAGACTTATAAATAGATAACTATATATTTCCAATATTTCAGCATAAATGATAAAGGGGAAAAAATATGTTTTTGTATTTTTTCTCCTTGTTTAAGAAACACAAACAATAATGAAAGCTACTCTTTATTAAGGGTATATTGTGTACATTATACACATTGTCTCTACTGTCCCCACCATTGATTTTTGGGATAATGCAAATAAAGGTAAATCATTGGACTGTTATTCCTGATTTACACATGAATATCTTGCTTGAGTCCATACATTCAATTATGTTACAAGATCAGGAGCAAAAGAAAGACCATGGTAACAAAAAAGAACCAAAACAAAACAAAAAACATGCTCTTTCTACTATACTTTCTAACTACTAGTTCTCAACAGGGGATGACTCTAATGTGATATTGTCTGGAGATACTTTTGGTTGTGACAACTGTGGGGGTGGGGGGTGCTATTTTATTTAGTGGGCAAAGGTTAAGGGTGCTGCTAAACATCCTACAATGTACAGGATAGTCCCCATGACAAAACTTACCTTATCCTGGTGCCAAAGTTGAACAACCCTGTGCTAGAGAAAGTCTAATGCTAAGCTGCTTTGATACCTTGTGGTAGTTTTACCCTTTAGAAAAGAAAATTCCTGATTATACTCAGAATTATTTAGGTAATGGCCCACAGGGCCAGGAGCTCAAAGGTCTCTATTGTGCCTACTGGATGTGTGGACTTGGGTAAACTTTCCCACAGGTTTGGCCCTAATGTATTCAACCATCATTTATGGTCCAAATGCCTTCTCCAAGGAAACAGGTGAATTATAATAACTAAAAGTCCTATAATGCTACAATATCTATAGCCATGCTACTCAGGTTACACCAAAAAAGAGATGATCCTTGTTCCAAACTTAGAGGTGACAGTATTATTCTAGTCACCTAGATTCAATTATATAGCTATTTATCCGATCCCTCAAGCATGATCCTTATTGTCACCTGTGTTGCTCTAGGGCCTCGTTATATCTTACTTGTTCTTTAAAAAACCTCTCCTTTCATTCAGTTCACTTTACACACACACACAAACTTGATTATGTCATTTCCTGGTTTAAAAAAACAAACACATAGGACAACAAAAAATGATCTTATTATTTTCAGCTGCAAGTGACACAAAACCCGACACAATAGTGTTCAGAGTTCTGTTTCACCGAGTCCTCGGGGACTGTTCTGTCATCCCTACAAAGAAGGACTCGGTGTCTTCCTTTGAGGACGCTTTTGGAATTTGCCTTTCTCTCATCGGCAATAACTTGGTCACATGATGGGGCCCAGCAGCAAGGGAGGCTAGGATATGTAGGTGTTTTTCTGCTTATGCAAATTTCAGAGGTTCAGTTGCTAAAGGAAGAAGAGGGGCATGGATAAGGAAAGACAGCCACTAGATTCTGCCACACGAACAAATAAACAATTTCCCATTGACAAGAAAGTAAGTTTCAAATTATGCAACATGACAATTAAGATCTCTAAAACAATTCTCATCTTAGATTTTCTGCCTTCATTTCTACAATTTAAATATCTATCCTTGTCAAAGCTTCCTTAAACATGCAGTCATAACTGCAGTTCTTTTAGGCTTCCTTTTTCATTGGATCTTGTTTGCCCCTAACATTGCTATCCATATTTTGAGGCAGAACTTGGAAATTTACTATCTTCTCATAAGTTTTCTTAATATTCCCAGGTGGAATAAATCTCTTTCTACTCCATGGTCCTGAAGTTCTTTGTGTTCTCCTACAATTCTTGTCATTGGTGGGGCAGTTTTAATTCTATCACTTCTTAGTCAACTGTAAACTTTAAGTCAAGTTTAGTCCTGTTCAATGTTTTCATGGTCTAGTAATATTTTATGAAAACATTGCTTATATTAAATGATGAAATGAACATGAAAAATTTCTTTTCAAAATCCTTTGCTAGGTTTTGGCTACTCCAAAGAGATGCTGAATAATTTGGAACAAAAGTACTAATTTTACTTAGTAGATCCTCAATTAATTAACTTAATATCTCTTTCTCCTTTGCACTACTTCTTCAATATGAACACATACCAGAAAATCTTTCTCCATGTCATCTTCTTTTTCCCTCTCTTTCTCAATAGCTTTAGATAAGTCATGTATTCAATAAAATTCTTCATGTCTAATCAGAAAAAGTAATTATTTTCTTCAGATTTGAACATCTAAACAAAATTCTGATTTCACAGAATGCTTAACTGATTAAGGGTGAGGGTGATAGTCATACTTGGATGAGGAACATATGGGGTTTAAAGTGAGAGTTAATACAAATGACATCACAAATTGGGAGTTGAAATCAAAGTCATGAGTTCAAGGCAAGAAGGTATGAAATTTAGGGATGGAAGGATAAATAGGTGAAAATAGACAAAGAAGGCGACAGATTTTTATTGGTTATCCAGGCAAATCATTTTAGTTACAACTCACAGTATGCTTCAATTTTCTGATTCATGGGGTGTGAGGAGACAATGTGTATAAAGAATTTTGTTCTTAGACAAATGATTCCTAAAATTTGTAGACAGACACAATGTTTTATTAATAGATGATAAAGAAGTTTATAAAATAGGCTACAGATATTTTGTTTTTTTTTTTTACTTAAATTTATACATTTCATTCTAGAGCACTTTTTTCAGACTTTTTTTCATAATCATCCCTGAAAGATACTTATTAAATTTTTTTTTTCCTAATTGCTCTCACCTGCATGAAGCTTCAATACCACAAATACAATGCATATCTATTTATGTGCTGTGACACTCTGGAGGACTACAGATTATTGCAATATCTAAGGCTTTTTTCACTTCCCAAGAACCACCACCCCCCACCCTCCGTTAAAAAATGCATGTTCTTGTGTGAAAAAAATTAAAATAAAAAAAAAATGACAAACATATAACACCCTTTAAGTCTAAAAATGTCTTAATCTAACATTTAAAGCCTTTTAGGAAAATAGCCCATTTTCCAAGTTCACTAGGGTGTTTTAAAAGATGCTTCCCATAAGGCAGTGTTTTAGGTGACATTAAGTTTGCAATTTTAAAACTGGAGGGAATCAGATTGGTAAAACTTCCAGTCGTTCCATTCCTCACCATTCTTACCTTTACCGACTTGACTCTAGACAGACTGACCACCTGACTCTTCTCAGAACCTGACAAGCAAGCTTCTTTTAATCTGAAAGTCTCTATCCCCTTTCCATTTTCATCCCATTGACTTGTGGCAGAAACTGGGTTAGGTTGAAGTGTGGAATGTCCCACATTCTGGATATGTAAATATGCTATCTTTTGTCTATCAACCTTGCTTCTCCATTTTAAACATTTCATAAAATGGAAACTTATTCGAGAGGCTTAGTTGTGATTCATGTTTAACATTTTCTGGCAAGAACATCCTTAGGTATTGCCATATGCTTCATGTTCCCTCACATCAGCAAGTATGTAATATCTGATTATCTTAATTCCAGTGATGATTAATCAGAGGGTTCTTGTGCGGAAAAACTGACGCCTCCATTGTAAAATTCTCCTTCAATCTTTCATTTAATAGGTTTAACTTTTGATGCTCATTGCCCGGGTTAATCATTTCATTAAAGTTTGCAAAATGGTGACTTGTTAAATTCAACATTCCTTGTTTAATGAAGACCTTTCCTTCATGAACTAGAGTTAATAAGTTACCCTGAAAGGCAGTTCATTCAGAAAATGCAGGATAAGTGTTTAATTCTTTCCTTTTATTTGCTGTGTCTTAGTATAAGGAGTAAATTCCCTAGCTACATCCAGTGATGTACAACACTCAAGTCCATGAGTTGTTTTAAACATTTTGCTTTCTCTCTCTCTCTTTTTAAAGTAAAATTATGAATTCTTGGGTTTCAATCAATTGTATTCACCATTGTTTTTGATGTTCAAATTGCCCCATCTTTGGTTGGAGGTGTCCCTTCCTCTTGGTTCCTGTGTTATTTGTATAATCCACTAGTCTTTCAAAGTTTCCATGCTTTCTGGAACAAAGGTATTTAAAAGGCTTGTATATGTACTCCTGCAAATGTAGAGTCAGCCTCTCCTCAAGGAGCTCTGGCTCCATGGTATTTAAAGACTATAATCTGTGTGCTAATTACGTTTATTAATGTTAGGTAGTCATTGGTTTTAATTCCTTTTGGTAGACAGAGTTAAGGATTATACATTTTTTGAAAAGTAACAGATTCATACTGATATTTACAATCCAAACTTAATATAACAGTATTGTATATAAGAACAAAGAGAGTTGCAAAATTTATCTTAAAATTAATCATCTTTTTAGTAATAAAATTGGTGTTAATATTTTAAGACAATTTCCATCTATAGGCTATAATCCATCATTTAAAACTGAAATCAAATGTCATTTCCTCTTACTAAAGCATCCATGATCCTTGAAACTGGTAGTTTAGTTTAGTGGGCGAAACAGAAGTATGATGTCAGCCTACTTGGGTCAATTTCCAGCTATGCCATTATATGATTTACAGTCTTAGACAATTCAAATCTATGAATTCCATTTACTTCAGTAGGTAAAATAATAATAGTATCTATCTTACACATCTGAAGTAAGGATTAAATGAAATAATATATATTAAAATACTTGGAATAGTACCTGGCAAATAATAAGCATTTGGTAAATATTAGTAATATAGTGCTAATATTTTAGAAATATTAGTAATAGAGTAAATATTAGTAACATATGCTCCTTGAATGCCAAGTCTATATTTGAATCACTATTATATTATTGCCTGTATCTGAAAAATAAATTCTTTGGGTTCCTTTGCATAATGTCTTGCACATAGTACACACTCAATAGTATTAGATGATTGGGATTGTGTATATGTGTGTGCAGATTTATGTGGGAGAAAAGAAAGAGAGAAGAGAGAGGAAGGGTGGGAGAAGAGGGGGAAAGGGAAAGATTAAGTCTGATGTTTTTCTTTCTTTATTCTTGCTGACCTTCCAAGAGAAAGCACTCCTGTTCACTAGGGACTTATCTGACATTTGCATGGAGATTAGTCCATGTAAAATGCAAATTCTCAAGACTGTGTTCTTTAGTGTTTCTTCAAAGTCTCCAGTAGTTTACCTGCTGTGCAAGCAAGGGCAAATGTTCAGTTACCACTGATTTTTGGAACAGTATTCACTAGGGAAAACTTATAGAAACAGGATTCTTTTAGCCCAAAACACTCTTCGGGAGCTCACAATAATTGGGCAAATCCATATGTCAGATTATTGAGGTGCCCTGGCAATTGACTCCTTTGTGTTTTATACTGTTTGATTAAGGAAGAACCAGCCCTTCCAATGGTCCATTTGAGGGCCAGAATACAAAGGATGTGATATGGCTGAACTTTGTCTTCAGCCCTGTCCTGCCATTCCAACACCTGTGGTTGGAAATAGCATCAGTCCCTCCCCTTATGTGATTAGGGAACTAGAGGTTGCAGTTGTGTAACACAGCTTGTGAACAACAGTATTTCCACATATGCTATCTGGTTAAGGCATTGCTAGGCCCTCCTTTCTACAAAGTGAATGTGTTTATGGGGCAAGTGGGAATGATGGTAATAGTAATTGGCTTGGCCTGAAGTGAATACCTTAAGCACTGGGCCACAGCCAGTTCCATGGGATTCTATAAAAGGTCAACACTTTTACTGCAAGGCTAACCTGTAGAGGATATATCAGACATGTCTTCCCTTACCTTACATCTGTAATATTTGCCTATACTAAGAACCGTACATGAACAGAATTCCCCCTAACCCTAGGAGGAGAGAAGCAATGTGGCATGTAATACTTCATTATTATTTTATTTTATTTTATTTTTTTATTATTATTTTTTATTATTTTAAATATATATATATTTAACAGCATTCTTTTGATTTTTTCCTATCTCCTCCTACATGTCCCATCTCAGTTATCTTTGCATGTTCTTCTAACTATATGTGTTGGCATTTATATGTCATTTATAGTCTCATGAATCCCATAGGTATATATCCAGCCCAGGCATCTCTTCTGAATTAAATACTTATGAGTTGATTTATCCATTCCTTTATTCATTTTTTCACTATTTATTGAAATCCATCCCTATGCCAGGCTATAGTCTACAGATATAGAAAGTTAAAAAATTAAATGTAACTAGAGTTCTTTGACTTTTTTCATCATTTTCATTATTTTATTTCCTTAACTTTAATTTATTTTTACTTTTATCTTGTTCTGCATTCCTGGTAATTTCCTTAGATGTAGTTTCCAATATTTCTATGAAATAATGTTTGCATTACCTAATCAGGCATTTTTCTCATGTATTTTGACTCTACTAGTATTTGCTCAATTCCTCAACTATTTCATAATTTTGGATTTTGCATTCATCTTCAGTACTTCCTGTGTAAAAGGATGCCACTGTAGAGCAATTTCACAGTCCTTATGGGAACCTATTCATCCCTGGGATGTCTAAGAGATGTCACCAAAGTTTAGGTTAGTTTCTTGGTGAAGTGATGATTAAGTAACACAAATACCAGAATTTCAAAAGCTGAATTTGCATAAAATGCAGGCTTAAAATTTCTGATTCATTGGAATTTTTTTAAATTTTAACCTTGATCTAAGACAGGAACAGACAAACTATTTTGTTTTCTCCTTATTGTTTGGGGAAGATTTTTATCTCATTCTTTCTTTCTGACTATGCAGCCTTTTAATGCCAAGGTCTCTTCTCTCGTAACTATTTGGACATTAAAACAAGGAACTCCAGAGTAATTCAACAGAGGCCTTGCCCCACCCCTGCAAAACTTCGCTATCAACATGAGTGTTTTATACAGCTTTTCTTTCTCTTTGTATTTTAATTATGAATATTAAATAGTTAAGATATAGAAAAAAGTTCAGAAATTAAAAATAAAGGTGCAGATTTAAGAAACAAAATAGACTTGAAGTTTTCTGTGAAAGCCTCCCTAAACATCTTCCCCTCCACACTCTTCAGAAATAACCTTAATTCTGAAATTTATATTTATCAATTCAGTAGAGATTTTTATACTTTTATGAAAAACTGTGTTCATAAAACATATGAACACTATTTTGCATATATATTTTCTCTAAAATACTCATATGCAGTATGTATCTTTCTGCAACTTTTTAAAAAAGATTTTTATTTATTTCTCCCTCCCCCTTCGTTGTTTTGCACTCACTGTCTGCTGTCTGTGTGTTCTTCTGTGTCTGCTTGTCTTCTCTTTAGGCGGCACTGGGAGCCAATCCTGGGACCTTTTGGAGTGGGAGAGAGGTGCTCAATCTTTTGCGCCACTTCAGCTCCATGGTCTGCTGCGTCTCTTATTGTCTCTCCTCTGTGTCTCTTTTTGTTTTGTTGCATCATCTTGCTGCGCCAACTCTCTGCATGGGCCAGCATTCCTACGCGGACCAGCTCCCCTGAGCGGGCCAGCATGCCACATGAGCCAGCTCTCCGCATGGGTCAGCTCTCTGCTCAGGCCAGCTCACTGCGAGGGTCAGCTTGCTTTTCACTAGGAAGCCCCGGGAATCAAACCCTGGACCTCTTATATGGTAGGTGGGAGCCCAATCTGTTGAGCCACATCCGTTTCCCTCTTTCTGCAACTTTAATTTGCCAAAACATGTTGGTGAGATTAAATTTTGTTGGTATATGAAGTATTATTTCATTCATTCTCATTCACTATATAGCATTCTACTGTATAAATATATCACAACTTATAAATTAATTTTTTTTGATTTATAGACATTGAGGACAATACTATATTTTATTATTAAGTACAAGGCTTCATGGAATATTTTTACACATCTCTTTGTGTACGTACACAAGAATTTCTCAAGTATGTATACCTAGTAATTGCTGAGATCTAGCATAGATAAATTTTAAATTTTCCTAGCTTTTTCTAAGTGCTTTCTAAAGTTTTATCGATTTATATCCACAGATCAGCAGTGAGTAAAGTTTATTATTATTCTGCACTTAGTATTGTCAGACTTTTAAAATTTTGTGAATCTATTATTTTTATTGTGGTTTTAACATGTATTTATTTTCCTAATTTCTGTGAGGCTGGACATTCTATAATGTTCATTGTTTTTTGAGGAATTTCATTTAATTTTCACTGTCAATTCATACACTTTACCCACTTTTTCATTACAAAGTTTGTCTTATTTAAATTATTTATAGGCATTGTTTATAAATCCAGAATATTGCTCTTTTGTTTTGCATTTTGTGAATATATTGTCTTTGACCTTTTTAAGATTTTTAAGATTTTATAACTGAAAAGTTTTAAATTTCAAAGCAGTTAAATTTATCAGTATTTTTCTTTATGGTTGTGACTTTTTACATCTTGTTTAAGAATATCTTCCTATTCTGAGGTTATCAAGTTATTCTTATGTTCTTTATACAAAAGATATATATATATATATATTTTTTTTAGTTAGGCCAGTAGTTTATTAAGAATATGAGAGAAGAGAAATAGGAGAAAATAACAGATTATGGGTCCCAGGTAGAGAGAGGAAAAGGGCTAAAAAGGGGTAAAAACCACTGATTTATAGACTACAAGTCCCCATTATAGTTTACAGGTCCCCATTACAGATTATAAGTCTCCAAGTCTACTTGTGTGCTAATCCAAGCAGGGAGAGAAAGGACAAAACAGTGTACTAAAGCTTTAAAAGTTAATTTCCATTTTTATCGACATAATATTTATTTTTGCTTATGGCTTAAAACAAGATTCCAAATGTATTTATTCCATATAGATAACCAATTATTCATACATCATTTACTAGCAAGTTCATTATTTTCCCATTATCTGTAATGTCAAAATCCTTGATTTGTCAAACTGCCATTTGAGCTACCACAAAAGATCAAATTAGACTTATACAAACCAGATCTAACCCAGTATCAAGCTTTACAAATAAATTTTAGGACACTGGTAATTGTGAAGCCCAAGCAAAATGAAGTATTGGCAGGCAGTTAAGGTCTGACACTGATTACTATATGAAGTCTCTCAGAAAGGTGTGTAGTCATATCACTTTCAAAGATGAGAGATGCATGGGCCATGGAACAGCTCCATTTATACCTCAATAGTTATATTTCCCAGGCAGCCGTGCCCCCCAAATCCTTAGGTTTCAAGTGTGTTTTCCATTAGACAGCCTAGATAGAGCAGGTACATTCTGCCAAACTGTATTTCCCCTCCCCAGAGTAAATATCATTAATGTGTTTGCCTGAGGGTCTCTCATTAGAATGTGTATTAGGAGATTCGATCAGGTCACCTTCTTTCTTCTTGTGGGCACACCCCTGATAAGGGAGAGACTGGATTGCAGGCTATTGTTAAGGACTGCTTTCCTACCAGGCATAAGGAGATATGGTTCTAGATTCTCTAATCTCTTTATCAGTCTATTTGTCAATTCCTGCACCAAAATCACACTGAAATAATAAAGACACCAGAAAGTACAGTAAAGACTGTCTATATTTGCTCCACGTTCTGCTATTTAATGTATAGCCTCAAGTACCATGTCCTTTGTCTCTGATTCTTCTTTCCATTGGGTTGCTTTCGATATAAATGAAATTAATGCAGACAATTTCTTTGAACAATGCCTTAAATTTAGTAATCCCTCAATAAATATTAGCTATTTCTATAGCTTTATAATAAGATGATATCTGGAAGAATTATTATCTACAACACACATACACACTCATATTTCATCCATTTTCTTATTGCTCTTCAAAATTTTTTTGGCTATTTTTGGCTTTTAGCATTTTTATATATATTAGGGAATCATGTTTACATGTTTCAAGAATTTTAAAGAATTGATATCTTATGATAATGTACCTTCCTATCCTTGATCCTAGCATATTGGTAAGGTCTCTAATGACTTTCAATGAATTTTATAATTTTCTCCCTGAATGGCTTGCGCATTTTCTTTAGATTATTTTTTGAAGAACCATTTAATATTGGATTGGCTGCTATGGCAAAGTTTATTTGTAATTAGCAAAGCACATTACCTAATTCATTCCTGGTAAATAAGAATAAAATTTATTTTGGGATATTGTTTTTTTTTAAAGTTTTATTTACATTTTGTTTTGATCAGAATTTTTTCTTTATTTTTTTCAATTTTATTGATTCATATTAAAAAAGCAAAAGCCCATCCAAAGAGTCCAATCAATGGTATTTGGTATAATCACGTTTGTGCATTCATTACCTCAGTCACTCCCAGAACACTTTCATTATTACAGTAATAATAATAAACAACAACAAACAAAACTCATGATTTCTCAATCTCTCTATGCCTATGCCTCAGCTGGCATACATAGCTACTATTCTTTTTCCTTCTCTCTAGTGTATTTGCATTTATATTTTGTAAAAAAAATCTTATATATATAATATCATCCATATTTGTGTTTTACATGGGGTTTTACTATCTTGTTCAGTCCCGTGTTACAGTTTTTAGCTTTCCTTCTAGTAGTATATATGACCTTAGACTTTCCTTTTCAACCACTGTCATACCCCTCCAGTAGCACTGCTAGTTACAAACACCATGATATGCTTTAACAATTTCTATTCATTTCCAAAGTATTACAAGCAACTTTTTTTTTTAAACAATTCTGTGCAGATTAGACCTCAACTTTCTCTACCTTCTTTCTATTTTCTGGAGACCTATAGTCTAATTATTAAGTCCATGAGTTTACACAATATATTTAGTTCATAATAGCACAATCATACAGTATTTGTTCTTTTGTGCTGGTTTCTTCACTCAGCATAATGTCCTCTAGGTTCACCCATGTTGTCATATGAAAGTTTTACTTCTTCCTTTCCTATTTGGATGCCTTTTATTTCTTTGTCTAGCCTAACTGCTCTAGCTAGAACCTCTAGCAAAGTATTGAATAACAATGGTGAAAGTGGGCATCCTTGTCTTGTTCCTGATCTCAGCAGGAAAGCTTTCATTCTTTCATCACTGAGTCCTATATACATAAATGTAGGTTTTACAAATATGTACTTTACCATAGTGAGAAAGCTTCCTTCTATTCCTATCTTTTGTAATGTTTTTTATCAAGAAAGGGTGTTGTATTTTGTCAAATGCATCAATCGAGAGGATCATGTGATTTTTCTTCTTCAATTTATCAAAGTGGTTTATTACAATAATTGATTTTCTTATGTTGAACCACACTTGCATACATGGGATGAAACCCATTTGATTGTGGTGTGTAATTCTTTTTAATGTGCTTTTGGATTCTGTTTGCAAGTATTGTGTTGAGAATTTTTGCATCTATATTCATTAGAGATATTGGTCTGTAATTTTCTTTTTCTGTAGTATCTTTATCTGGTTTTGGTATTAGGGTGATTTTGGCTTCATAGAATGAGTTTGGTGGCATTCTCTCCTGTTCAATTTTTTGGAAGAGCTTGAGTAAGATTGATATTAGATCGTCTTTGGATGGTTAGTAAGATTCACTTGTGAAGCCATCAGTCCTGGGCTATGCATATTTGGGAGGTTTTTGATGAATGTTTCAATTGCTTCACTTGTGATTGGTTTGTTGAGGTCTTCTATTTTTTCTAGAGTCAGTGTAGGTGTGGTTTGTGTGTTTCTAGGAATTTGTCCATCTCCCCTACGTTGTCTAGTGTTTTGGCATACAGTTGTTCATAGCATCCTCTTATGATCTTTTCTCTTGCTGCTTTCAGAATCTTCTCTTTAAGTCTGATAGTTGTCATTATGTTTAGTAGGTATCTTGTGGTAGGTTTATTTGGATTCTTCTGTTTGAGGTGCATTGTCCTTCTTGGATATTGATATTTATATCCTTCATAAGGGTTGGGATGTTTTTGGTCATTTTTTCCTCAAATGTTCTTTCTGGCCTTTTTCCATTCTCTTTTCCTTCTGGGACACAAATAACATAAAAGTTTGTGCATTTTGCTTTGTCATTCAATTCCCTGAGACACTGTTCCATTTTTTTCCATTCTCTTCTCTTTCTGTTTTTCTGTCTTTTCCAGTTCAGATGCTCTGTCTTTGAAATCACTAATTCTGTTCAAGCATTTCAAATCTGCTCTTTTGTGCCTCTTATGTATTTTACATCTCACCCGTCATGTCTTTCATTCCCATAAGGTCTGCTACTTTTCTTTGCAGGCTTTCAAATTGTTCTTTATGCTTTCCCAGTGTTTTCTTAATATCCTTTATTTCTTTATTCATATTTTCTTCAAATTATTTGAAATGATTTAAGAGAGTTTTGTGATTATCACTGATTAATTGTCTTAAATCCTGTACCTCTTCAGGATATTTGGTTTGTTCCTTTGACTGGGCCATCTCTTCCTGTTTCCTAGTATGGCTTGTAATTTTTCCTAAAGTCTAGGCATCTGAATATGTTGGTGAACATTTTTTTTTCCTACAGCTCTTCTTTGATATATGGTTCGACTTATTCTAAGTCTTTAAAATTGCCTAGCTTAAGACATCAAAATTGGGCCAGGGACTCATTAGTGGGGCACAGATTTTCCCCCAGGGGTAGGATACATAGAGTGCCAAGAACAGATTTTGTCCAGGCAATTTCCAGACAGGACAGCAGATGGTGCTTGTCAGGTCATCTTTCAAGAGATGTGTTTCAGTCTCGGTTTTCTTGTGTTCATGTGTTGAATCTCCACATCAGAGATTCAAAGCAGGCTCTGCTGTCTGAATTCACTGAAGAAAAGCCCCCCAATGCTCCCTCCCTTTTCTCATGAAATAGCTGTGAAGGAGGAAGATGTCTTTTCTCCTCTCAGTCAACTGCTGTGAGCCAGATGTTTTACCCCAGCTTAGTATCTTGGGGTGGGTAGGGGAGCCCTTCCCAGCTGAGGTGAGGGCTTGTAAGTCATGTTTGTTGTTTTGGCTTCTTCATGTCTCTTTCCCTCACCCTCCTGGGAGTTGTGTAGCACTGTCTTGGTCTGCTGACTGCCAAAACAGGTCCCCCTGACAGCTTTTGGCTCTTTTTCCATTGTATTTGTGAGAGCATTGAGCTCTGTGTGTTAGTCCATGGCCATCTTCCCACAACCCACGAATATTGTTATTAAGTCTAGTAATTTCACTGAACTCTTTTGTTAATTTCATTATTGGTCTAATTTTTGTTTTTCTATGAGGACAACCATTATATAAAAATAATGATACTTTTCTCCCATCTTTTGAATTCTGTTTGCTAATATTTATATATGATTTTTGTGTCTATGTTTATCAGTTCATGATATATTTATTTTTAAATAGTGTCCTCTGATTTTGTAGCAAATGTACACTAGGTTCATAAAATGTTTGGGGAACATTTCTTGACTGTTATCTGAAAGAGTTTGTATAAATTTGAGAACTTGCTATTTTTCTAACTATGAACCATTCTTATTTTTAATTCTATTTATGACCTCTGTCTTTTCTTCATCTAATCTGTTCTGTGGTCAATGTTTATAAACATTTAATTTGCACATGAATCAAAGTGCATTTCTACTGGTTTTGAGCAGGGTTCTCATATCTCCTATATATGTCCTTTTCATTTTTAAAGTCTTTTTTACTAAGTTTTGGTCTGATTGATATGCCAGAAAAATAAGAGAAATTTATATTAAAATCCCATACCACACAATCTCATACCATAATACTTTAAATTTTTTTCTTTATAATTTTCTTGAACTTTGGCTTTACTTTATATTTTATGAGGCTTGTTATGCTTAGATGTGCATAAAATTTTATAATTATTTCATAATTATTTTATATTGGTAGTGAATCCATTTTATCACTTTTTTCATCTTTAATAACACTTTGTACATGAAGGTAAATAGTTTATTTGCCTAAACTATTTCATTATCCTGGCAGACATTTTCACATCTTTGTATTTATTTTCTTTTTCTTTATAGTTGTAGGTATGCCCTTATGTATTATTTGTGCCTTTTATAAATGTAATATAGATTTTTTATGTTTTTATCTCATCTGACTTATCTTTCATTTAACTTGATTAATTGATTCCTTTCAAATACATTGCATGTTGGCTTTTGGATGCAATCCAAGTGCAAATTTCCTTTCTCATATGGTCCAAATGGTAAATGTATACTGTAAATAATATTTAATAATCAGCACTCTACCCAACCCCCCATCCCATCCTTTCCTCAAAAGAAAGAAAACCCTGATTTGTAGTGTTTGCCAGTCTTTGTGAAATAAATAATCGCACTATGGCTGATTTCAGGCTACAATTGTGATGTCATTGAAGAAATAAGCACAATCGGTTTACAAGCCTGTGCGAGGCATTCCAGCATGCCACTGGACAAAGGCATATTCTTATACTCACATACTGTTAGTGTCTAATCTCCTAGTTTATGGCCACTGCTAAACCCCTCTCTCTTTATCTCCCACCCCTCACCTCCAACCTAAAATATGGTTTAGGGAAGAACATTTAAGATATTTTAATCCATCACTTTTAAATAACCAGAAGTCCTATAAAAATTGTGTGTGTGTGAATTTCGGTTTAATATCTATCTCCCACAAAATTATTTTTGTTCCATTATGTAGGGCCTGTATCTCTTTTGTCCACAATTATGTATATAGTATCTAGTACAGTAGAGGCACATAGTAAGCTCTTGGTAAAAATCTGTTAATGGGAAAAATGTGTGGAAGGCATAAGAGGTGGGATAAAAGGGTGAAGAGTACTCAAAACGGTTTACTTCCCTTGCCTATGATCAAATTGCATTCCAAAGAAGAAAAGTGAGTTGTAAAAAAATGTTAGTTATAAAGTTTTGAAAAATGATTTTTAAAAATTATTTCATATTATTCACTTAATACTTCCCTTCCCCCATGGACTTGTATTATAATTTTTATATAATAAACATAGCTTTGCTATCAGATTGGTATGCCATCATTAAAGCTCTTTTTAAACTCTATAAGCCAACTAAATGAGTTTCAATTTCATTATATGTAAAATTAGTTTGTTAATAGCTACTTAACAGACTGTGGTAGGAGTAAATGAGATCAAATGTGAAATTGCATAGCATCGTACTTGGAAGATGCTCAAAGTAGTCAGTTCCCTTCTCTTCTTATGTCCAAGTAGTTTATGATTGTGTTGGAGTCAATCTTATGCATAATCTGGAATGTATTAATTCAATCTTCATTGAGTTTGTAATATGTACAAAGTACTGTGAAGCTACTATTTTTTGGTTCTAAGAATATCATAACCATTAAAGGGCATAAAAGTGCTGTGTAATAAACTATGTCCAAACTCAGTAGCTCAAAACAATGAGAATTTATTTGGCTCACAAGATTGCATATCAGTAATTTAAACTGGACCTTTCCTCTGGTCTTATCAAGGTTCACTCCCATGCCTGGGGGAACACTGACTGCCAGTTCAGAGTCCAGGCATTTGAAAATAGGCCAACAGTAGATTAGAGTTACTTGTTGTGCTCTCACATCTCACCATCATGCTAGATAGGCATGTAATTGTGGAGGTAGCAGGGTCCATATGCTCAAGCTACTTCATTGGTGAAAGCAAGTCCCATGTCCAAGACCACAGTCAGTGTGGAAGAGCAAGATTTAGGCCATTAACGTATGTACATATCAAAGGTAAGACTCAAAAGTAAGGATTTTTTTGTTTGTTTTTTAATCTTTGGTTTGATAGCACACATGTGGAGATAACTAAAAAATAAAACATTATAAAGAATATATAAAAAAAGAATCATCATTTTATCCAGAAATAATTAGGGAATACTTTAAATAGGATTTGCAGCTTGAGATGGAAAATGGAAGGCAGGAAACTCTCATCAGAGGAAAATAATATATGAGCAAAGGCATGGAGGTAAGGCCAAGTAGGGTATTTGGAGGAGAGAATGAGAAGCCTGGATAAAGAAGAATGTTCATTCAGGAGTGTGTCAAAAATATGGTTTCAGGGAGTGGGTGTAGCTCAGTGGTTGAACGCCTGTTTCCCATGTACGAGGTTCAATCCCAGGTACATCCCCTCCTCCCCCCCAAATATATATATATATGGTTTCAGAATGATTTGGATTATGGTGACCTACAAATGCCAAGTCACAGTGCTCAGATTTTATTATTTACTAGACCATACATTTTATATATAATTACGCATGAAAAAAGTAAAATAGAAAAAAAAATAGATATGACCTAGGAAGAATACAGGAGTCTAAGAATAAAATAATAATAATTTCAGATTGGTGACAGTGATTGTGAAAAGAAACATATACACATGATCTAAATTTCAAAGGAAAAATAATAGAGTTTTCTGATCATTTTAGATGTGCAATGAAAGACAAGGAAGGGCAGAGGCGGCTAAAGTTGGGAGCAGACCAAATGATTATCAGGGAGAGCTGGGAGGGGCAGGATTTATGTGACCCAAGTAAAACATAAGTCTTTATTTTATTTGTTAATTATTAGAAAACCAAATGATAAATATGCTATGCCACCTACATTACCCTTTTTACTGGTGGTCCTGTATTTAATTAAAATTATAGCAGTTAAAGGATTTCTATGTGTAAATTTTCTAGAATCAGAGAAATATTTTGTATTTTGTATTTAAGAGCTGTGGATTGATGTGCTTGAAATTGAAACTTTAAAATTATAAAAAAGATACTTATAGTAGACAAATATTTATTACTTTTCCTTACATACAAAATATAACTAAATATAAAATACTTCAAATACTTAAGGATAAAGAGTGAGATATTTGTCAAAGATAAGTAAATTTTGGAATAAACCTATTATAAATTTTCCACAACAAATGAATAACTCTTAAGATACTTAAAAAGAACCTAGTACTATAAATTTAATATTACAAAACATCAAATAGAGTATATTGAAAAGTTAAAATGTATCTAGTCTATATGTTCAACATATATTGAAGAATTAATAACATAATCAGGATAAATCATAACAAGATTGATTTCTGAGTTAGGAACACAACCTATGTGTTTGGTGTCTAATGGTGCTTTGTTTTTGTGTGTGTGTGTGTGTTTTTTAATATAGGCAAAATGTTAAAAAGAAACATGTTCAAGAATTATTTTATTTTACTTCAGTACACCTTTCAGAATAATTTCATACACTTTTCAGGAATTCTATGAGGTTGGTAAATTTTTCAGTTGAGATTTTCTTGTCAAGCAACCAGTTTAATTTTTATCTAATATCAAGAAAGAGAAAAGAAGAAAAGCGCTTCAAAAATATATTATGAAAAAAAGATTTCAAATCAAAGATCTAACCTAAAAACTGAATGAACTAGAAAAAAGTACAAAAAATTTATATATATTATGCAAATTTGCTTCCAAATTCATTCATTTTGCCCTATAGTTCTCACAACTATAGAATTTATAAATTTTTCTTTTATGTGCGATCTGATGTAAGGTAAATTATATAAAGGTCTGACCTTCATCTTGAGTAAAATTAGCATCAGTCCCATTCTCTCAAACTGACTGTCAAACCCAAATATTGCAGTATTTCACTCCCAATAGCAAATTTCATTTAGTCTTCGTTTCATCTTAATTAATTTTGTTCTCCAATACAGAAAGTAGTTTTGCCTGTGTTATATGTCCATATAACGTTACTGGAAAAGTAATAAATCTACCTACATGGTGATCACATTTTTTAGGTCAATGCTCTAAATGTAAAGGAAGCAACTTGATATTTTTTAGAATCAAACGCAAAACTATGCAATAATAAAATTCAATTTGAGTTTCTGTTTCTTTGATGGCAAATGTGAATCATTAAGGCTAACTCCTTTCTGAAATATAAAATAATTTTTCTTTTCTTTATATCAATTTAATAGGTTTACCTAAAATAGGTACAAATGCATATACTTGTATGCTTTTGTAGCATCCCAGATGCATTCTCACGTAGGAAGGGGCCACTTGAGAGAGGTCTGCAACATTAGTATCTGTGGTAAGTTGACATTTCAGGGTCAGTGAATAAATTCCATCAAACCTCTAGGGTTTATTCTTGAGTTACTCCATGTACACTGACCTTGACTTTACATAGCTTCTTAAGTTTGCTCACATTTGTGACTCAAAGCATAGTTTGCTCTAGCTAATGGTATCATTAGTAAGTTAATTAATCAAAACCTTAGGCAGAATGCTTATTTTTTTAACTTCATTTCTTCTGTTTATTTTAAGTCAATGGTTTCTGTTTAAAATAAGCTATAGTAGCAGTTTTCAAACTTTTGGTCTCAGGAACCCTTTACACTCATAAAAATAGTTAAGGATTCCAAAGAGCTTTTGCCCATGTGGTTTATATCTGTCAAAATTTACCTTAGTAGAAATGAAAACTGAAATTTAAAAAAATATTTAAACAAACAAATACCCTAGATGTTGACATAAATAAAAAACTTTAATGAACATTTTCCCAAAAAATTTAGTTAGAAGAATAACATTCTTTGGTAATTCTCTTTAAATTGTGGCACAATAGATATCAAATGTACTCTTGTAATTGCCTCTGTATGCATTCAATCTATATTGCTTTTTTTTTGGTTGAAGTAGATGAAGAAAATACAACTTTACACACATATATATTTGGAGAAAGGAAATGTATTTTAATTTTTTTTTCAGATAATTAGGTGTCTATCATTGATACTTCACTAAAACTCAATGACTGATATTTTATTAAAGGTTGGTTGCAATGTGGAATTTGAAACCAAAGCAATATATATATATATATATATTTTACTTACTTTGAAATCTGTTGATCTATTTTACACCTTTAATTGATTAATTTTACCCATACATGATTTTGTAGACTATGCTTTGTTTTGGAAAATATTGATTTATAGAGTTATGTAGATTTTCCAAATGTTGAAACATTTCACGATACAGTATGAAAACTAGCATTCATTAAAGCATAGTGATATCATCACTGTTTTGAAGCTGTCAAGTTCACAGTTGCAGAAACAAACTTCTATTTTTCTTTGAAGATTTGAATTTTATTATTGGCAATAAATACTATCAGTTGTTTCCCTTGAGGTCATAAGCTTCCTTCATTCATTGTCAAGGAACTGAATAGCCATAGATCTGCTCTCAGTTGCTCTTTCAAGTAAAAATATTGTTCAACATGTAGTAGTCAGGATTCTCCAGAGAAACAGAACAGGATATATATGCAAATATTAAGAGATTTATTAAAGGACTTGGCTCATGTGACCATGGAGATTTGCAGGTCTGAATTTTTAGGGCAGGCCACAAATTGACACTCAATGAAGGTGAAGTTGAGTTTCCCAGGAGAAGCAGTCTGGCTGAAGTAGAGAAAAATTCTTCTTTCTGATCCTGAAGTTCTCAGTTTTCTCTTTCAGTCCTCTAACTCTTTTGATGAGAAGGTTCTTCTCAGGGCTCTGGGCAATCTCCTTTGTTGATTATAAATCTAATCAGCCATAGTTGTAATCAATTGACTAATGATTTAAATCCATCTATGAAATACTCTCATAGTAACACTGAGGCCATTGCTCGCTTGACCAAACAACTGACACCATAATTTGGCCAAGCTGATACATGAAAGTAACCACTACACTATGATAAAAGTGGCTAGTTCAGCTCATAAAACAGGCATATTTTTCTTCAAGACAACTATCTTCTTTGGTATACACCAGAAGTACTGAAAGTGTACTTCTCAATTTGCTACACAGGATATGTAAAAGGATATTTTATAGGATTAATAATGGTTATTACTTCATCAGGGAATTCTTAAATGATATTTGATATTTTTGTTCCTGGGCATTTGTGGCCATGAAGAGCGCAACGACTACTAGCTGAGTTTGGTGGCACTGTCTTCTTTTTTTTTTTTTTTTTTAAAGATTTTATTTATTTATTCATTTATCCCCTCCCCCCCCTTGCTGCTTGTGCTCGCTGGGTCAGCTAACCACGCCTTGCGGGCGGGCTTGCCTTCACCAGGAGGCCCCGGGAACCGAACCCGGGGCCTACCATATGGTAAACGGGAGCCCTACTGATTGAGCCACAGCCGCTTCCCTGGTGGCACTGTCTTCATGCAAAAGAGCCAGAATCTTAACTCACCAGTTTTTTTTTATACCCACCATCAGTTAAAAATATCACCACAGCCAAAAAAAGCAAATAGCACCATAATATTATTATGAAAATATTTTTGACCTCAAGAACTTGCTAATACAGTCTTGGTAAACCCTTCCTCCCATAAAGAGTAATAGGCGTCCACGTACCACATTTTAAGGTCTGTTGAACTATTTTTCGAGGATTGCTAATTGACAGCCATTTATTCATTTATTATATTAATTCTATCCAAAATCCAAATTATTAGTACCCCAATATTTTCAAATGTGAAATATGTGTGAATCAATAATTCCCACCACACAATTTTAAAATGTTAAATCAGCAATGTTGAATAAATATACATTATGAATTATAGATAAAATAATACAACCAAACATAATAATTGTTCCAACAAAATAGTTGTAATGTTTGCTAACCTTGAATATTCAAAAATTATCATTTAAAAGTTAAAGAAAAAGAAGTAAAGTCAAATCTAATTTTCTGTCTCCACAAATGTATCTTTATACATGTGAAAAAGTTGCTTGGTTCTCTATCTTTTACATCTGTTTTAAAATACAATATATTAGAAAAAGCATGGTTTCAGCATGAACACATCTTTTTAAAATTCAGTATGTCCTGGAAGAATTTTAATTACAGTCAAGTCATATTTTTTTAGGCTTTGAATTAAAATTCATTGTAAAATAATAGTACTTTCATTGGCTTCCCTACCCCCTTAAAATATCACTGTGAAGTACAAGAATTTGTTTTACAGCATTCAAAAGTAGAGAAAGTTGATATTTTCTCTACCTAACTTTTTCATTTATGATGTTAAAAAATTTGTCATATCTTTATTTACCTTTTATGGATCAAGATCAGAGTCAGATGATATTATTTATTCTCTTCAGGAAGACTCCCCATACCTATTATAATTTTACTTTATCATGTTTTGATCCTTTTTTTATTTTGCCTATATCATTGATGTAGTAACTTCATGAATCCATTAATGATTGAAAATATGTGTATTGAGTACCTACCTATCAGTCAGGAACAGTGCTAGGGACTGTAAGATAAAATGGCAAATAAGAGAGTCATAGTCTCTGCCCTAACAGAGTTTACAGTCTAGAGGGACACTGGCCAAGTAACAGGTATCTGTTTATGGTTGTTTTAAAATATTTCCACAAATTCTTTGATACATCTCTCTTTAAGAGGTGGAGGCTAATTCTCCTCCCCTGGAGTGTGGGCTGCATTTAGTTCTCATTTCTAAATAATAGAATAAAATGGACATAATGGTGTGTAACTTCACAGAGTAGGTCATAAATGGCCTCACAGCTTCCTCCTTGCTCTGTCTTGGATTGCTCACCCTGAGGAAGCTAGCACCATGTGAAAAGAACACTCAAACAATTGTTTGAAGAGCTCTATGTGGCAAGGAAATGAGGCCTCTGCCAATAGCTACAAGAGAAAGCCATCTTGGAAACAAATTCTCCAGCCACAGTCAAGGTTTCAGAACAAAGCAACCCCAGCTGACCTCTTAATTGAAACTTCTGAGGATCCCTAAGACAAAATTCAGCTAAGTCACTCCCAAATTCAAGATGCATAGAAATTGTGAGATAATAAATATTTGTTGTTTTAAGCCACGAAGGTTTGAGTTAATGTGCAGGAACAGATAAACAATACACTACCAAAGAGTGGATAATTCCAACTGGATAGGTAAGCATAGGACACAATGAAGGCATGAAAGTAATGGTTTCTCACCCAGTCTAATAAGACTTCTAATTGGAAGCAATAATGCTTAGGCTGAGACTTGGTGAAAGAATAGAAGTTCATATTACTACTGATTTTTTCTCTTACCTCAGACTCCAGTATGGCCCAGTTGATGCTATTTATTTAAAATTTTGATATTTTGTCCATAGTGGGTTTTTGGCATTAATTATGATTTCTAAAAGTATTTCATTAAAATATTACTTATCTTGATTATTGAATTTTTTGCTGCCTTCTTAAAGTTTGCTCTTGACAAGTGACTCACTCGGCTTGCTGTAGTCTCAGCCTTGCTGGGAGAAGACTAGCATATCAGACAGAAGACACTGCAAGTGCAAAAATTGGGAGAATATGGACTTCATAGTTACTTTCATGAAGAACTATGTCCACACTTTAATAGATTCTCTAAACACTGGGAATACTCTGTTGCATTTAGGAACAGCTGGAATTACTATGATGTGTAAGAAAGAAAATTCTGTTCAAGTCTTATATTTGCTAGTTCTAAATTTATGATCTTGGACAAGTTCCTTAAGCTCTTTGAGCCTCAGTTTCCTGTAATATGGGAATAATAATGCCCATGTGATAGGTTGTTGTAAAGTTCTAGTGTGGTAATGAACATGACACCACTTAGTTCATTAAAGGTAGGTAGTTATTCAATCAGTGATAATTCTTTTACTGACTGTTGGCTTGAATCTTTGGCTGTTATAATTAAGAGGTGAATTAGAAAAAAATTTGTTTCTTTTCTTGTAAATGAATTTCAGAGCAATATATATATATATATATTGTTTTTGCCTATACAGATACTATTTTAAAGGCATTCTATGGTTTATTTCTACTTGAATATCTTGTATGGTATTTTTAAACTTGGTAATAGTAATATTACAGGCAAAAATTTTATTTGTGTTTATTGCATGCCAAGCATCATGCTTAGCTCCTTAAAAACATTATATCATTTCATTCTCACAAGAGAGATATTACCATTATTCCCATTTACAGTTATGAAAACCAAGATCCTGAGAGTTTAATTAACTGCCCAGGGTTATGCAACTAGTACCTGATAAGAGCCTGGATTTCCATGTAGACACTCAGAATGGAGAACTTCCATGCTACTCCTCCTGTCCAATGCCTCGCAAGATATGCTTCTGTATTCTTTCATTTGAATTAGAAAACTCTTAAAAGACTAACACTGATCTCACATAGAAAATGCATACTTTTATTTATTTTTTTAAAGTTAGTTCTATATCAACAATCAAAATTTTCCCTGTAATTCTATGGTAATTAATACTTTTCTTAAAGAAAATATCTTTGGGCATGTAAATATATGACATTTAATCATGGTTTAATTTAACATAATTATTCATCACATCAGAGAGATTTATTAGATTTTCAAGGCATTCTTGCAGGGTTCAGGAAAGAATGAATACCTTTTGTACATTTGTAAAAAATAGAGAGTATAAGCTCACACAATAGCTGTTGAGTGCTTTGTCTAATTATTCCTATGATAGTAATCTGTTCTGTAACATTCTGGGCATTCACCTTAAAAAGAGTCAGTAAAATTTTCTTTATTGTAATATTGAAGAGAACTAACACATTTAGGTGCCTTGGATTTTAGTGCAATAACTCTACCATCTTTTGCATCATCCTTCCTTCCCTTTGCCGTATTATTATTGTTATAAGCATGTATCAAAGCATATTTCTATAGATATATGCTTTTTAAATTAACAAAATGTAAAGCATAACTGTGTTTAATTACAATTTCTGCCTAAGGTAGCAAAAGTACATTAATTTTTCATTACATACTATGTTGAAACCATACAATGACTTACATATTGCATTGAAATGCTGTCAAAGGAATATATCTTTGGTTTACAACATCCTGTAACTGTTGACCTGGGCTACGTTCAGCTAGTGACCTAGGATTGATGTGCGCCACACATCGTCACCAGAATAATTAATCATAAATATGTGGGCATGAAGAGATGTTTCAGAAATTGATATTTTTCTCATGATCAAAAGTACTTGCTTATATCTTAGCTATATATTTTTGGGGGACTTTATTAATCAAACTCAATATTTACTCTCGTTTATTTTAAGAAATTGCCTTTCTTTACATTTGGATGTGAATTACATTGCACAGATTTTCAAATCCATCAAAAATAAACATAATGATCCTGTTTCCTTTTTTTTTTTTTTATTAGAGAAGTTGTGCGTTTACAGAACAATCATGCATATAAGCAGGATTCCCATATACCATCCTATTATTAACACCTTGCACCAGTGTGGAACATTTGTGATGATAGCATATTTTTCAATTGTACTATCTATTAGCTATAGTCCATGATTTAACTTAGGATTCTCTGTTTGTGTAGTGTAGATACATGGATTTTTAAAAAAACTTTATTGTTGGCCATATATACAATCTTGTTTAATTTCAATTGCTATCTGCAAACAATTGTATTCATCTGTCTGTCTCAAAGTTTAATATATTTAAATATAAAATTTAACTTTTTTAATTAGTCTATAACTGAGTTCCTTTACAGACCCTATCAATTTTTGTTGCAATACATTGTATTCTCCCTAGATCTGTAAGGCCCTTTTGTGAAGTGGTAGCTAGTACTGTACTACACAGAATGGGGAAAACTGATTAATTGCTTTTAGAGTAGCAAATGAAGTCTTTTAATTTAATGAATATTTCAACAGGCTCAATTCACTTTGCCTCTCTAAAGGCAAAATCCCATAGGGAGAATTTCTTTGGGGTGACCTAGAGAGCAAATTGGAACCTCTGTGAGGTTGGCATATAAACATATATCTTCACGAGTATTTTGATTATTTTGTACCTCTAGTATATTACCCTTAACCTAAAATGCATTAGGTTTTAAGAGTTTATATTTACAAATTATCCTTGAGTACTGTGAGTTGTGAGGCCAGGGCATGGGTTTTCTCTTTCTGAGATCTGTCTATACTAAATATACAGCTGAAATTGTATTGCTTAGAAGGCAGGAGAGTTAAATGAATAGGTTGGTGGACTAAGAGCATGACTATGTGTGGTAAAGGGAATGAACTGCATCTTAAATCCTGTGAGCTTGACATAGTACAACTCGTTTATATAACATAACTCATTTATATGATTAACCTGCTCTTATAATCATGGTCTTAAATTATAACCTCAAAATCAAGGCATTTTTTCCAACTTGCTTAAGCATAGACATAGTTCTTATTTAATCTGTTGCATTAGTTTGACAATGTAGTAAATACATTGATTATTCAGTGGCTTTCCGTGAATACAGTGTTTGCTCAGATGCAAAAGAGCACAATGATACTTTTGATAATTATTTCACTTAATTTGAAAACACTATTTGTTACCATGTTTTCATGCATAAATATTCATAAACATATATTTCTGAAATTTTTACATGTTAAAATATCACCCTCAGGAGTAAGGTCCATATTCATTAAAAGCAAATGTGCAGTTGGATCTGTCTGATGACCTTGCCAGTTGTATTTTGCTGATTTTTATAGAAACTTCAGGCACATATTTCATAATTTCTCAACCTAAATGTTCTGGAGGTAAAACAGAACAATTCGAAAGATTATAAAATAACAAATGTGAACCTCCTATCACTTAAAAATAAGTCTTTTTATTTCTACAGCATTCTAAAATAGATTTCAATATCTTCATTTGCATCTATTTATTTTGATATTTGCTTATTAATTCTGTCTGGTTTGAAATTAACTGCTACTTCTATTCAATACTATAACGTTTTCTAAATATATTCATTACATTCAAATCAATGGAGATTTACAGAATATGGTGAGATAGTAAATTTAAGAGGACTACCCAAGAGAGCATAAAGTCAATTAATAAAACACAGTAGAAAAGGAAATGACAGAAATCTTGTTTTCTTCCAGGTCAATCCTGCAAAGATGTAAAAACTGCAAAGAAAGATATCAGAAACCATATTTATTAAGCTGTTCAATTCTCTGTACATTAGCATGAACAAAGATGTCATGTAATAAAGTATATTCCTAATATTTAGATATTCAAAGATCAGAAACTAAGGTAGTCATTTTTTTGAGAAGAAGGGTAGAACAATAGTTTTACAACATTTTTTGACCCAAACCAATTGTTTGATGTAATAATGTAACAAAACTCAATATAGCATATAGATAGATAAAAATGGACTTCCTACATTTCAAGCTGAGGTGAGGCCCTAGAGCCTACTTGGCTACTTGGCTTTCCCTTATTTTACTCTCCCTTCCTCAGCAAACTTTGGAGTTTTCTCAGAAAATTTTAAAAGATTCAGTGAACATTGCAAAATCAAGTTCATTTTCAAGATAACAATTTTCAATTATTAAATGTACAAAATAAATTAAAAATATATATATATAAAGAGATTCTACAACTCAACAATAAAAAGAAAAAGAATCCAATTTTTTAAAAAAAGTCATTAGGAAATTTTAATCTCAACTGAGATGTTTTGCATTTGATTTTTGTCTCAAAATCTCTCTGTATTCTCTCGAGACACTATAACACACTCATTTTACAAGAGTCATCATTATCCATGAACTGTTTTAAGTTGGACAACTCATATTTTCTCTTTGGAAGGTAATTTGAACAGCTTGGAAAAGAAGATTTATGGTGGACATGAATAAATGAATATACTGAAGAAGACTAATGTACCACATTTATGTAGTCTGAAGTTTATAGCTGCTCTCATTAAACAGCTGGCCGGAACTAAGCTGAAAGAGTTTTTGTGACTACCATGAAAATGTGTTTGATCCTTTAGGGTCAAACCCAAACCTGGTTTCTAAGCATCGTTCCATATCACAGTTTCTTATACTTAATAATGCACAGAACTCTTCTTAAAATAAATAACTTCTCAATGTTGATTTAAATGATCATTTTTTGTAATTACACTTATTGATATTGAGCTATAAACTTATATTTCTCTCTATTTTTTTTATAGTCCTTATCTTACATTTGGTGTGTTTTCCCCCCAACACACACTATTATTTTTTTTTAAATATATTTTTTATGACAGAATTTGTAAAACTTACAAAATAATCATGCACATTGTCAGAATTCCCAAACAACACCCCTCTATCAACACACCACAATCTAGTAGAATATTTGTTACAGATTAGGAGATAATATCATCTGATTATTACCAGGTCCACAGCGTACATTTGGCACACTTTTTCCATATTATCCCATTATCAACACAGTACATCTTTGGCATAGATTCATGAATATTACGTTATGACTGTTAACCACAGTCCGTAGGTCACTCCAGTTGTATTTTTCCCATGTGTCTCAACATTCCCACAACCCTGCAATAGTGATGTACATCTGCTCTAGCTCACAAAAGACACTCTTGCATCTGTACCACCAACCACAATTCTCATCCACCTCTGGGTTTATTGTGCTATTCAGCCCCTAGATTATTCTCTAGCTTTCTGTCAATTGGAATTTATATCCCTAAACTACCATTTTCAGCCACATCCCCATTTAGAAACCAGCTGTTACTCACTATAATGTGCTACCATCAACTCTGTATATTTCCAAACTTTTACAGTAAAGCTAATTAAAACTTCTGTATACATTAAATATCAGTAGTCCATCTCAGTCATCCTCTTATCTCCTTTAAGAATCCACCACCTACCACCAGGTCTTGAAGATATTTTCCTACATTTTCTTCTAGAAGTTTTATGGTTCTTGCTTTTATATTTAGGTTTTTTATTCATTTTGAGTTAATTTTTGTGTAAGGTGTGAGATAGGGGTCTCCTTTCCTTCTTTTGCTATGGATATCCATTTTTCTCAGCACCATTTGTTGAATGAACCTTTTTGCCTGAGCTGGGTGGGTTTGACAGGCTAGTCAAAATCACTTGACTATAGATGTGAGGGTCTGTTTTTTAACCATCAATTCAGTTCCATTGGTCTATGTGTCTGTCTTTATGCCAGTACCATGCTGTTTTTATCACTGTGGCTAGGTAATACAACTTAAAGTCTGGAAATGAGTCTTCCAACTTCGCTTTTCCTTTTTAAGGTGTTTCTGGCTATTCAGGACTGCTACCCTTCCAAATAAATTTGATAATCATATTTTCCATTTATTTAAAAAATGCATGTGGAATTTTTATTGGGATTGCATTGAATTTGTATATCAATTTCAGTAGTATTTCCAACTTTATTTTGTACATTTAATAATTGAAAATACAGACAATTAAAAACTAAAAAGTAAACACTGATGAATAAATATATACCTTTCTCAATTAAATGTACTGGATACATATAAAAATTTTTTTGAATCAAACAATATGTTACACAATATATTTGGTTCATAGTAATGCATTCATACAGTATTTGTCCTTTTGTGTCTGGCTTGCTTCACACAATATAATGTCCTCCAGGATCATCCATGTTGTCATATGCTTTACGACTTCATTTCTTCTTAAAGCTGCATAGCATTCCATCATGTGAATAGACCACAGTTTGTTTATCCATTTGTCTGTTGATGGACACCTGGGTTGTTTCCAACTTTTGGCAATGGTGAATAATGTTGCTATGAACATCAGTATGCAGATGTCTGTTCATGTCACTGCTCTCAGTTCTTCTGGGTATATACCTAGTAGTGGTATTGCCAGGTCACATGGCAAGTCTATATTCAACTTCTTTAGGAACTGCCAAACAGTCTTCCACAGAATGTGCTCCCACAAACAGTGAATAAGTGTTCCTATCTCTCCACATCCTCTTCCAGGACTTGTAGTTCTCTGTATTTTTAACAGTGGCCATTCTGATAGGTGTGAAATGATATCTCATTGTAATTTTGATTTGTATTTCCCTAATTATGAGTGATGTTCAGCATTTCTTCATGTGTTTTTTTTGCCATTTGTATTTCTTCTTTGGAGAAATGTTTATTCAATTTTTTTGCCCATTTTTAAATTGGGTTGTTTGTCTTTTATTGTTGAGTTGTAACATCTCTTTATATATTCTGGATATTAAACCCTTATCATATTTGTGATTTCCAAATATTTTTTACCATTGAGTTGGCTGCCTTTTCACCCTTTTGACAAAGTCCTGTGAGGTGCAAAAGTGTTTAATTTGAAGGAGGTCCCATTCATCTATTTTTTCTTTTGTTGCACATGCTTTGAATGTAAGGTCCAAGAAACCACCACCTACTACAAGGTCTTGAAGATGTTTCCCTACATTTTCTTCTAGTAGTTTTATGGTCCTGGCTTTTATATTTAGATCTTTGACCCATTTTGAATTGATTCTTGTATAGGGGGTGAGATAGGGGTCCTCTTTCATTCTTTTGGTCATAGATGTCCAGTTCTCCCAACACCATTTGTTGAAGAGACTTTTTTTTCCATTAACACGGACTTGGTAGGTTTGAGAATTGACATCTTAATGATACTTAGTATTTCAATCCATGAGCATGGAATATTCTTCCAATTATTTAGGTCTTTTTAAACTTTCTTTTAACGATGAGTTGTAGTTTTCTGAATACAAGTACTTTAAATCGTTGGTTAAGTTTATGCTTGAATATTTGAGTTTTATCTGTCATATTTGTTTTCAACACTCTTTTGACACTTTTATTTACTTTTATTGATATAATCTTCATTTCTAGATTCTCTTCTAGGCCTCTCTTTCCTGTCTTTACTTTTCAGGCTGTAGCACACCCTTTAGTATTACCTGCAAAGCAGCTCTCTTGATTACAAACTCTCTCAGTTTCTGTTTTCCTGTGAATATTCTAAACTCACTCTCATTTTTGAAAGACAATCTTGCTGGGCATAAGATTCTTGGCTGGAAGTTTTTCTCTTGCAGTATCTTAAACATATCATACCACTGTCTTCTTTCTTCCATGGTTTCTGGTGAGAAATCAGCACTTAAACTTTTTGGGTGTCTCTTATATGTTATGCATTGCTTTTCTCTTGCTGCTCTCAGAATTCTCCCTTTGTATTTTGCATTTGACATTCTGATTAGTATGTGTCTCAGAGTTGGTCTATTAGGATTTTTTCAGATGGGAGTACGTCGTGCTCCTTGGACATGGATATCTATGTCCTTCAAAAGGGTTGGGAAATTTTCTTCCATTCTTTCTTCAAATACTCCTTCTGCTCCTTTTCCCTCCTCTTCTCCTTCTGGGACACCCATGACATGTATGCATGTCTCTTGCTGTCCTTTAGTTTCCTGAGACCTTGTTCAAATTTTTCCAATCTTTTCTTCATCTGTTCTTTTGTATGTTCACTTTCAGACATCATTTCTTCAAGCTCACCAATCCCTTCTTCTGACTCCTCAAATCTGCTATTATATGATTTCAGTATATTTTTAATTTCATTTATTGCACTTTTCTTTCTCATATGACCTGCTAGTTTTCTATGTATACTTTTAAATTCTTCTTTGTGCTCATCCAATGTCTTCTTAATATTCTTAATTTCTTTAGCCATCTCATTGAATTTATTAATTGTTTGAACATCTATGATTAGTTATCTCAAATCCTTTATGTCATCTGGAGGTTTATCTTATTCCTTTAACTGGGTCATATCTTCCTGTTTCTTGGTGTGGATTGTAATTTTTTGTTGGTGTCTTGGAATCTGGCTTACTAGAGTCTTTATTCTGGGTGCAGTTTTTCTCTTTAGTTTAGGGCTTCCTGCCCTTCTCCCTTGCTGGTTGTGTAGTAGGAGCCAAGGATGTAGTTGGTGCTATAAGCTATGGAGGCTCAAGCTACCCTCATTGCCCCAAGGATCAATGAAGGTTCTCCTAACTTTCTCCCTTGCCAAGGATAGGCACAGAGCCACAGCTGTCCAGAATAATCCAGGTCATGCAGGCCTAGACTGTAGTTGCCCAGAGAGACTGATGAAGTTTCATGCCCCATTCTCCCTTGCCTGGGGCAGGCATGGAGCAGCAGGTATGGGCAGCAACCTATGCAGTGCAGGTCCAAGATGACTACCATTGCCCCAGTAGACTTCCAGTTATTCAGTCTGTGCCAGCTAAATGTACCTGCAGTTACCTGGATAGGCTGCTGCAGGGCCCATCAGCTTCCTCCCTGCTAGACATGGGACTGAAACCTAGGATAGGGCTGCATGCCAATCTGGGTGAAAGAAACCATTCTCTACCATCACTGTGATTTTCATTCAACCTGGCTTCCCCTCAGGCTGGGGGTGGAGTTAAAATGGCAGCTACTGGCCTCCTTCTGTCTTGGACTATAAACTTTAGCTGTTCTTAGGGTTATACTTTATCCAGGTGAATTCACTAATCAGTAGCTGAAATTGGTGGCCAACTGTCTCTTCCTCCCCTGATTTTGGGAAATGGAGCTTTCAATTCCTGCCACAGAATAGCTCCTGGGGTGGCTTGCACTGCCAAAGCAGGAGGATCACCAGCCTCTGCAGCATGGCCTGTAATTTCCCTGAGAGACTGGTGCAGCTCCCCTCAGCTTCCTCCTAGCCCGAGGTGGGCCTTGGGCTTAGGCTAGAGCCGCAATCTGATCTAGATGGAACAAAGCCGATCCCTACCAGCACTGTGATTTTCAGTCAACCCTGCTTCCCCTTATGTCAGGCAGAGTTAAGATGGCAGCCATCGGCATCTTTCTGACTTGGACAGGTTCAAACTTTAGCTGTTTTTAGCCTTATACTTTAGCCCGCCGAATTTACTTATCAGTAGCTGGAGTTGGTGCACAACCGTTTCTTCCTCCCCTGTTTTGGGAAGTGGAGCTTTCAGTTCCAGCCAGGGAATAACTCTCAAGGCAGCTTGTACCTCCGGTGGAGAATGGGCACCGGCCTCCTTGGCATGGAGTACTCTACTTATGAATCTTATCTGCAGATGGGCAGTCTCCTTTTTCCATTCTTTCAAGGATGTCGCATGATGCACTTCTGATCTCCTGGAGCCCCCAAACAAGTGCTCTAGATAGCTCTGGGTGATTACTAACTTCCCTGTAGCAGGAGCTGATTCTAGGAGCTCTTTACTCTGCTGCCATCTTGCTGGTTGTCTCTCTCTACTTTTGTGTAATAATTTACATGCTATAAACAACATCCATTTTAAATGTACTGTCTGATGTTTTGACAAATTAATGAACCCACATATCCAACAACATCAAGAGACAGAACATCTCCATCACCCGCATAATTTCCTTCATGTTCCCTTCTTCCAGCCACAGCCCCAGGTAACCACTGATCTGCTTTCTGTGTTTTCTTAGCATCCCATTTGCTAAAAGAAATATACAATGGACTAGCTTAGCCAACAGGAATTCATTGCCTCATGGTTTTGAGGCTGGGAGAAGGCCAAAATGGAGGTGTCAGCAAAGTGATGCTTTCTCTCCAAAGACTCTGGTGTTCTGGGGTGGCTGCCAGCAATCTTAGGGCCTTGGCTTTTCTGTCACATGGTAATGCAGATGTCCTTTTCTCTCCCAGTTTCATTGAATTCCAGTGTCTTCCTATGGCTTTTTCTGTCTGAAATTCATTCTGCTTATAAAGGACTCCAGTAATCCAGATTAAAGCCAACCTTATACAGGTGGGCCAGACCTTAACTCAGGTAATGTCTTCAAGAGATACTATTTTCAATGGGTACAAACCCACCAGAATGCAGACTAAGACCAAGAATGTGTGCAAACTGGGGTATGCAATTCAGTTCACCACAGTGACTATAAAATTTTTGCATTTCATTCAGTTTCATATAATGAAATTACACAGTATATACTCTTTGTGTCTGTCTTGTTTCACGAGGCATATTGTTTTTGAGATCCATCCATGTTGTCATATATTTTAGTAAAATGTTCCACTTTAATCCAATGTGTAGATTTATCACAATTAAGTTGTTTTCTGTTTGGGGCTATTGTGAATAAATCTTCTATAAACACACATATACATGTCTTTTGGGGAGAGCACATGTTTTCATTTCTTTTAGAAGAATAAAGTGTTTGATTTTTAAAAGAACAATTTACCAATTTTTTTCTTTGATGAATTTTTCTTTCTTGTTTCATTTAAGAAATGTTTGCTTACCCCTAGTTCATAAAAATTTTCTCCTATAAATTTTTCTAAGCATTTTAGAGTCTTAGATCAACCATTGTTCCAATAACAAAGGGTAGAAAGGCTTACCTTTTCAATTTAATTGCCATGGCACTTTTGTCAAAGATCAATTAACCAAGGAAGCAGATATGGCTCAAGTGGTTGAGTGCCTGCTTCCCACAAGGGAGGTCCTGGGTTCAGTTCTCGGTGGCTCCTAAACAACAACAAAAACAAACAATAAGTGAAACAAATGAAAAAAACAGCTCTGGGGAGCCGATGTGGTTCAGTGGTTAAGCTCTGACTTCCCACGTATGAGGTCCAGGGTTCAATCCTAGGACCCCAGTACTTAAAAAAAAAAAAAAAATCAATTAACCAGATACACATATGCATAGATATATTTTATACTTTCTATTCAGTTTCATTGATCTATTTGTCTATCCTTTCACAAATACCATACTGCTTTATTAATTACTTTGGTTATACCAGGTAGTTTTCGCTTCCATATAAAATGTAGATTTGTCTTGTCTATTTTTACAAAATTTCTGCTGGACTTTTTATTAGATTTGCATCAAATCATCTATATAACAATTTTAGGAGAATTGACATCTTGACAATATTGAATCTTCCAAACTATTAACATGTTAAATTATCCCTTTTATCTAGGTTTAAAAATTTTCTTTCACTAATGTTTTGTAGTTTGACTTTATTTTCCAATTTTTCATTGTCATTATATAGAAATTCAATTGACTTGCATATTGATCTTGCAAACTAGTTAAATTCATGTATTATTCTTTGGAGCTTTTTATAAATTCTTTAGGATTATCTTCCATGATTATGTCTTCTGAAAATAAAAGTAATTTTACTTATTCTTTTCAAAATTTGTCTTTTATTTCTTTTTTAAAGTTTTGCTTCATTATTCTTTCTTTTTCTGTTCTTTCCTTTTTTTTTGGCTTATTAAAAACCTATTACCTCCAATGCAATTTAATAGAATTGATGAGAGCAGATATCTATGTCTTCATCATTTCCCCTGCCCCCCGCCGCCGCCGTGCTGTTCTTGCACTTGCTGTCTGCTGTCTGTGTGTTCTTTCTGTGTCTGCTTGTCTTTTCCTTCTTGTCTTTCTCTTTAGAAGGCACTGGGACCCGATCCTGGGTCCTCTTGTGTTGGAGAGAGGCACTCAATTGCTTGAGCTACCTCATCTCTCTGATCTGTTGTGTGTCTCACTGTCTCTCCTCTGGGTCTCTTTTTGTTGTATCAGCTCTCCATGGCAGTGTGGGCCGTCAGCCCATCAGGCCAGCTCACCTTCACCAGGATGTCCCGGGACTCGAACTGGGGGCCTTCCACATGGTAGATGGGAGCCCAATCCCTTGAACCACATCTGCTTCCCTGTCTTCATCAGTTTTAGGCTAATAACTCCTATCAGTAGTTGAATTATGTACTCCAGAAAAACATGTTCTTAATCTCAGTCCATCACTGTGGCTGTGAAGTCATTGTAAGTAGAACCCTTTGATGAGGTTACTTCAGTTAAGGTGTGTCCCACCTAAATCAGGGTAGATCTTAATCCTATTACTAGAGTCCTTTATGAGAGAATGAAATTCAGAGAGAGAGAGAAAGAAAGCTATAGGAAGCAAGAAGCTACATCAACTGCACCAGAAATGAAGGTAGAGACTAGTAGACACTGCTATGTGCCATGCCATGTGATAGAGAAGCCAAGGATCATAGACAGCCAGCCCTAGAACACCAGTATTCAGGAAGAAAGCATTACCTTGATGAGCCTTAATTTGTACCTTTTAGTAGCCTCAAAATATATTTAGGCATATCTGGCTATTTGATTCCCATTGTTTAAGCCAACACAGTTCATGGTATTTGCTTGAGCAGTTTAGGTGATTAAAACACATCTTAGTCTTGAAACTGGAGACAGCCACAGGGAAAATGCCACACTGAAACAAGAAGCTGGAAGTCTTGAAGTCAAAAGAACCCCTAAGAGTAGGTAAGGGGAAGGCCAAGGTACTCCAAAGATTTCCAGCCCTTCAGAATGCTACGGACCTGGGGAGGAAGCAAATTTTCTAGCCATTGCAAACATGAACCAATAAATTACTGTTGTTAAGCCAACCCATTGTATGGTATTTTTTAAAGCAGTTAGGTCACTAAAACACTATCTTTCATCATTAATTATGATGTTAGTTGTGACTTTTTCATTGATTTTTAAGAATTAATTTTAAGTTGTTCTCTTCTGTTCCTGGATGCCTGAGAGATTTTTTAATGAATAATGTTTGAATTTTGTCAATTGTTTTCCTGCCTCTGTTTAGATGATCATGTAGTTGTTCCTCTTTATTCATGTAATATCCTGAGTAAAGTAATTGATAGGTAATATTTAGTCCTGCATTCTTGGAATAGTATTCCTTTATTATGATGCATGATCTCTTTTATATCGAATGATATAAATTTCTAACCTTTTATCATTTACTAAAGACTAAGGACTTTTACATCTATGTTCAAAAAAATGTCTATACTTTTTTTTTGTAATGACTTCTTTTGGTTTTAATGTTAAGGAAATATCAGCTTCATCAAAAAAGATGAGAATTATTTGGCCAGCTATAATCAATATCCAGGTGCCCTTGTAGTCAGTTTCTTCAGACTCCCTTATGAGAGGCCACATTTTTTTTGTCTTTGCATATCTGGAAATTTTTGGTTGATAAGTGGAAATTGTAGATAAGAAATTATAGTGACTCTAGATTTCGTTATACTTCTCAAAGGTTTTGTTTTGTTTTTGTTTGTTTGTTTGTTTTGGTAGGCATTAGATTTCCAGGACTCAAACTGTAAATTCTGTTTTCCTCCATTGTATGCAGTAGCCTACGCTTCTGCTCAGTTCTTACCTGCTGCTCACTTAACATGGCCCTCTAGAATTCTCCCCTGTAGCTTCATTGTTTGGTGGTGAGCTAAGTATTTCTGCATAGATTTTGTACATAGATTTTTGCACCCCAATTTTTGTGTGCAGATTTTTGTACTTAGATTTTGTACACAGATTTTAGGATTCACACAGTGCTCACTTGGTTTATATAGGATACCCCACAAATTTCCAGCTTCTCTGTCTAAAGACAAAGTGAAGCTTTGTTTTTTAGGTTTAGTATAACTACGCAATATTTAGGATATTCTTATAAATTAAAAAAAAATTGCATCTGAATTTCAAATGTAACTGCAAAGCCTATATTTTAATTTGATAGATCTGAAAGTCTATGAATGGGAAGTGTTTGGATGAGGTACATGCAGAAAGCTGAATTCCTATTTTCCATATAGATAATAATAAGGAATAATTAAAATTATGAAATTTTAAAAGGCAATATATTCATTTTTAGAGATATGGAAAAATAGATACAATTGTTGAAATTAGTTAACCCTAAGATATGAAAAATATGTGGGAGCTGGCAAAAAATTTTTTCTTTATAAGTATTATAGAATTATATGTATAAATAAATGTAAAGAAAATAGAAATGAAATTCGTGAAGAATAATAGAAAAAAACAAAAGAACAAAATAATAAAATCAGGAAAGTAAAATTACTTGAATAACAAGGAAGGTTTGGGGTTGAAATTACTTTTTTCAAAATAGGAATATACGTAACTCCTATAGTAAATATCCTTTGGAGTTTGGTGTGACTATATCCATATGTGCCTTGTGTTAACTCTAAAGGAATTATTTTACAATTTCTATTTTAACTATTACAGAACCTTATTCAGGTGATGGATCATGATATCATTTAGCTTTCACTTAATAATAAGATATATTTATATATTTATTGTTTCTGTCATTTATCTCATTAACACACAAAAAGGAGAGAATTATGATACAGTACCAATGAGATTATAAACAGAAAAACATGAACTTTAAAATTATTTAGTAGATGAACAAAGTTTATGCTAATATTAATTTTTTGTTTGAAATTGAAATGGGAGACGAAGTACCTGCCCTGACTAAATATGGCGGCTCCGGCGACGCTTGCGCATTTCCCGTAACCAATGGAGCCCAAGGACCTGGTGACTCACTAGAGCTACAGCAGCAACTGCGTTACATGATGCAACTTCCGAGTCCAGAAAACAGCGGGTAGACGCTGGGGTGGCAAGGCGGCATTGCTGTTGGAGACGATGGCCTTGGAGATGACCAGGGCGACTGCGGGGATGGTACTAGGAGAACTGTATGTCTCTGATCGAGAAGGAAATGATGCTAACGGTGATGGAACGAAGGAGAGACCTTTTAAAACAGGTCTAAAGGCTCTGATGACAGTAGAAAAAGAACCATTTCCTACCATTTACGTAGATTCACAGAAAGAAAATGAGAGGTGGGAAGTTATTTCTAAATCACAGATGAAGAACATTAAAAAAATGTGGCATAGGGAACAGATGAAGAGTGAATCCCGGGAAAAGAAAGAGGCAGAAGACAGTTTGCGAAGAGAAAAAAACCTAGAAGAGGCAAAGAAGATTACCATTAAAAATGATCCAAGTCTTCCAGAGCCAGAATGTGTGAAGATTCATGCGTTAGAAGCCCACAGAGGCCAAAGAGTAAAGGTGTTTGGCTGGGTCCACAGGCTGCGTAGGCAAGGAAAGAATTTAATGTTTCTGGTGCTGCGGGATGGTACAGGTTATCTGCAGTGTGTCTTGTCGGATGAGCTGTGTCAGTGTTACAACGGGGTGGTCCTGTCCACTGAGAGCAGTGTTGCCGTGTATGGGACGCTCAACCTCATGCCAGAGGGCAAGCAGGCTTCTGGTGGCCATGAGCTGAACTGTGACTTCTGGGAACTAATTGGGTTGGCCCCTGCTGGAGGAGCTGATAACCTGATCAATGAAGAGTCTGATGTTGATGTCCAGCTTAACAACAGACACATGATGATCCAAGGAGAAAACATGTCCAAAATCTTAAAAGCACAGTCCATGGTCACCAGGTGCTTTCGGGACCACTTCTTTGATAGGGGATACTGTGAAGTCTTTCCTCCAACATTAGTGCAAACACAAGTGGAAGGTGGTGCTACACTCTTCAAGCTTGACTATTTCGGGGAAGAGGCGTTTTTGACTCAGTCCTCTCAGCTGTACCTGGAGACCTGCCTTCCATCTCTGGGCGACATGTTCTGTATTGCCCAGTCCTACCGGGCAGAACAATCCAGGGCACGCAGACACCTGGCAGAATACACGCACGTTGAAGCGGAGTGCCCTTTCTTGACCTTTGAGGATCTTCTGAACCGACTGGAAGACTTGGTTTGTGATGTGGTAGATAGAGTCTTGAAATCACCCGCAGCAAGCATAGTCTATGACCTCAACCCGAACTTCAAGCCCCCAAACGGCCTTTCAAATGGATGAACTATTCAGATGCCATTGTGTGGCTAAAGGCACACGATATAAAGAAAGAAGATGGAAGTTTCTATGAATTTGGAGAAGATATCCCAGAAGCTCCTGAGAGATTGATGACAGACACCATTAATGAACCAATCTTGCTGTGTCGATTTCCTGTAGAGATCAAGTCCTTCTATATGCAGCGATGTCCTGAGGATTCCCGCCTTACTGAGTCTGTTGACGTATTGATGCCTAACGTTGGTGAGATTGTGGGAGGCTCGATGCGTATCTGGGATAGTGAAGAAATACTGGCAGGCTATAAAAGGGAAGAGATTGACCCCACGCCCTATTACTGGTATACAGGTGAGAGAAAATACGGAACCTGTCCTCATGGAGGATATGGCTTGGGCTTGGAACAATTCTTAACTTGGATTCTGAATAGGTATCATATCCGAGATGTATGCTTATACCCTCGGTTTGTCCAGCGCTGTAAGCCATAACCAATTCCTCCTGAAGCATTAGGAAAGAATACAGTTCATGAAAGGAGCAGACACCCTCTTAAAAAAAAAAAAGCCAAAATCTTCCTTTTTGTTCCACTGGGGTATAACTTTGTTTTCTCTTTTTGTTTTCTATTCCTGCTCCCATAAAAAATAGCCCAAATTACTTGAACATCAAGAAATTGCCATTTTAATAAATATAAGAAACTTATTGTCATTTTAAGAAAACAAAATCCATTACAAAGTGTGGGGAAAATACGTGGCATGTAACCCTGCCGTTACAGGTTCATTTCAGCACTTTGGTATCCAAATACGCCATGTGTTTAATTAAACAGTTTTTTTTATTATGTTTTAAGGCATCCCAGGAACTTAATCCTTCTGTCCATTTAAGTGTAACTGGAATTTAATTTTTATATCATTTTATTCTATCAATGAGTTAAACATCTTGGAGAAAAATGGGCAATATGGCATAAAAAGTTGCTAGTTTTAGAATAGGATATAAATCAACAGTAGATATTGAGAGCGGATGAATACAGTCTTTTGCATCTACTAACTCTTTTCTAAACCTGTATAACTGCTTATAAATATGAGGCATACAAATTGATATGGAAGAATTTGTAAAAATGGAATTATCTAAAAGAATTTAAAGTAAGAGCATGATTCTTTTTTGGTAGTTAAATGATTCACAGCATCCCTCCTAGCATTGGTTTATGTTAAAAAGGCAGACTGATCTTCCTAAGTAGTTAAAAATAAATGAGTTCTAAAAGAATTTGTAGCTGGTATCTCAATAACAACTGTAAGTGGCTGTTTGAGTTGTCCCCACCATGTCTTCAGATCTAATCTGTGCTAACTTATTAACTCACAACAGGCTTATTGAATGGCTTCATTTCAGATTTGGTTAATTTCTCCCCCAAAATGCATGTCATGTATTCTCAATAGGATGTATTTCTAGAAATCAATAAATAGATACACATAAAATAAGAAAAGTAAAGAAAAAAAAAAAGAAATGGAAATGGAAATCACTTCAATGGACACCTAAAATTCATGTACACCATATTGGAAAATGATTGTTCTACACACACTTTCTTTTTTCTTTACCTTACTTTTCTTTTCTTTTTGTTTTTCTTCTTCCTTCCTTCCTTCCTTCCTCCCTCCCTCCCTCCCTTCCTCCTTTCCTTCCTACCCTCTCTTCCTTTCCCCTTCTTTCTTTTCTTTCTTTCTTTCTAGAAGGGAACAAAGAGAAATTTAGACAGTTAAGCTGTCCCTCTGAGGTGTCACTGCATGGTCAATTGAAATGAAAGTTTATTTGAAAAAATTAGCATGGTCTATAATTTTCATATACATATTTCTAAATATGAAAAATAATCTTTAGAATAGTACAATTTCACAAAAATATTATTAAACTGATTTCATTTTGCTCATTTAATGGATGAGGAGGAGTACAGAATTTAAGCATCTTCTGTTTAACTAATTTACAAATTGAAACACCTAGTCAGAGACAGATAGTTGTACCCACAGGTGCCTGACTTTAAAATCCTATTCTGCTTGGCCAAGTTGTTGCCTCCAATCTATTAAAGATGGGTGCTCTTCAATATAACTGAAGAATTCTAATAACTTTTGACCAAAAATTATATACACATTTTCCTTGGTACAGTGCTCATACTGTTAATTTCAGTGCCTAGTATTATTATTAATGATTATTTTATCCAATGACATTCTTAAACAGCAATAAAAGACTTAATATTTTAATTAAAGTACATAATTCAAAGTGTAGTGAAATCATTACTATCAATTTAAATGCTCCAATGACGTGTAAACGTTTGGGTCAATCTCTACCAAATGTTTCTTTTGAACCTAACATCATTCCAAAAGCTGTTTCTTAAAGCTGAGTTTTTTCTTACCTCCATTTAAATTTCTGAAGCTTTTAGCCTGCATAGGAGAGAATGTGTAGTAGGTTAACCTCATAAACATTTATCATGTTAAAAACAAAATCACGTACTGCAAAAGGCATGAAGTGAAGTACCAACTTCTACATACTATGAGATTATCCACTTTCAGGATGATAACCAAAAATGAATCAGTGCTGTATGTTTGGTTTACATCTGCCTTTTAAGCATTAGGAAATACTTGCTTCTTTCAACCACTCCTATTTACTTCATCTTTTCAGATGGGAAAACACTTTTCTCTGAATTGATGACTACTTATTTTTCAGCTAAAGTAAATACAGGTCTATATCTCTTTTCATTTGTGTGAGAAGCTGACACATTCTGTCACAACATAGCTTGAGTAAATGGGAAAGTGACAGCTTCCTGGCAAAATTTTAAAGAGATAAACATCTATTTTTGTTTAAACAGCCACTAAAAAATCAGATAGAAGCTTTCCAGGTTGAAAGGATAAAGAATGCATGAGTGGTGCAAATTGGTAAATGAATGCACACTAGAAAACTTCTGATGTTTCTCTCTACAATTTTAATCACAGTACAGTATTTTCTGGGATAAAACAATAACTCTCAAAGAATAAATTTATATATTTCTTCCCCTAGATGGTAGAATTACTAACGAAGTAGATTAACAGAATTAAAAAAAAAAAATGAAACAATAATTTTAGAAATGATTTCTTTTAAATTGAAATATCAAATATTTGCTTTTCCCTGCTTTTGAAGTTTGTTCCCTTTTTATGTTGATTGCATATTCCTGAGTGTTATCTTATTTGGTTTTAAAATCGCTGTAATAACGTTATTGTTATTTAGTCTTTACATAACATTTTTAAAATAACACATTTTAGAAATGATTTTCCTTTGTGGCTATTTTATTTTTATCATATAAGCATTACTTTTTTCACCTAGGTTCTCTTAGAATCTATCCACATAGGAAGTCAAATTATTAACTTAGGTAACACTATTACTTAAAATCTTGTATTTTTTCCTGTTTGCTATTAGTCTTTAAAGCATAGAGTCTTATAATTAGTCATTTGTGTGAAATAAGGATGTGGATACTTTATGCTAAATTTGAATAAAGTATTCAGTGAATAAAATAATTTATGTTAGTAATTGAGACATAAGTTTACATGAATGTCATCTAGAGGTATGTATTAAATATACCAGTATTGAATTTTATAACTCACATTTATAATTCCATTGATATTTACACTCTTTATCACTGTATGATTCTTCCACAGAATTTCCTTGAGTAAATAACTTGTGCTTAATTCTGTACATTCTAGTTGCTTGAGTAACACTAAGAGCCTAGCATCGAAATGGCCGCAATGTGGTTTTATGTTTCTGTTATATCTCATTTCACACCTCTGCTTTAGTTTCCTCATTACTAAAGCAAATTCCATGCAATGGGTTGGTTTAAAGAACAGGAATGTACTGGCTCACAGTTTTGAAGCTAGGAGAAATCCAAAATCAAGGCATAATGATCATAGGGTATGTTACTATATCTCAATAAAATTGTGGCATTCTGGGGCTGTCTGCAGGTGATCTTTTCTTCTTGGCTTTTCTGTTACATGGCAATGCACAAAGCAACCTCTCCTGGCTTCTCCTTTTTCTTCCAGGTTCTGTTGACGTTTAGTTTCTGGCTGCTCACTTTGACTTTTTCTCTCTGTGTTATGTTTCCTATAAGGCCTTCAGTAACAAGATTGAGACCCATCTTTTTTTCTTTTCTTTTTTCTTTTTTGTATCTAACAAATCAATTTTATTGATGCATATTAATAGTGCATATAATTCATCTAAAGTGTACAATCAATGGTATTTGGTATAATCACATAGTTGTGCATTCATCACTTCAGTCATTATTAGAGCATTTTCATTATTTCAACAATAATAATAATAAACAAAAAAAAGACAAAGAAAAATCCTCACCTCTCAATCTCTCTATGTATCCTCTGCTGTACATAGCTGCTATTTCTGGCTATTCTTGAACAATTATTTATTTATTTATTAAGCAAATTTATTGAGATATAGTAACATACCCTATGATCTAAAAAAAAGACTATAGTCATTGCTTTAATATAATCAAAATGTTGTGCATTCATCAACACAAAAACTTTTAGACCTATTTCATTACTCCAAAAAGAAAAACTCCACACCCCTTAGCATGCTTTCCCCAGCCCTACATAATGACTAATCAAACTTAATCTTTATAAATTGATTTATATTTACATTTTATATAAATGGAATCATACATATGTTACACAATATATTTAGTTCATACTAGTGCAGTCATACAGTATTTGTCCTTTTATATCTGGCTTGCTTCACTCATCATAATGTCCTACAGGTTCATCCATGTTGTCATATGCTTTATGACTTCATTTCGTCTTACAGCTGCATAATATTCTATTGTGTGAATACACCACACTCTGTTTATCCATTCATCAGTTGAAGAACATCTGGGTTGTTTCCAACTTTTGGCTATTGTGAGTAATGCTGCTATGAATATCAGTGTGCAGATGTCTATTCATGTCACTGCTCTCAGTTCTTCTGGGTTTATACCCAGTAGTGGTATTGCCGGGTCACGTGGCAAATCTATATGCAACTTCTTTAGAAACTGCAAAACAATCCTCCACAGTGTCTGTACCATTCTACATTCCCACCAGTTATGAATAAGTGTTTCTATCTCTCCACATCCTCTCCAACACTTGTAGTTCTCTGTCTTTTTAACAGTGGTCATTCTGATAGGTGTGAAATTTTGTAGTTTTGATTTGCATTTCCCTAATCATTAGTGATGTTGAGCATTTCTTCATATGTTTTTTTGCCATTTGTATTTCTTCTTTGGACAAATGTCTATTCGACTCTTTTGCCTATTTTTTTTTTTTATATATTTTTTAATTGCTTTATTTATTTATTTTATTTTTTATTTATTTTTATTTTTTTTTTCATTTTACCGGGAGGTCCCGTGGATCAAACCCAGGTCCCTCCATATGGCAGACAGACGCCCAACCATTTGAGCCACATCCACCCCCCTGCCTATTTTTTATTTGGGTTATTTGTGTTTTTATTGTTGAGTTGTAACATCTCTTTATATACCATGAATATTAAACCCTTATGGGAGATGTGATTTCAAAATATTGGGGAACATGGTGTCAGTTAGCAGATAACACTCAGCACGCTCACAAAAACAGCAGAGAAAAAGTCTAAAGCTGCCAGAAGGAACTGCTTTGGGGGTCAGCTGATCAGGACAGCACTTCACGGCTCTGAGAAGTTTGAGGGACAGAGAGACGAAGAAGCAGCAAACCCTGAGTTGCTGAACCTCCCCCACACCCAAGATATTCAGCAGGGTTAAAACCCCCAGTGCATTGAAGCTAATTGAGAGGAGACCAGACATCTTCCTCCCTGCCATCTGTTACAAGGGAAAAGAGAAGGGGAGTTGGGGGGCATTTCTTCAGTGAGATCGGTCAGCAGAGGCTCTGGCTAGATGAAAACAAAGGAATACCAAGAGAGGTACACCTCTGTAGAAATGTGTGCTAACAAGCACCATGTGATGGCTGGTCTGGATATTACATGGACAGAAACTGCTTTTAGAGCTCTATTAACTCAACCCCTGGGAGAAAGTCTGCACCCTATTAGCAAGTCCTGGGCATGGTTTTTGGTAACTTAAGCTGGGCAATTTTAAAGACAAGATAAGTTGAACAAAATATCAAAGATCTGTGGAAAAATAATAACAATAGGCAAGAGAGAGAAATTGGCCATCAAGGTGAATTCACCAACATATCAGATGCCTAGACATTAACAAAAAATTATAAGCCATACTAGCGGACAGGAAGAAGTGGCCCAGCTAAAGGAACAAACCAAATATCCTGAAGAGATTCAGGATTTGAAACAATCAATGATAATCGCACAACTTTCATAAATCATTTTAAGGAATTGAAAGAAATAACGAAAGAGATAAAGGATATTAAAAAGACACTGGGTGAGGATAAAGAACAATTTGAAAGCCTACAAAGATAAGTTATGACCTTATGGGAATAAAAAACATGATGGATGAGATTAAAAATACATTAGAGGCACATAAGAGCAAGTTTGAAATGCTTGAAGACAGAATTAGTGATTTTGAAGACAGAACACCTGAACTGGAAAAGAAAGGAGAACAGAAAGAGAAGAGTGGGAAAACTGGAACAGGTTCTCAGGGAATTGACTGACAATGTGAAACGTGAAAACATACATATTATCGGCATCCCAGAAGGAGACAAAAATGGAAAAGGGGCAGAAATAATATTTGAGGAAATAATGACTGAAAACATCCCTACCCTTATGAAAGACATAAATATCAATGTCCAAGAAGAACAATGCACCCCAAACAGAATAAATCCGAATAGCCTATCTCAAGACACCTACTATTCAGAATGACAAATATCAGAGATAAAAAGAAAATTTTGAAAGCAGCAAGAGAAAAGCAAAGCATCACATACAAGTGAAACTTGACAAGATTAAGTGCTGACCTTTCATCAGAAACCATGGAGGTGAAAAGAAAGCCGTATGATGTATTTAATGTAATGAAGAGAAAACCTGACAGCCAAGAATTCTGTATCCGGCAAAGCTGTCCTTCAAAAATAAGGGTGAGTTCAAAGTCTTCACAGACAAACAAAAACTGAAGAATATGTTTCCAAAAGACCAGAATTACAAGAGATACTAAAGGGAGTGCTGCAGCCTAAAAGGAAAAAACGGGTGAGAAGCTTGGAGAAGAGTGTAGAAATGAAGAATATTAGAAAGGGTAAAAAAACAGACTATAATATGATACAACAACTGAAAGCCAAAGGTCAAAGTAGATGAAGTAAGTAATGCCTTTACAGTTATAACATTGAATACTAATGGCTTGCACTCCCCAATCAAAAGACACAGACTGATAGAATGGATTAAATTATATGAAATATATATGACCCACCTATATGCTGTCTACTAGAAACTCACCTCAGATGTAAGGACAAAACCAGGCTAAAAGTGAAATGTTGGAAAAAGATATTCCATGCCAATAGTAAACAAAAAAGAGCTAGAGTAGCAATACTAATATCAGACAAAATAGATTTTAAATGCAAAACTATTATAAGGGATGAAGAAGGTCATCATATGTTAATTAAAGGGGTAATTCAATGAGAAGAAATAACTATTCTAAATATTTATGCACCTAACCTCAGTGCCCCAAGATACATGAGGCACACACCATCAAAGGTGAAGGAAGAAAGAGATATCTCTACAATAATAGTTGGAGACTTCAATACACCAAATATTTTCTCCAATGGAGTTAGCTCTCTTTTCAGCCTTTTGAAAAGTTCTGTGAGTTGCAAAAGTGTTTAATTTTGAGGAGGTCCCAACTTATTTATTTTTTTCTTTTGTTATGCATGCTTTGGGTGTAAGGCCCAAGAAACCACCACCTACCACAAGGTCTTTAAAGTGTTTCCCTACCTTTTCTAATAATTTTGTTGTCCTGGATTTTGTATTTAGGTCTTTGATACATTTTGAGTTGATCTTGTATAGCGAGTGAGTAAGGGGTCCTCTTTTATTCTTTTGGTTATAGATATGCAGTTCTCCCAGCACGATTTGTTGAAGAGACTGCTTCTTCCCATTAACATGGACTTAGTAGGTTTGTCGAAAACCAGTTGACCATAGAAGTGAAGGTTTATTTCTGGACTCTCATTCTATTCCACTAGTCAATATGTCTATCTTTATGCTAGTCCTATGATGTTTTGACCATTGTAGCTTTGTAATATGTTTCAGGGTCAGGAAGTGAAGTTCCTCCCATGTCACTCTTCCTTTTTAGAATGCTTTTGGCTATTCAGGTGCACTTTCCCTTCCAAATGAATTTGGTAATTGCTTTTTCTAATTCTGTAAAGTAGGCTGCTTTGAATGGTATTGCATTGAATCTATAAATCAGTTAGGGTAGGACTGACATCTTCATGATATTTAGTCTTCCAATCCATGAACACAGAATGTCTTTCCATTTGTTTAGGTCTTCACTAATTTCTTTTAGTATTGTTTTGTAGTTTTCTGCATATTGGTCCTGTATTTTCTTTGGTTAAATTGATTCTAAGTATTTGAGACTTTTTGCTGCTATGTAAAATGGAATTTCTTCCCTGAAAAAACCATTACTAATTTTTGCATATTGATCATGTATCCTGACACTTTGCTGAACTCATTTATTAGCTCAAGTAAGTTGTTGTAGACATTTCAGAATTTTCTAAATATAGAATTATTTCATTCCTCTTTTCTTGTTTGATGCTTTTAATATTTTTTTATTGTTTAATTGCTCTAGCTAGAACATCTAGTACAATGTTGAATAACAATGGTGACAGTGGGCATCCTTGTCTTGTTTCTGATCTTAGAAGGAAAGCTTTCCACCTTTCCCCACTGAGTATGATGTTGGCTGTGGGTTTTTCATATATGCCTTTTATCATATGAGGAATTTTCCTTCTATTCCTAGCTTTCAAAGTGTTTTTATCAAGAAAGGATGCTGGATTTTGTTGAATGCCTTTTCTGCATTGATTGAAACTATCATGTGGGTGGGGTTTTTTTCCTTCAATTTGTCAAAGTGGTATATTGCATTGATTGATTACTTATGTTGAACCAGCCTTGCATACCAGGAATAAATCCCACTTGGTCATGATGTATATGTATATGATGCATATTTGATATGCTGTTGGATTTGATTTGCAAGTATTTTGTTGAGAATTTTTGCATCTCTGTTCATTAGAGAGATTGTGCTGTAATTTTCTTTTCTTGTAGTCTCTTAATCTGGCTTTGATATTAGGGAAATGTTGATTTCATAAAATGTGTTGGGTAATCTTCCTTCTTCTTTAATTTTTAAAAAAATTATTGAAGTATTTCACTCATACATGAACATACATAAACAATAACTGTATAGCAATAGTTGCGAACTTACAAAACAAACATGCATAACATCATACAAGGTTCTCATACCTCACCCTACCACCAATACTTGCATTGTTGCTAAACAATTTTAACTAATGATTAAAGAGCATCCTCAAAATACTACTATTAACCAAAGTATTTCCTCCCAACCCACCCTATTATTATTTTTATAGCATTTATACATGAACATAAACAATAAGTATATAGTAAAAGTTGTGAACTTACAAAGCAAACATGTATAACATCATACAGGGGTCCCATACATCAACCCTCCACCAACACCTCGCATTGTCGTGAGACATTTGTTACAAATTATGAAAGAATATTGTCAAAATCTTACTACTAATTATAGTCCTTATCTTACATTTGATGTATTTTCCCCCAACAAACCCTATTATTATTTTTAAAATATATTTTTATGACAGAATTTGTAAACTTAAAAAACAATCATGCACATGTGCAGAATTCCCAAAAAACACCTCTCTGTCAACACACCACACCATGGTGGAACATTTGTTACAGATTAGAAAATAATATCATCTGATTATTACACATCCACAGTGTACATTTCACACACATTTTCCATACTACCCTATTATCAACACAGTACATCTTTGGCATAGATTCATGAATATTACATTATGACTGTTAACCATGGTCCATAGGTCCCTCCCGCTGTATTTTTCCCATGTGTCTCCACATTCCCACCACCCTGCAATACTGATGTACATCTGCTCTAGCTCACAAAAGACACTCTTGCATCTGTACCATCAACCACAATTCCCATCCACCTCTGGGTTTACTGTGTTATTCAGTCCCTAGATTATTCTTTAGCATTCTGTCAATTGGAATTTACCTTCCTAGACTAACATTTTCAGCCACATCCCCATTTAGAAACCATCTGTTACTCATTATAATGTGTTACCATCAACTCTACATTTCTACACTTTTACAGTAAAGCTAATTAAAACTTCTGTATACATTAAATATCAGTAGTCCATCTCAGTCCTCCTCTTATCTCCTTTAAGAATCTACCACCTACCACTAGGTCTTGAAGATATTTTCCTACATTTTCTTCTAGAAGCTTTATGGTTCTTTCTTTTATATTTAGGTTTTTAAATTTCATTTTGAGTTAGTTTTTGTATAAGGTGTGAGATAGAGATCCTCTTTCCTTCTTTTGGCTATGGATATCCAGTTCTCTCAGCATCATTTGTTGAATGGACTGCTCTGCCCGAGCTGGGTGGGTTTGACAGGCTAGTCAAAAATCACATGCTATAGAGGTGAGGGTCTGTTTTTTAACCAACAGTTTGGTTCCATTGGTCTATGTGTCTGTCTTTGTGTCAGTACCATGTTGTTTTTACCATTGTAGCTAGGTAATATGACTTAAAGTCAAGAAACGAGAGTCTTCCAACTTCGCTTTTCCTTTCCAAGATGTTTACGGCTATTCAGAACCACACACCCCTCCAAATAAACTTGATAATCATGTTTTCCATTTATTTAAAAAATGGTTGTGGAATTTTTTATCAGGATTGCACTGAATCTGTTCATCAATTTGAATAGAATTGACATCCCAATGATATTTAGTCTTCCAATCTGTGAGCATGGCTTGTTCTTCCAATCATTTAAGTCTTCTTTTGATTTCTCCTAACAATGAGTTGTAGTTTTCTGAACACAAGTGCTCCACATCATTGGTTAAGTCTATTCCTGAATAATTGGGTTTGATCTGTCATATTTTATTTTCATCCCTCTTTTCACACTTTTAGTTACTTTTATTGTTATAATCTTCATTTCAAGATTCTCTTCCAGGCCTCTTTCTCCTGTCGTTTCTTTTCAGGCTCTAGCACACCCTTCAGTATTTCCTGCAAAACAGGTCTCTTGGTTACAAACTCACTCAGCTTCTGTTTATCTGTGAATATTCTAAACTCACTCTCACTTTTGAAAGACAATCTTGCTGGATATAAAATTCTTGACTGGAAGTTTTTTTCTTGCAGTATCTTAAATATATCATACCACTGTCTTCTTGCCTCAATGGTTTCTGCTGAGAAACCAACACTTAATCTTATTGGGTGTCTCATATGTTATGCGTTGCTTTTCTCTTGCTGCTTTCAGAATTTTCTCTTTGTCTTTGGCATTTGACATTCTGATTAGTACATGTCTTGGAATTGGTCTACTTGAATTTTTTTTGGATGGGAGTATGTCGTGCTTCTTGGACATGTATATCTATGTCCTTCAATAGGGTTGGGAAATTTTCTACCATTATTTCTTCAAATACTCCTTCTACCCTTTTTCCCTTCTCTTCTCCTTCTAGGACACCCATGACACATATGTTTGCATACCTCTTGCTGTCGTTTAGTTCCCTGAGAACTTGTTTAAGTTTTTCCAATCTTTTCTTCATCTGTTCTTTTGTATGTTCACTTTCAGTGGCCATTTCTTCAAGCTCACAAATCCTTTCCTCAAATCTGCTATTATATGATTCCATGTATTTTTAATTTCATTTATTGCACCTTTTATTCCCATAAGATCTATTTTTCTGTGTATGCTTTCAAATTCTTCTTTTTGTTCATCCGTGTCTTCTTAATATCCTTAATTTCTCATTGAATTTATTAAGGAGATTTGTTTGAACATCTATGATTACTTGTCTCAACTCCTTTCTGTCATCTGGAGGCTTATCTAGTTCCTTTAACTGGGCCAAATCTTCCTGTTTCTTGGTTTGGACTGTAATTTTTTGTCTTGGCATCTACATTACTAGAGTCTTTATTCTGGGTGCAGTTTTTCTCTTTAATTTAGGGCTTTCTGCTCTTCTCACTTGCTGGTTGTGTAGTAGGAGTGAAGGATGTAGTTGGTGCTATAAGCTGTGGAGGCTCAAGCTGTCCTCAGTGCCCCGAGGACCAATGATGCTTCTCCCAACTTTCTTCTTTGCCAGGGTTAGGGACAGAGCCACAGCTGTGTGGAATAATCCAAGTCATTCAGTCCTAGACTGTAGTTGCCCAGAGAGACTGATGAAGCTTCAGGCCTGTTCTCCCCTTCCTGAGGCAAGAGGTATGGGTAGCAGGTATGGATGACAATCTATGCTGTGCTGGTTCAAGATGACCACAGTTGCCCCAGTAGCCTTCTGATTATTCAGTCTGTACCAGCTAAATGTACCTGCAGTTATCTGGATAGGCTGGTGCAGGACCTGCCAACTTCCTCCCTGCTAGAGGTGGGGCTGAAGCCTAGGCTAGGGCTGCAGGCCAATTTGGGTGAAAGAAATCAGTCTCTACTGTCACTGTGATTTTCAGTCAGCTGGGCTTCCCTCCCATGCTGGTGGTGGAGTAAAAGTGGCAGTTACCGGCCTCCTTCTGACTTGGACAGGCTCAAACTTTAGCTGTTCTTAGGGTTATACTTTAGCCAGGCAAATTCACTAATCAGTAGCTGAAATTGGTGGCCAACTGTCTCTTCCTCCTGTTTTTGGGAAATGAAGCTTCCAATTCCTTCCACAGAATTGCTCTTGGGGTGGCTTGCACTGCCAAATTAGGAGGATCACCAGCCTCAGCGACGTGGCCTGTAATTTCCTGGAAGGGTGGCTCAGCTCCCCACCAGCTTCCTTCCTGCCCGAGGTGGGCCTGGGGCTTAGGCTAGAGAGGCAATCTGATCTAGATGGAAAGAAGCCAGGCCCTAATAGCACTGTGATTTTTTAGCCAGCCCTGCTTCCCCTCATGCCAGGGGCAGAGTTAAGATGGTGGCTCCCAGCTTCTTTCTGACTTGGACAGGTTCAAACTTTAGCTGTTCTTAAGATTATCCTTTAGCCCTCGGAGTTCACTAATCAGTAGCTGAAGTTGGTGTCCAACCGTCTCTTCCTCCCCCATTTTTGGAAAGTGGAGCTTTCAATTCCAGCCACGGAACAGCTCCCAAAGCGGCTTGTGCCTCCAGTGGAGTATGGGCACCGGCCTCTGTGGTGTGGAGTGCTCTACTTATGAATTTTCTCCGCAGATGAGCAGTCTCCTCCTTCCTTTCTTTCAAGGATGTTGCAGGATGCCCTTCTGGTCTCCTGGAGCCCCCAAACAAGTGCTCTAGATAGCTCTGGGTGATTACTAACTGGTCTGTAGCAGGAGCTGATTCTCAGAGCTCTTTACTCTGCTACCATCTTGCTGGTTTTGTTCCTATTCAATTTTTTGGAAGAGTTTAAACAAGATTGGTTTTAATTCTTTTTGAAATGCTTGGTAGAATTCACCTGTGAAGCCATCTGGTCCTGGACATTTCTTTTTTTGGTAGATTTTTGATGATAGATTCAATCTCTTTAAATGTGATTGATTTGTTAAGTTCTTGTATTTCTTGAAGCGTCAGTGTAGGTTGTTTGTGCATTTCTAGGAATTTGTCCATTTCATCTAAGTAGTCGAGTTTGTTGGCAAACAGTTTCTCATAATATCCTCTTATGATTCTTTTTATTTCTGTGGAGTCAGTTGTAACTTTCCCCTTTCATTTCTGAAATATTTATTTGCATCTTCTCTCTTTTTTTCTTTCTTAGTGTAACTAGGAGTTTGTCAATTTTATTGATCTTCTCAAAGGACCAGCTTTTGGTGTTGTTGATTTTCCCTATTTTTTTTTGTTGTTGTTGTTGTTGTTCTCAATTTCATTTACTTCTGCTCTAATCTTTATTATTTCTTTCCTTCTGCTTGCTCTGGGATTGGTTTGCTGCTCTTTTTCTAGTTTCTCCAGTTGTTCAGGTAGATCTTTGAGTTTAGCTGGTTCTTCTTTTTTCATATAGGCATTTAGGGCTATAAATTTCCCTCTCAAGACTGCCTTCTCTATATCCCATAAGTTTTGATAGTTTATGTTCTGATTTTCATTTGTCTCAACGTATTTACTGATTTCTTTTACAATTTCTTCTTTGATCCACTGATTATTTAGGAGTGTGTTATTTAGCCTCGGCATATTTGCAAATTTACCTATTTCCTGTTTATTATTGATTTCCAGTTTCATTCCACAATGATCTGAGAAGGTGCTTTGTATAATTTAAATCTTTTCATATTTATTAAGAGCTGCATTGTGACCTAACATGTAGTCTCTCTTGGAGAAAGATCCATGGGCATTTGAGAAAAATGTATAACCCACTGAGTTTGGATGAAACATTCCATATATATCTGTTAGGTCTAACTCATTAATCATATTGTTCAAGTTCTCTGTTTCTTTGTCGATCTTCTGTCTAGCTGTTCTATCTAATGATGTGAGTGGTATGCTGAAGTCCCCAATTACTATTGTAAAGATGTCTGTTTCTCCCTTCAATTTTGCTAGGGTTTGTCTCATGAATTTTGGGGAACCCTGCTTAAGTGCATAGATATTTATGACTGTTAAATCTTCCTCATGGATTGCCCCTTCTATTAATATATAATGGCCTTCTGTATCTCTTACAACATTTTTTTGCATTTAAAGTATGTTTTGTCTGATATTAGTATATCTACTCTGCTCTTTTGGGGTTGCTATTCATGTGGAGTACCTTTTCCTAACCTTTCACTTTCAGCCAGTTTGTATCTCTGGGTCTAAGGTGATTCTCTTGTAAGCAACATATGGATGGCTCATGTTTTTTTATCCATTCTGTCAGCCTATATCTTTTGATTGGGGAGTTTAATCCATTCACATTCAATGACATTACTGTAAATGCATTATTTACTTTCACCATTTTGTTCTTTGGTTTTCATATGTCATATCATATTCTTGTCTGTCATTTTACTTTTTTGGTTATCCTTTCTACTATCCTTTCATCTACACTCTCCTCCAAGCCTCTCTCTCCTGTCTTTTTCTTTCAGGCTCTAAGACTTCCTTTAATATTTCCTGCAATGGTGGATTCTCTTTTACAAACTCTCTTAGTTTGTTTGTTAATATTTTTAACTCACCTTCATATTTGAAGGACAATTTTTGCTGGATAAAGAATTCTTGGCTGGCAGTTTTTCTCTCAGTATCCTAATTTTATCATGCCTCTGTCTTCTCACCTCCATGGATTCTGATGAGAAATCCACACTAAGTCTTACTAGACATCCCTTGTATGTGATGGTTTGCTTTTCCCTTGCTGCTTCAGAATTTTCTCTTTATCTTTGACATTTGACGTTCTGAACAGTATGTGTCTTGGGGTAGGTCTATGTGCATTTATTCTGATTGGGTACAGTGCGCTTCTTGGATATGTAAGTTCATTTCTTTTATGAGAGGTGGGAAAGTTTCAGCTATTACTTCCTCAAATACTCTTTCTGCCCCTTTTCCCTTCTTTTTTCTTTCTGGAACTCCCATGACATATATGTTGTTGCATTTTATTTTGTCAGTCAGCTCCCTGAGACCCTGCTCAATTTTTTTCCATTCTTTTCTCTCTCTGTTCTTTTCTTTCTTAAATTTCAGCTATTTTGTCTTCAATATTGTTTATTCTTTGTTCTATCATTTTGAGTCTGCTATTGTATGCCTCTGATTTTTTTCTAAAGATTTATTTTATTTATTTATTCTCCCCCTCACTGTTTGCGGTCACTGTCTGTTCTCTGTGTCCATTTGCTGTGTGCTGTCTATGTCTACTCATCTTCTCTATAGGAGGCATTGGGAACCAAACCTGGCACCTCCCATGTGGAAAAGAGGTGCTCAATCACTTGAGCCACCTCAGCTCCCTGGTTTACTGCGTCTCTCATTGTCTTTCTTCTTTGTGTCTCTTTGGTTGTGACATCTTGTTGCAACTGCTTACCATGTCTGCCTGCCGGGCCAGCTTGCCTTTTCCTGGAGGCACTGGGAACTGAACCCAGGACCTCCCATGTGGTGGGCAGAAGCCCAATTGCTTGAGCCACATCCGCTTCCATCTAATAGGTTTTTTATCTCACCTACTGTATCTTTCATTCCCATGAGCTCTGTTACTTTTCTATTCAGGATTTCAAAATCTTTTTTGTGCTTGCTCAATGTCTTCTTGATGTTGTTTATCTCTTTAGCCATATTGTCTTTCAACTCATTAATTTGATTTTAGAAATTTGTATGCATATAGTTTATTAGTAGTCTCAAATTCTGTGTCCCTTCAGGGGCTTTGATATATTCCTTTTCTTGGGCTATATCTTCCATTTTCTTAGTATGGCTAGTAATTTTTTGCTGATATCTAGACATCTGATTATGGTGTAGTTTACTCAGAGGCTTAATTTCTCTCTCTTTCTCAGGGATTTAGTGGTGGGAGGCTATGTGTTACTGCTGCTTTTTGATTCTTGGTTCAACCTGGATCATTAGAATTGTCCTTGTTAGTTGCTCAAAACTGGGTTCTGGACCCAGTAATGGGTTGCACACCACTTCCTAGGACCTTGGGAAGGGAGACTATAAAGGCAAGAAAAAACCTCTCTTACTTTTAATTTCTTTATGTGTACTTCCTTGGTCTGCCAGCAGATGGCACTCTTTGGCAGCCCTCTCAGATAACTTCTTGGTGGGGGTGTGTCTGCTGCAACATAGACTGGATCAATGTGATATAGGTTCCTGCCTGGAGGCTAAGAGTCTTGTAATTCAGACATTCTCAGAGAGAGTTTCCCAGACTTCTTTGTCAGTCCCCTCTGTTTTCCTGGATAGGAAATAATTCCACTCCTCTCTGTGTCCTCAGCAATCAGTCCCAGTTAGTAGAGAGGGGTCAGATCTCTTTATTCCTGAACTGGCTACTAATACAAACAATGGTGTGGCCCCACCAGGCCTGAAAAGATCATGGGACACAGCAGACCAGATTGGTGGGTCAAAAGCTGAGGCAGCCTTAGGCTCTGTCTCTCTTTCCCCTTTCCTGGGGAGGTGGATCCCTGGGGCCCCCTTTGTCTGTAGCTGGTACAGAGGCCTGAGAATTCAAAAGTGTCCTTAGTGTGGGGGAGGGTGCTGGCAGTAGCAGCTGCTGTTTTAGCTGCACAGTTTTGCCGTTGCAGTTCTTTTCCTTTGTCCCTCTCTCTTCTGGGTGGTGTCCAGCCTTCACTTGGTATCCTAAACCCCAGAAGATTTTTTTCCAGGCCATTTCACCCTGTCCTCTAGCTATTTTTCTGGGAGAGAAGAGAATCCTGGAAGTCAAAGACCCATCTTGATTCAGCTGAGTCATACCTTAACTGAAGTAACTTTGTCAAAAGGTCCTATTACGAGAATTCACACCTACAGGAATGATTAAGTTTAAGAACATGCTTTTTGGGGGCACACAACTCTAAACCACCACAAACTCCCCAGTCAAAATCACTCTGCATTTCAGGAATATGACTATGTCATGAATGCTTAATTTACTTTTCAGTTACAAAACAGAGATACAGAGCACTTACTTCTATGCACTGCAACTGATGAAATAGAATGCTATTGATAACTGATATGTTGCATGATTAATACAATGATTGCTATTGTGGGATGAATTATGTACCCCAGGAAAACATGTTCTTAATCTTAATCCATTCTTGTGAATGTGAGCCCATTATAAATAGGACCTTTTGAAATTATTTTTAGTTAGGGTGTGGCCATCTCAATCAGTATGAGTATTAATCCTAATTCTGGAAGCATTGTAGAGGAGGTCACAGGGAAAAAGCCACATGGACGACATGGAAGCAGGAAAGTGGAAGTCCAAAGAACCCAGAAGAAAGAGAAGAGGCTGTTGCTATATGCAAATGCCATTTGACAGAAAAGCTAAGGACCCAAAGATGAGAATGCCACAGTCTTTGGGGAGAAAGCTTCTCTTATCCTCAAAACTGTGAACTAATAAATTCCTGTTGTTAAGTCAACCCATTGTAAGACATTTGCTTAGCAGCCAAGACACCATGACAACCAGCAAATAGACCAAACAATAGCAATATTTAAATTATTCCTTAAATTCAGCTAGAATGCTTTTTTTTTGTAAATGGTAATTGAAGAAAAGTCATAGATTATGAAGTGATTACTCTAGCTAAAATTATTGTACTGGACTCTAATGTAAATTTGAAATATTTTATTTCTGCCCTTCAAAAATCTAAAATATTTACTAATTTCCATTAAATCTGTTAGTAAAAGTGGTGCTCACTGGGATGCGGAGACTAATGTTTGCAGGCAGGAAATTTATTAGGGAGTTCTCCCAGTGGAGACTTCAGCCTGCCCCTGGAAGGGGTAGATGTGAATTTATACAGTATTCCTATAGGTGGGTGTAGCCGTTTGGCAATTTGATGTAATTATGAATTCCAAAAATATAATTGGATCATGCTTGTAAACTGATCTGTTAATCTGGCCACGATTAAGTTATGATTAGGGCATTGACTGGGCCACGTCAGTAGGGTGTTGAGCCCCACCCTTTGGTGGGTGAGGGAATCGAATATAATAGGCAAGGCAAAGGACAGAGGGAGCAGTTTCTGAGTAGCAGTTTTGATGTTGGAGTTTTGATGTTGGAGAGAAGGCCCCAGGAGAAGAGAAGCCAGCCGTTAGCCTGATAGTCTACAGCTGATCTTATGGAGGGACCAGAGGAACTAAGCCTGGAGAGAAACCCAAGAAGCCTGAACCCTGGTAAACGTCGGCAGCTGTCTTGCTCCAACACACAGCAACAGATTTTGGTTAGAGAAGAAACTTAACACTTTATGGCCTGGTATCTGTGGACTTCTACCCCCAATAAATACCCTTTATAAAGACCAACCCATTTTTGGTATTTCACATTAGCACCCTTTTGGCTGACTAATACAGTGGGGGAAAGTTAGTCAGTGAGAGAGGGGTTAAGAGTAGGTCCTAGAGGCCAATAGGGAACTGAAGAAGCAAATTCTTTCCCTTGTAAGGTTAGGGAAAAGTGAACTAGGGAGTAGTGTATTCTTGGAATGTAAGAGGGGCTGACTGAGCCTTAGTCTGGAGGGGGATGGAGAGCCTCATCTCGCTCTGTTCCATTGCTATGTGGCTTCTTTGTTCTTGTGAGGAGACGGTTGCATTTGCGCACATGGGCTATGGTTTGTTCAATCAGTCATGTAGTCTATGGCACAATTTGTTAATTTGTACATGGTGAACTTTGTAATAGGGAACCTCTAACATTCCCAACTCTTTGAGAAATATATATATATATCTGTTAGTAAATATATATATATATATACTAAATATAAATATAAATAAATAAATATATATATATATATGTATGTATGTATGTATATGATGAGGGACCTTGGGTATAAGGTGTTGGGCTGGATGGGAGGGTGAGGGGACTTGGGGCATCAACTCAGTCTGGCTACTTCCTGCTATCAAGGGGAGGAGAGGGGTTCCCTTCAACTCTGCCCAGTGGGTTTTGGCTTCTGGTCCCACAGGGAATGGTATTGTTGCTCACACATCAAGAAGATGCCATTCATGTATTCTTGAGTTGTTGGCTGTATGATTTGGTGTAAGAGCCGGGAGAGGAGCTGTAAGAGACAGAGACCAAAAAGAAGCAGCAGCAACAATAACAGCAGCGGTGTTATAGTAGACAAAAGGATTGATTTCAGGGGTGAAGTAAAGAAAGAGAGAATTAATAATAGCCATGATTGGTTCCCATAGTTATTATCTCAGGCTCTCTGAATGATTTTTATGTTTTCTTCCAAGATTTTAAGACTTTTTTTTTTAACCTGCCCAGTTCTGTTAATGTAAAACCCACAAATTTCATTTATGATTGCAAAGGTGCCTTCCACGATCTTGTGATATTCTCACAGTTGGTTGTGAGATTAGTACATCCTGTTGGATTAGGGACAGGCGTGGGGGTTTGCGGTCTTCTGTTATCTGGGCAGGGGAGACCTGCCAGTGCCGATCAGGGTTGTGGGGGGTTATTTTGTTAAATGGGGATAACATTCCCAACGCTTTTTGCTATGGTTGGGTGGAGGGGGAGAGCGGGAAGGTGGGCATCAATCACCTGGCTGCTTTTTGCAGTTATGGGGCATTGTGGGATTCAGTTATTGTTCCCCTTTTGGCATTGAGATATTGTGGTTTCTGGCTCGGTGGCTGGCACTGCATTTTTGCAGAAGGAGAAGATCATCTATATGATCATGGGTGACATTTTGGACTGCTGTTTGTATAAACTGACTTATTGCGTGGAAGATGTATGGACCTGCTTATATGAGGAGAATGAAAGTTATAATTGTGCTAAGGTTAGGAATCAACTATGAAATTTAGGGTGGGCTGAGCTTCCAGGAATCTGAGGAGAGGGATTAATAAGATTATATGTTCAACATTTAACATTAATGATTGATAGCAAATTACATAATTTGGTAGGCTTACACACATAGAGTTTGGGTGAGAATAGGAGACTTTAGATTATTAAGTGTGGTTTCATAAGAGTGTTTTTGAGTGATTTTTTTATTTTTCATGGATTGAAGATTCCCAACCAGTAGGGCTGCATAGGCTTATGGTTAAAATGATTTTATTTTCTTCCAGTTTGTATAGTTTGAGGCATAGGCAACAACAAATTATTATTATTAAACCCTTTTTGGCCTGTGGGAGGCTGACACTTTAACTTGTAACTTTAATGCCTGTCTTGGTCTTGCTGTTAACATTTTAACTAGAACTGTGGCTATAGTTTACAGAGCTGAATTAAACTTAGTCCATTGTTGTAAGGATCCCTTATTGCCTTTTATCTGTTTCATTAAAAGGCTATTCATGTTTTTAATTAAAAAGTTCAAACAATATTCTGGTTCATAGTTTAAGGCTGCATTAGGTGACCAGTAAATAGAGTCCCTTGATTTTAAGAATTTTATTGCAGTTTTTGCAGCAGTGATAGCATTACCTTGCCCCTTCAGAGAGCAGGAGGGGACCACTGTTGCAGTTGTCGGAGTGAGCACGATGGATATTTGTGGGTGATGTTCATGAGCTGCTGGCATTCAACAGGCAGCTGGAAGTGCTGCCACAGGGTTCAGTAGTCATGATGTTCATTTCTTCTGTAGAGCTACTCTGCTGCTCCTCGGGTTTCAATGACGTGGCTCTGGATCATCAAGAGGATACCTGCTTTGTCAGTTCTGAGAAGGGTGTTAGAGGAACAGGCAGGGACATGACAGTTACCTGTTGCTGTTGGCAGGCATTTCAGATGCTTTTCCACCGATTTTTTTCTTGCAGAGTATGGTTCATGACAGTTCATTGTTCTTGCCTTGTTTCTAGTATCTGTAATCCACTTCTGGATAGGACTGGCAGGTTTCAGAGTGACCATACACTAATGGGTTAAGCTTTTTACTTGCAACAGGGCATGGTATGCTACACATAGTTGTTTTTCTAAGGGGCTGTATTGTACTTGGTCTTTCCCATGATTGTGATTAAGACCCGAGGGGTATTCGTTTATAATGTTGTCTCTGCAACAAACTCCACCCAAAGCCAATATTGGTACTGGCTACATACAATTTAAAGGGTAAGTTAAGGTTCATCCCCCTTACTACTTGAGCCTGTGTTATTGCCCTCTTTATTATTATTATTTTTTTCCTAAAAAGCAGACTGCTGGCTGAGGGGGGGATTCTTATTTTCATGCACAACTTTTTCTGATTAACACATATAATGGTTTTAATATCTGAGCTAAATGAGGGATGATGGGTTTTCAGTACTTTAATAACCAGAAAGGTTAATAATTGTTTTGGAGTTTGTGGTATGGGAAAACATTCTACTTTAATAACAGTTAAGAGATTGACAGAGAAGCAAGGGCCTTGCAGTTTGCTCTAATTGTTTATCTATTGCAGGCTCTTAAGATAATACACTTTTGTGCCTGAGGCTTTTTTTAATTATGAAAAAAAAAATTACTGGTTAACATAATATCATCAATATAACAAAATAGGGTTACAGCTACAGGTTTTTTTTCATGCAACCAGATTTTCTGTCACCAGGCTAGGAAAGATGGTTGGGTTATGCACACAGCTTTCAGGAAACACTGCAAAATCTACTGTTGGCTTTTTCACGTGAAGGTGAATGCAGGCTGGCTTGACTTGTATAAAGAGATACTAAAGGAAGTTTTAGCAAGTTTTAAAACAAAGTGATAATGACATAACTGGATATTGATTTCTTGCAACAAACTAACACTATTTGGGATCATTGCATACAGCAGTGGTGTTACTTTAATTCATGATAGTCTACTGTTATGCACCATCCCTGGCAGCTCCTAATTTTTAAAAAGAATTAAAAGTATGATTAACAACATTATATTTTATTTAATATTATGCCAAAAAAATTTTAGATTTTCAGGAATTTTATGCGCTTTTTAACTATTCATATGAACATTTTACTGATACTGATACAGAGGGTTAAAGAATTTCTTTTAATTTCAGAACACTTTTAAACACTTTTCATCCAACTTATAATATATCAAATGAACTCAACTCTTCTATTATTTCACTTTTTTCTCAAGGTGAAAGATATTTTTCAGGATTTGACTCTGAGAAACAGGTTTGAACATTATGTTCTTTTAAAAGTGATAAGATTATTTATTTTTGAACAGCCAAGGAAATGATAAGGTTAAAGTATAAGAAGCTATTTTGATAAAAGAGATTTTTTCCTTTGCATACTGATTAGTCAGGAGAAAATCTTTTTGTAAACTTTTGCTGAAACAGACTACTGATTTGGGGAATTTTGTTATTTTAACAGAGAAAGAACAAAATTTTAACTTTGCATTAGTATACTATTTGATATTACTATCAAAATTACTGTAAAGAAGTTTGTAGTAATTTCATTAGTCAAAACTTACAATTTTCATCATTTTAAAACATTTATCAATGTTAGTAAAAAACAGCACTCACTGGGACATGGAGACTGATGATTACAGGCAGAAAATTTATTAGGGAGTTCTCCCAGCAAAGGGGATCTGAAGAATAGACTTCAGCTGGCCCCTTGAAGGGGTAGATGTGAATTTATACGGTATTCCTATAGGTGGCAGAAAGTTAGTCAGTGAGAGGGGGTTTACGAGTAGGGTAGGTCCTAGGGACCAACAGGGAACTAAAGAAGCAAATTCTTTCCCTTGTATGTTTAGGGGGTAGTAACCTAGGGAGTGGTGTATTCTTGGAATATAAGAGGGGCTGACTGAGCCTTGGTCAGGAGGAGGGTGGAGACCCTCGTCTCGCTCTGCTTGGTTGCCATGTGGCTCCTTTGTTCTTTGAGGAGAGAGTTGGTTGCATTTGTGCACATGGACTATGGTTTGTTCAATCAGTCATGTAGTCTCTGGCACAGTAAGTTAATTTGTACATTGTGAACTTTGTAATAGGGACCCTCTAACACTAACTCTTTATAAACATTTTGAAGATATATTGTTAAGGTTTATATGTGAGAAAAAAATGTTGCTAGTCTACCCATATATAAGCTCATAAATTTGATCTTCATTGCAGACTTTACCACTTACTTCTGCTCTGATACAGTGCTTCTGATACATATGCAAAGAGAATTTAGACATGGAGTCAAGATGTTCAGAAAAAAAAAAAAAAAGAAGTGAAACAGTAAAATAATATTGACTATGGTGGTGACCAGATCTTCAATATTCAGAACCTTAGTATTGAACTATTCTAAAGCAAGAAGTGAAAAAGTTGGGCTGATATTTAAATAAACAGCATATTCTTTTCACATTGATGTCTCTTGATTAACAGTAGAAGACATCTCTCCTGAAAGCATCTGCAGTGTCAGTAATTCCATTAACAAAGAAGCCACTTTATTATCAACATACTGTAGATTCATTTTAATGTGTCATTTGCACTTCAAAGTCACATAACTTTTATTATGGTAAATCAATTAAAATTATTTCTCATGATAATTTATCTTCTGCAGAGTTTATCATCTCAGAGAATGCAATATTTCCCAATTTAACTTGCAAGACAAAAGTGATGTGATTTGAATGCCTTTCACTGAGCTTATTAAGCATAAAGATCATAGAAATTTCAAACCCTGAAAGATAACTGTTTCATCTCTCTAATAAAATGGAAGCCACATTTTTGTACTGTACTATACGCAGTAGAGACAGTTCGCTAATTAGTAATATAACCTCATTTACTGATTTGCGCTGTCATTTAAAAGATTACCTAGTAAAAGCAGATAGTTGCTCTGATATTAATTTTAAAGAGAATGTAAAGATTTATATAAAGAAACATTTTATTGAAAATGAGCTCAATTTCTGGATGACTCAGTCACCTGTTTAGTTAGGTTTAATGACTTTGCAAGAACATACTTTAAAGATTTACATTCATTTTTTATCTTTGAAAACTGCCAGCACTTTTCTCCCTTCTTTAATGAATCTTTCTGAAATATGCAGTTTTAATATCCATTTGCTACCTAAAAATATTTGCAAGGAAATGAGAGATTTTGTTTGTCTCAATTAGGTTTTTATATTTAGAGAGTATTTTTAAACATTTGCTTCATTTTTTTTTCCTTTATTGTTCATTTGAATATAGTCCAAGACTTCTGTCAATAAATATAGAAGAGAAAATATTCATAATTTCCTTATGAGTGGTAATAAAAATATGTTATGTAAGTACTGTATTAAGAAGAGAATATATGTTATAATGCATATTTTGGCAAGGTTTGGTTTATTTTACAATACAAACAAGCAATTTAAGTGAGTTTTTTTCTTCTGAGATTACATTTATGTTGCTTGGAAAAATTCATTAGAAATGGATGCATTATTCATTTCCTTATCAACGACTGTAACGTCTCATTTTTTTTCCTAAATGTTGAGAAATCTGTGCCCAAAAAACATTTTTTTTTTTACTTGTTCATTTAATTTCTCCAAGGAGATTGTATCCAGTAGTAGGACTTATGTATAACTGGGTTACCATACACTGTAATAAACACATAGAACCCCTGATTTCAGCATTTGTGACAGGAAAATTATAATCCAGTATGAAACAGAATTATGCCAGTAAACATGATCAGAGAGTAAAATCAAGTTTACTACCTATCACCATCATGGCAGTGCCTGAAGAATTTCCTGAGGTTCTTTATGTCTTGGCAAGATAGTTTGAGCAATGCTGGGATTGCAAATCATGAAGGTTGAAGGTGGAGAGACCTAGTTTAAAATCCTAAATATGTCATGTATTTGTATGACTTTGGAAATATAGCAATATCCCCACACCATATTTTTCATTCTGTTGTTGGTGCTAAAATTGTATTAGTAGTATCAATTAGTTTAAGGATAGTATCTATAAAGCATTTAAATCCAGTCACATCCTAATCAAAAGTAGTACTGTAAGTTATGACTTTCATCCCATGACCCACTCTGTACCACTAACCCACAGTCTTTCAGCATCCCTGAATATTATGGTTTATGTATTCAAAAGGGGAAGTAGGTTTCCACACCTGAGTGATATTGAACTTAATCAGTTCACCTTTCTTTTCCTCTCAGTGCCATAAAGTGTGACTGTAAAGATGGACTTATAGAGTCCAGAGAATACTTTTCAAATGAACTAAATTTCATGATAATATAGTCACCTGTTTTGCTAGTTATAATAACTACAAGAACTTCAATGATGTACATTCATTTCTTGTTTATGAAAACTACCAGTATTTCCCCCCTTCTGAATCTTTCTGTAATAAGCCTGAAAACGAATATTTGCAGCCTAAAAATATTTTTGTGGAAATGATAGCTTTTATGCTTTCTAAATTTTGTATAACTTTTCTAATTTTTCTGTACTTGTTTAGATCATACCCACAACATTTTCATATTATATATGTATTTACTAATGTATAGACTATATACATGAATTTTCATGTAAATACATTATATATCTAGTAAAGAATTTGCACAGATATAAATCAATAAGATGTTTTCCTAATAATAGTGTCTTAATATTATCAATAACTAATATCTCAAGAGGAAATGTACACTTAATGCTAGTGGGTCTAAATATACTTCAGATAGTATTCCTGATAATTTTGAATTATTTTAAGCAACTTCTTGCCAGATATGGTTATATCATCAATGTTTTACCTCAGAATGAGGTTGGTGAAGAGGAGCAGTAAACTGTAAGCTGTCAGCACTTGTCAGCCTGTGTTTAAATCATTGGGATAATCTTCAAGAGATATTTTTTGTGAAAACCTTTGTAAGTCACTTGTCTATTTTGTTTAGATTTGTTTAGTTAAAATCATATGATGTGAGTAGCAAATTCATTTAGTTATGGAACTATACATAAAATATTCCACAGTAGACCAAAACCATGAGGATACATCGTTCGGCTTTTCTGCATTGTGCAAATCCTGCTCTTCTCTCAAACCTGCCATTATAATGCAACAACTGATATAAAATAAGACCTGAGAAAAGTTACTATGTCAATTACTGCATGAAAACTTAACCAGCTTAGGGAAGCAGATATAGTTCAAGGGGTTGATGGCTTGTCTTCCACATATTAACCCCTGGTACCTCCTAAAAACAAAACAAACAACAAAAACAACAAAAACAAATCCAACTTGGGGGAGCAAGTGTAGCTCAGTGGTGTGTGCTAACTTTCCATGGCTTCCCACATACAAGGTCCTGGGTTCAATCTCCAACCCCAGTACCTCAAAAACAAAAACAAACAAACAAACAGAAAACTTAAACAGCTTAGTGGTTTATAACTTTTAAAAATAAATAGAAATTTTAACAATTTCTTTATATATCTTAGTAGTTCGTCTTATGCAACCCCTGGTGTTTTAGTTCTACTTTGGAAACTAAAGCATCACCATTTTATGAGCCAGTAATCTTTGTCCAGATCCTAGCACACATTAAAAAGATTCTTCCCCCTGGGAGAATGATTTTACTCTTTCAGTGTTAAACTTGGCCAAAAGTCTTCAGATTGCAGCTCTTTGTGTTCAACTATTTTAGGTCCCTCCTTCCCAGGTGTGACAGTTTGAAGTTCTTTTACGAATCTCAAGAAGAGAAAGATTATGTTTTTGAATTAATCCATTCCTGTGGGTGTGAAACCTTTTTGATTGGTCTACATCAATGAGACATGACTTGGGTTGAGTCTCCTCCTCTAACTGGAGCTGATATAAACAGACACACAGAAAGAGACACACACAGGAAAAGGGAGCTCTGCCATTTTTAACCCTGCAGTGTGAAAGGAGGACTCGAGGATCACTAGCAGCCAAAGCTTAAACGCGAAGTCTCCAAAAAGCTGGGCTCATGGAGTAACTCAAGGCTGAAAAGATGAACCATAAGCCTGATATCCACAACTGAACTTGGGAAGAAAGTGGAACAGCCAAGACCAAGAGAGGAGGCCAGTAAGAGACAAGTCTTATGCCTGGTTGCCCACAGTTGAGCTCTTGGAGATGGTAGATTCTGGAGGGAAGGCAGAGACCTTGATAGATTACCTGACATCTTACTTCACCATGTGGCAACAAGCCAGGATCAGGTGAGAAAGCATCTCTGATGATGCCTTGGTTTGGGCATTTCACAGCCTCGGAACTGTAAGTGTTTACCTTAAATAAAATTCCCATTATAAAACCAACCCATTTCTGGTACTTTGCATCCACAGCCCTGTGGCAAACCAAGACACCAGGGAAGCTGCCAACCAGAGGAGTTCTGAGTCAGAATTGGTTCCCTGTTTGTAACCTCAAGGTCTCCCCTCTTCCCCTTTAGAATCACAAGTAACTCTGACAAAGTTTACTTTAAAACCATTGAGAAACATAGGGTCTTTTATTTTCATTTTGACACCCATCCCAGAACTATGGGAAGTACCACTAACCACCAAAAGCACACAACCCATGTTTCCAATGGGCTCTCCACTTTCTTCCTCATGAGACCCCATTCTCTAAGCCCAATGGTTACATATACTGTTGTTTTAAGGAAGATCTGGTAAATGATCTTGAGATGCCAATATTTTTTTTACATGAAGGTGGGTGAAGATTCACTAGTTATCCCAAGATACTCTTTATATATCTTGCCACAAAAGAACTGTCCTCGGTTAATCTAAAATTCTATCCTTAATAAAAAGTATTAATGCAGTTTCTAGAGGGGATAGGAAGCCAAACTAAAGCAAACAACAGAAGCTTCTTTGAACTCTTTTATCCATCTAGCTATTATCTGTTTCCTTCCCCTATATCACCAACTTTTTAAAAATAAAATTGCTCTCTTTCTTATAGATGTATTCTTAAATTCTTGTCAACATCTTGTGAAAATGTTTCTTTGGAAAGTCGCCATGGGTATTCTCCTTGGGAGCTGAAAGCAGTCACACATCTTTATAGGATTAAGGACCAAGGGTGTCTTCATTTACATGACTTTACTATTCAACTGTTTTCATTGATATGGTTTTTACTATTCCAGAAAACATTTGTCCAGAAATATAAAGTTACAGATAACTTGATTGTTTCAGGAACTTCCTGAAAAATTCATTAATCTGACAACAGCACTCACTCTCATCAGGGACCATTCAGAGCAATAGTTTGCCAAAAAATGTAAAGGAATGTTTACTCTTCAAACCATTATATCAAAATTACATTGCTTCATTCTGTGCACCAATTCCACCATTATGTCACAAACTTTCCCCAATTTCCATTACATACCTGCATTTAAAGCAGACCCCAAAACATTACAAATATCTTGCCATTATTCTTCTAATCCCAAGAAGCCCCTAAAATCCTATTAAATAAGCGGCTTCCTCTATTTCACTAAGCAAAAACCTCAACATTGCTTCATCAACAGGTTTTTTTGCTGTGTTTTTTTTTCCCTTTTCTTTTCTTCTAAGATCTTAGGTATTTGACATCTCCTTTGTTTATTTAATTTTTTGTGATGTTTTAAAAGCAAGTGTATGCATAAGATATATGTACATTTTAAATAATAATATTAATAAGAATTAAATATTTTTCTGCTTTCTGATATTTAATGATAGGTTATGGCAGCCCAACATGCTTGCTGAAAACAATTAGAGAATAAATTATTAATTGCAAAAGTCTTGAAAGCATGAGAGAGGTATGAAACAATGAGGACCAGATGGACTAACATTCCAGAGAAGGGAGATTCATTCAGAAGTAAGATCACAAGGGCCGTTTTTGTCCTGAGATAAAGATTATCTTTTGGACTGGCCCAAGCATGGTCTCTGCAGGAGAAAGAGAAATGAACAAATCTTGTAGCGGTTACTTGGGGTAGGAGTGACAAACTTGAGGATAAAGTTTCCTCAGATGCATAGTTGTTTTTTCTATAAGATACTTTGTGTAAACCCAAACTATACAGAAGACTAATATGTTGGTAGAAAGCTTCTGAAAGGCAGATCAAAATCTTTCAAAGTCCAGTGGTGCTTTTCAAAACACAGATCCATGGTGACAGGTGTGAGAGGGTGGGAGCCTTAAAATAAATAGAGAAGAGATGCAAGTCCTTCTAAGAAGGAGCGGTGAACTGATTCTAGAAGCTATAGCTGCTTTTCCATGGGGCATTTCCTAATACTAGGTCAAGCTAGAGACTAAGAATCTGAGCTTAGTCTCTAACAGAAAGCTATTTTAGAGAAAGAGAAAAATCAGAACAGATTCTAGCACTCTCTCAGGGATGCAGTGACAAAATTGGCAACTGGATGAGCCTCACACGTGACACAACTCTTTATCAAGATATTTGCTGAATTTTGAAGATGTATGGTACAGGATGCTAAAGAGCTAAACCAAAAACTTCTGAAGCACAGAACTGAGGCTCTTACTACATTTCAAGGCTACGGAGACAAAGAACGCCCATGCCCTAGAAAGAGGAATGAATTAATGGTGGACTGCTAAAACAGCAATCCAGTCTCAGCCTGCCACAAACTTTGATTGGATTGAGGTTATCACTTAAAGACCAAAAAAGTCTTAACCCAAAGGGATAATGGAGGGCTGGAGATGACACTGCTGGTTTTAAACTTTTGCTTAAGCTAGGAGGGAGGTTGAATTGGAAAACCCTCAGAAAATGTTTGGATTGCAAAGGCAACGAGTTCAATAGTTGCACTAGAAAACACAATCCACCCTAGATAAAGACATGAGTGATATTTGCCAGCCTCACACTTGACTATGGGTGCACATTTTTTCTTTTAAAGTCTTTAATCAATAAAAAAATAAAACAGTAGTTAAATAGCTTCCCATTAAGCAAATACCAAGCACAGATGAATTTACGAGCGTGCTTTAACAAACATTCTAGAGATAGGTAATTCTATTTTTTCATAAAATCATAAATTACATACAAACTCTGTCAGGAAATAGTAAAAGAAGAAATAACCTCTAACTCATTTGACAATGCCCTGATACCTAAATAAGATAAGAGTAACACAAGAAAAGAAAGTTGCAGGCTATTCTAACCTGTGAGCATAGATATAAAAATCATAAATATAGTATTAGTAAACTAAATATAACTTTGTAAAAGAAAGATGAAAACAATTCAATTTATTCTAAGGATGAAAGTTTGACTTAGCATAATAAAATCTATTGTTATATATCACTATATTAGCAGAAAAAAGGAAAAAAATTAAAGATACAGAAAATTCATTAAATAAAATTCAAAAACTAGTCATGATAAAACTTCTTTACAACTAGGGAAAGAGGTTCACTTCTTCAAATTAATACTTCTATAAAAAAAATTCTATAGCAAATTTTATATTCAAAGATGATGTTATATAAACATTTTAACTAAGCTAGGAATGATACAGTAGACCTACTCCCATTCCTTCTCCTGGAAGTCTTAGCTAGCACAGTAGACCAAAAAATAAAAAATAAAAATAAAAATATTGATTGTAAAAGAAGTAAACAACTGTTGTTCTTATATGATATATTTATGTAGGAAATAAAATATTCTATAGAAAAATTATTAGAATTAACAACTGGGTTAGCTGTAGACTAGTAGTTCTCAACCAGGGGTGATTTTGCTGCCTAGAGAACATTGGAGAATTTCTGGAAACGTTTTTGGTTGCCACAATCAGGAAGGTGTCACAGGCATCTCGTGAATATGCTAATGATTAGCATCTAGTGACTAGCCAGGGATACTGTTATTCTATACTGTTATTCTTTGCCTGCCACAGCAAAGAATTACCCAGTCCAAAATGTCAACCATGAAAAACCATGTGTTAGATTAAGAACATTGCAACTACATTTCTACAGACCATCAGTAAACAGAAAATGCAAGATTACAATTTACAATAGCAAAACCAAAACCAAACCAAAAAAAAAAAAAAAAAACAAAAAACAACATAAATCAAAGTTGAGTTTAAAGCTCTTTGTAGAAAAAAATAGAGTGTTACTGAAAGACATTAAGTAAGACAAATACATGGGAGCTATCCTATGCTCATTGATAGGAAGACAGTGTACTCTAAAATTTTTAATTTTCCTTAAAATGGTAATATAGACAGCAAGGATAATCAAAGCGTGAAATCTTTGACTCATTAACAAATATTTATTGAATGCTTTTTATTTTGTATTGTTCTAGATACTGGTAACATAGTGAATAATATTGCTAATGTCACTGCCTTCCTGAAATTTAAGTTTTGTACAGAGATTCATCATATGTATGTAAACAAATAAATAAATAAATTACACACTCCTGTGTATACTATGAAAGGATACCACTGGAGAAACTATTGTAGAATCATTTAGGAAATAATTTTCTGAGGGACTGACATTTGAGATGAGACCTGTGATTTGAGAAAGAGCACATTAGGAGAGGAGCTATGGGACTAGATTTCCAGACAAAGCACCAAGGCAGGAAATGGGAGTGAAATGAGTTTGGTGAGATATTTGGATTTAACTTGAAATACAGTGAGAAGTCATCAAAGAGTTTTAAGCAATGTTTAGGCAGACTCAGGGGTAGGGGTGTAAGATGAACTGATTCACATTTGAGAAACATCATTTTGCCAGAAGTATGAAAAATTCACTGAAAAAAAAGACAAGAAACAAGGCAGAGAGATTGGTGAGAAGGCTACAGCTGTGGTGTGGTACAAAAGTCTTCAAAACAAGAATTTGGCTTGAGGCTGGTTGCAAAAGTATCCCAAGTTGCAAAACGGTTTCACATTAAATAAGGTAATGATGATAATAACGATGATGATGATAATAATAATAAATACCTATATACACACATATATTCTTATATATATTTATCTACACAAAAGATTACAAGATACATTTTACTGATATTTAGTGCACAGGGTAATGCACTTTACTGACATTTAATATGCAGATGAATTTAAGCACCATACTTAGTTTGATTTTTCAACAAGCACTCACCACATATAACATATGGTGTTCAGTAAATTCTGAGGGAAGAAAAGGAAGTCCACAATGTGGATATCTCATTGTTGCTATCTTTACTCTTATTCATTTATTACCTTTGAGCATATGGGAACTGCTGCAACTTGTGTGTTCAGTAGATTTATGAACTATCTTCTCTAAACAGTAGAATCTTTACAATATTTTGCAATGAGGTAAGACCATCAGGTTAGTTTATACTATACAGAAGTTCAGTGGCTATCCTGTGACAAGAAGGCTAAAAGAATTGTTAAACTTAAAAATGTCACGCATTTCACTTTTGAAAGTGCCAAGTATTCCAAAATTATTTATCTTTTTGTCGAGACTGGTGTCTGTCAGTAGTAAGTTGCTGTGGTAAGCTATGGCTGTTCACTGAATAATGCACTGAAAAAAGAATATGGTAGTACGGAACTGTGTTCTGTGGTGTAGCAAGAATTGTCTGAATTTGGGGGTGATCCTACCTGATCGTTATTTCATTCACATAGATTCACTGAGCATTAAATTTGGGGCATAGCTAAGGGAAGAGTTAGTTAGCAAAGGGGAGGCAGGTACGCTGATTTCCTTTGTAACCTTACTCCATAAACGCTTTTGCACTGCTTGATTGCTGTGTCACAGTGAAACAGAAGTGAAAGCACCTTGAGTTGGATTTATCTTGTCATCCTTGTCAATATTTGAACTCAAACCAAACCCTAGTTCAGCTCTAAAAAAGATATTTTGGGGAAAAAAAAAAAAAAAAAACTGCAAACTAAAAACTAACCCATTTAATCTATTCCTTCAGTGTAAACTTAATATTTTAATATTGAATGACTGAGTAAATTCTCTTAGAAACTTGTACTGCGGAGAGAGTACTATAAATAGTTAATTGGAAATTACTTTATCATTAATGATGAAAATAATATATGCCTCATAGCTACAGAACTATAAATTCTCTATCAGCACACTTAAAAAATTTAGAAACAGAATTCTCTAAACTGTTTTTAAAAAATCTTCCTCCAAAGCATTTGAGAGAATTTTGATCTTAATTGTTAAAATTCAAAAAATACCTTGTCTTTTGATTAGTTTGCAAAAAAACTAATTGACATCATGGCAGATGGAATATATAATCATTGAGTAATTTTTTTAAATGTCATGATTTAATAAGCAGAACTAACAACACATTTCTATTTGGATTTCTTATGGCTCTTTGAGGTAGGTTTTTCAACCATGACAGCAATGAAATTTAGAGAAATGGACTTTAGAACCAGTCCTTTAACTCAATGACATAAAGTAAATCACAGAGTAATAGTTTTATAAATAATGTGGCCTGATTAGTCACATTGCTTTCAATACTATTTAATATTAAATAAAATATTTTTGTAAAAGAAAATATGTTAACAATATTTATAGATAAAGCAAAACATTACATTTTCAACTATAACTGACCCATTTAAAGTTCTTTTTACTTTATGTTATGTGTTAGATATATTGGTAAGATACTAAATATACATGTTATAATAAATTAGTATAAATATACTTTCTGAGTGTACTCAGAAATGTTTCCAAAAGGAGTAGGCAATCAAAAAAAATTAGAAATGACTGGTCTAGAAAACAAGTATCAGTTTGGCTTAACTGGGAGTGGCTAAACTGTGGCAGTGAAGAACAGGACATATTGATGAACTTGAGATAGAGAACATGCTGATGGATTGGATCTGGTGGGGGAAGAGGCATGGTGAAGGAAGGGAAATAATCAAGCAACATTTTTAGGTATTGGCATGTGTGCCTAAGTAAATTTAGGGCCTTATCATTGTGTTCTAAAACCAAGGGCCAGGAAGAATTAAGGTAGTAGAAATATGGAGCGCTCCACTTTTTTTTTTTTTTTTTACTACTTATTTTTTATTTATTAGAGAGTTGTGGGCTTACAGAACAATCATGCATAAAATATAGGATTTTGACTTGTTAAGCTTGAGATTTTCATTAGTTATAGAAGGGAAGGTTTCACCTATGCAGCTGGATATAGGAATCTAGGGGAGAGGAAAGTCAAGGCTGAGGATAAAATTTGGAACTCAGCAGGTAAGGTTTTTTTTTTTTTTTTGATTGCCTCCGAACATATTTTTATAAGATAAACTCAAAAGTGTTAATTCTTTCCTAATTGCTATAAAAGTAGGCCTCATACAGAGACAGCCCAATTTGCCAAATAAATAATTCACACAAAGCCAATACATCAAAATCAATTTGTCAAATGACCAATTTGCCAAAGTGGTGGGAGGTGTGGGAGGTGGGCAACAGGTAAGGTATTTTAAGACAGAAGTGGGTTGCAACTATATTCATTCTTCCTGTATCCTGATATTTTAGATGCATCTCTTGTAAACTTTATATATTAGGGTATTGTGTTAGGCAGACTGATGGCTCCAAAAGATGTCCATATCCTAACCCCTGGAACATGTGAATATTTTACCTTACATGGCAAAAAAGATTTTGCAACTATGATTACATTAAGGTATTTGAGCTAGAGAGATTATCCTGGATTACTAAAAAGGACCCGATGTAATCACCAAGGTCCTTAAAAGGGAAAGGGGTAGACAGAAGAGTCAGAATCAGAGAAAGGAATCTGAGGACAGAAGCAGAGATTGGAAGATTCCATTGCTGACCTGGAATATGGAAGGGAGCATGAATGATGTACCATCATGACTCTGGGTCTTTCCATTCATGTTCCCTTTGTTGTGTTCTCTGTGCTTTTTATTTGGCAAACACTTTTTTCCCCTCAGATGTCACTGTTTCTAAGAGGCTTCTCTGATCTTCTTACTAGTCTAGGTCAGCTGGCCATATTTAATGCTCCCACAGTTTTCAGTGCTCTTCACTACCAAATTTTTAAATAATATTAAGATGAAACATTTTTATGTGAAGTATGATAGAAAACAAGTGCAAAAATGAGTGTGAGGCAGAAATAGGTATGCAAAATATACAATGGAAAGAAAAAAAAAATCCTAACCTAAAGTATCATAATATACCATAACCTTTAGCACAGTATGATAATTTAGATAACAGAATTTCCTTGAGAGAAAAATGGTCATTCTCTGAAACTGAGAGCATCCTCCTCCCCCAGTATGTCCTATCATAAGAATACTGAGACGTTTTCTTTCAGTAGACCACACAAAGAACTTGACAGGCACTCGCTGCAGCTGAGGGACTGTTTCGTACCTGACTCATGCCTTAGCAAGCCTGCATGGCATTGCTGAATGAGCAGGTAGATACTAAGTTTGGATGCAGGACATTTCTACCAAATGATAGGGTAAGAGATGTGAATGTTTCCCATGGGTCAGGAAAAGTGCTCTGGAGCAAGCCCTAACCCAGAGGCCCAAAACATTTGTTGTCTTTTGGGTTTACTTACCTCTAATTCTCACTTGACAATAGTATTCTACAAATCTTATGTATTTTCATGTTTAACACATGCCTAGCACATAGTGATCACACAATAAATTGGATGTTGAATGATGAATGAATGTATGAGAATTTGAGAAGTAGATTTGGATCATGGAAAAATAACCACCTAAAGTGAGAATCCAAAATAGATTTAAAAAAAAAAAAAACAAAAAGATTTACAAAGCACTAATAGATAACACATTTTTATCTCTAGTTTTCTTAATATTTATCTTAGGTAAATGAGACATATTAACCTTGTCTTTCAGATTAGGTAAGCAGATTAGTTCTGCTTCAGAAAGAAAGAACTAATTACATAGCTAGTAAGAACAGGATTTGTTCTTCTAATTCTTTCCCTTTTCATCTTTTATGTCAATTGAATTAAAATGATAGAAGGGTCACAATTTTGTGTACATGAAAAACTAGATGAATATTTTTTAATTGCATCTTTCCTTAATTATTGATATATATTATAATTTATTGGTTGAAAATTAAAACCAATTATTAAAAAACTGAGCATTAATTTTACCAGTCATATGATCACAAAAATACCCAGAAATTATATATTATTCCATTTAAAATATGATGTTTTACATATATATCTTTATCATTAATAAAATTGCTAATTTAATAGCCATACTTTGACCATGCAGCTTTTTTATGGAATCCACTTTCATTACTAGTCAGTTTTGCCAAGGAAGCTTCAGGGGGAAGTAATTAAATTTAATAGAAACCACCTTCATTTTGAATCTGCCGTCAATTTAAAGCCATGGGGAAAGGTAATTACATTTAATAGACATCATAGCTTCTAGACGAAGATGTACTGTATGTGACGTTCATCATTAGCCCAACAGTCCGAAAAGTAAAAACTCACTTAGAACCAACTCCCTACAAGTAAACTAGCTCTTCTTTTTCCTTTCCAACTTAGCAGAAGTAAAAAATTGTGCTCATTTGGCTCTTAAATATGTTATTGAAATTTTACTCAGAAGATTCAGTTCATTGATTTCAAGCAATGAAATGAAGGTAGATGGCATTTATGAATCCCATTGCAGTATTATTAACTCTTAAGAAAATATTTATTGATAATATTCTTTATTAAATATTCCTTAAGCTCAATAACTTCTTTTTATTTTCTAATTGCTGAGACTGGAGCAATAAATGACTGTTTTTAAATCTATTCTTGCATTATTTTATTATGCCGTGGCTTATGTAAATTAAAGATGCTTACTGAGTTTCAGTATATAGGGGTTTTAAATCAGTGAAAGATCATAATAAATATGAAAGCAGAACACTCCTTTTTGGTAAACACATCTACAAGCCTGACTGCATTTCACTAAGCATTTTATAGATTCATTATACCATTTGGCTCACATTGGAGTCACCTTAGATCTAATTTTTATTTTTTTCTTCCTGGTATATGAATAATTTTCAGCTTCTTTTAAAACTTTTGATTTTAGAAGTAGTTTTTAAGTCAGATTTGGACAAAAAGTTCAAAGGCAATTCTCATAAAATTAGAAGGAATTTCCCAAGAGTTCATGAAATTAAAATTGTATCTAGAATTGGTAAATTTCACACTATTTTAGGAACCTAGGATCATTATTCTTCTGTGCTATTTCTATTCTACATTTTTTTACTTTTGCATACTCAGGCTAGCATAGTCATAGACAGTGAAAGGGGAGGGAGAGGATGGGAATAAGAATTTTTTTTAGTATTAAAGCTAATAAAAAATATTTCAATCAAAAATAAAAATGATTCATGTACCATTTTTCCACTTATCTGAAGCATAGTAATTAAGATAAATCTATGTCTGGTATTTTAGGTAAGAACTAAGAGCATTCTTTTGTAGAACTAAAACACTCTAGAAAGAGTTTTTAAGGAAATTGTAAGAAATGATGCATTTTCCCTTTTGTGATAAGAAATGAAACCACACTATATCTTTTTCATGTCTATACTTCTCAGTAATACTTTTAACTAGCAATCTTAAGAAATACTGGTGATGAGTCTGTTCATTTTTCAAGTACATATTCAGACTATTTTATTTATTATCTTTAACAATGTCATTTAAAGTTCTCAAGGGATACACTTATTAGTCTTTCTTCTCTAAGACTACAAGAAATAGTTATGGAGGTCAGATTTTATTGGATTTTTAAAAAGATGCTTTATCATGTTTAGTGAAGTAAAAAAAGTAAAAAAAAGCTAAGCTTAATCATATCATGTGCATTGGTTGGGCTTCTGTAGTGGCCTCCCAAGAATTTTTTTTTTTTTTAATACATAAATATAACATTTTCTAGATTTGTATATTTGCAATAATTATTTATAGCTTACTTGAAAGAACTAAAACCCAAACAATAGATAATAATCTCTCCTTCAGTTTGCTTTGTAAATTTAAACATTGCTTACCTGAATTGTTTGCAATAGCCTAAGGAATAGTAGGAAATTCATACATATTTAATATTAGTCAAATTATTCTACTCAGCAACCTTTCTAAAAGACAAATTATGTAGACTCTATATAAGGTAGAATTTTACATCATTACTGAAAAATTTAAAAAGTCTTTAAAATGATTTAGTATTAATATAGGTTTTGCACAAAACAAACATTTTGGAGGGTATTAAAATATAATTTAATATATTAATCAACTAAAATCATATCAAATTAAATATAATTTAATATATTAATCAATTAAACTCATATCAAAGAGAGTAATGTAAGTACATCTATCCTACACAGGCTATTCCAATTCTTAAGTATTAGAAAATAATATATTTGGTCAGATGATAGATATTTCAGAACTACTGTATAAAATTTTAAGGCTTACCTTTTGTTGGTTTTATTTTTCACAAATACTGTATGTGAAGAATTCACTATAAAAGCTCCCAAAACAAATGACAAGAAAACAATTTGTATAGATCATGAATTTATGAAACGCCTTTGATTTAAAATAAAGATGGCAAGACAGATTAGCGGGACTAAAATTACACTATGGTGATTTAAGAATAATACAAAAATATTTCCAGAATAATATTGCTGTTAATTATTTGTTAGCATTGATATTGGTTAACACCCAACATTCATTGTGGATCTCCATGTGCACTGAAGCCTAGTCCCTACAAATGTTAGAGAAGTGTTTGGCTGCATCTGCATTCAGCACGCAGACTAGAAAGAGAAAGAGAGGCAAATGCATTTTTAATCATTTTAGATGTAATATCCAGAAATTTCAGCCATGATATTTCTCACAAACCAAAATAAAAGCTCAATTACATAAACTCATTTCATTGAGAAAGAAGCTAGAAAATATAGTATCCAGCTGGGAAGCCATTTGCCAAGTTAAAATATCCTTAAATTTATTACTCAATGTGAAAAAAAGGGAACGGATGTTGGGGGCAATTAGGGTTTATCTGCCGTAGTCCACTATGTACTTTACTCACCATTAGGGGAGCTATGATGGAGAAGGTATCATCCATGCCCTCAAAAAGTTTAGTGGTCTAGTGTAAAGCAAGCCAACTAAATAAGTCTTTATATTACAGGGTAATGAATTTTACAGTAGGGTAAACACAATCCAAGCTGCTTTTTGAAGGGCCAATAAGAGCAGGAGCCAATGTGTTTTTGGCAGAGGGAAAAGCATGTACAACCATATTGTTATATTATAAACACATAATTGCACTCACTGAGTGTTTGATGGATGAGTTACCTTTGATTAGACCCATTAACAAGCACACTATATCTCTTTGCTTTTACATTGTCATTTAATCACAGATTCTCAGAACACGTGGGAAATTTAAGGGGCATCTATTCGGCTTCTTAACCAAAAGAGAATTCCTTTCTTTATATGTTTGTCAGAAGTTCACCAAACTCTGCTTTAATTTCCCCAATGACTCTTCAAAAATACATTTTTAATTGATGATTCTATGTTCTTAGAGTGCTTGGTATATTCCAGCTGGGATATATATTACAATATGTTATATATAGCTCTCTGTTTCCTCTGCTAGAGTCTGAACAACTTGAGGACATAAACTATATCTTGTTCATCTTTACTTTTTTAATCAATCTTAGCAGTGCCAAGTCCCCCAATTCTCCATGGGGCAATAGGATAAGGGTCTGGTATCACGTGCATCTGCTGAGGTGCACCATGGGAGAGGAACCCCAAAATTATGAAACTCAACGTTTATACAGGGAAGCAAGCATATCTATCTCTCTGGCCCTCCAGAGAGTAAAAGAGAAACCTTTCCTTTGGAATGTAAACAAATCTTCCCCGGGGAGATGGAAGAATAAGTTTCTAGCTTCCCTTCACCATTCTGGAATGTAAACAAATGGATCCTGGGAGAGGATATTTGAAATTCTTTCAGAGCAAAACATAATCTCTAAACTCTAAAGCATGTTTGCTATTCAATTATCCTTTAACCCAGATGTTATTGTGCTTTGTTCAGAAAGCCCTGACGTGCAGAAATGTGAAAAATATTAGTTTCCCATAAACCAAAAAGGCTTAGTTTTTAACTTTTCCAAATTTTGTTGTATTTCAAAAACTTATACAAATTGTTTATGCTTGTTATCTGAAGCTGCAAAATTATATCTATTAGATAGATAGATAGATAGATAGGTAGATAGATAGATTCTTCATCTGATTGAAACTATGATCATAATTTTTCTCTTCTTCAGTATAAATAAATCCAGTGCCTTCCATTACTTTTCCCATAAAGTGGTATTCAGTGTTCTCACTACCTTTGTAGAAATCTAACTATTGAATGCTTGATGTGCCTTTTAAAAGAATTAGTCTACAATTAAATAATCCTAAATTTGTTTCTGTAGAGCAGATTCCAGTATAGTTATTAACATCAATGTTGTAGACATGGCCATGATTGAAAACAGACTCAGACTTCTCTAGCAACTCTTTTCTCTGCAACAGAGATATCTGGTTAGATTTCTCTCAACCTGTGCAGCTACAATCCCTTTCCTTTTGTTGTTACTGTTTTTTGTTTTTGTTTGAAAGGAGCATACACATTTACTTATTCTTCTTTATTTCTTTATTTTTGTTTATTTCCATCATTCCTATTATGTTGCACTCTATCATGTTTTTTTTTTTTTTTCGTATTTTTTATCATCTTACATAATTACTCTTCCTTCCTCAATAAATAATTGAGATTTATTATCAAGTAGCATAAAATTTATTAAGGAGAGAACATGCAAATATGTTGGTAGTGCATAATAATGTGGTAAAAACTATTAGGACATAGAAAAGGTGCTTCACCCATAGACTGTGAGGTCATGGATGGCTTCCTAGAAGAGGTGGTGCTTGAGAAGCTTGAATGTGGACTAAGACTTAGCCAGACAGGAGACACTATTTTGGATGTTTCCGGGATAAGGAATATGAAAAGTCAGGGAAGTATGAAACCCAATTTTTGTTCTTATTGAAGATACTGACAACATTTTTAAATAAGTCAAACCAATCTTGGAACTGTATTTTAAATTAGAACGATTTACTTTTCATTCCTGGACAAAATATAGCAGAAAACAAATAAATTGAACTAAAAGAATGATAAGGAATCTAGTGACTATGTTGATCATTTTACTAACTTATTCAAATTATTACTCTTTTAATTTCCTTGGCTACTAAAGCAAATATCATGCAATGGGTTGGCTTAAACAATGGGACTATATTCACTCATAGTTTTGAGGGTAGAAGTCCAAATCAGGCCATCATCAAAACAAAGGTTTCTTCCTGAAGACTGGCATTTGGTGGCTGGCTGCCAGCAGTCTTTGGTCCTTGGCTCTTCTGTCACTTAGCAATGCATATGACAGCACTTCCTGGCCTTTCCCTTCTCATCTGGGTTCTGCCCTTCAGCTGCTTGTTTCCTGTGGCTTTCTCTCTACCTGTCTGAATTTCATTCTGCTCATAAAAGACTCCGGAAATAGGATTAAGACCAATCCTAATTGAGTTGGACCACTTTTTAACTGAAGTAACCTCATCAAAAGATCCAATTTACAATGGGTTCACACCCACAGGAATGGATTAAGTTTCGAAACATGTGTTCTGGGGTATATAGCTCCAAACCACTGTAATTACTGAGCTTTAATTATTCACTAATTCTTTCAGGTTGTACCAATAGTTGGGAAGTTTAGTTTCTTAAAAACAAAGAATGCGAATATTCTCGCTGTCCTGATTTTGTGGTGATCAGGGTAGGCTAAACATTTGCTATATTAGAAACCATGCATGTGTCCCCAGACCTAGTTTTTCTCCTTAGGTCTGGTTTTTAGATCCTGATGATAAACTAAGCCTGATTTATTATATGACCATCCTGTATGGGAAAAGACTATAACTTTAGGTATCTTTGGTCAAACTTAAGAGATCTAGCAGGGGCTAAGATGTGGCACAGGTGGATGGGTGACCATCTCCCTTATGGCAGGACCTGTGTTCGATCCCCGGGACCTGCTGGTAAAAATATAAAAAGAAAAATATAGAATGTGAGTGGGCCACCAGGCCCTGCAAGGGAGCTACGCAGCAAGATGATGATGTAACAGGAGAGTGAGACAAGGGAGAGCCAAGACGAGATGCACTGAAAAATCATGAACTAAGCTGGTGCAGACAGTAGGATGACTCTCTCCCACATCGGAGATAGGATCCCAGTGAAGACAGGAGGAGAAGAGAGGGCAGGAAATGGACACAGAGAGTTGCTCAGTGAATGGACACAGAAACAGCAAAAACAGGTGAGGGAAGTAAAAATGGATAAAAGTAAGTAAATAAATAAATAAATCTTTTAAAAAAATGTATAGGGTAGGAAAATACATACTATAGTTAGTAGTAATACCTTGACAATGCTCTTTCATGATTTGTTAACAGATGTTTCACAACAGTGCAGGGTGTTTGTGGGGGGTGATGTGTAGGAGCCCTACATGAGGTTATGCTTGTTTGTTTTGTAAGTTCACAATGTTTACTGAACACTTATAGTTTATGTATGTTCATGTATGAATGATATACTTCAATAAATTGTTTAAAATCAAACAAACAAAAAAATCAAACGACCTTTCTTTTTTTCTAGTCTTACCTTTGTTAAATTTCAGGGTTCTCCTGAGGTGGCCAAGTTTCTAATTCTTTTTTGTGGCTTCCCAGATTGGTGTTTTGATACTCTTTCAGTGTTTTTTATGCTACTAGTGAAACCCTGATGTTCCCTAGAAAATAATAAGCATATAAGCTCCTACAAGAGCAAAAGTAAATGGAAAACAAACAAAACAAATGGACTATGTCTTTAGTATTTCTGATCTAGTCTCACTTTCAAAATTGACTACCTAATTAAAGAATATTTAAATCTCATAGTTAATTCATGAACTGGCTTTTTTGCCTTCCTGATCCTTTTGGAATTAAGTTGCCAGTTTTTGGTGCAATGTTGCATGGGGTATAGGTTTCTTTTACATGGAAAGATTCTAACTATTGTACTCATGCTCTCTTCTTTGGGACTAAACAAATCAGTGCCAATGTTACCTTCTTTTTCAAAAGAAAAGAAAAGGAAAAGAAGCCACGTAAATCCTTCTGTTCCACAAAGAAATGTGCATATATGGCAAATTAGAAATTTTGTATTAATTTTTGTAAAATTTTTCTCAATTTTCACTTTTTCTTCTGTTGCATTTATATATTCCATAAAAAAACTTCGAATCATAGCAGTCACAGTACTATAGTCAAAACAGACTCTACAATGTGTCATGGAAAATAGATTCATTTCCAGATATTGATATTGCTAAGCCCTTCACTAAAACAACATCTCCAATACATTAGCCTATCCTTTCCTTTATCAATGGCTCTTAAATGGCTTGAACATTCCATACAGAGAGTGTCATTTCTTACTTTTCCATATGCCAATTTTAAATTATTAATTAACTTAAACACTCAGAGCTATTTTGATATATTAGCATCCTAATTTAAAATGAATATGTAGGTATGCAATACCTGAACTGACTTTAAATATCTTGCCATTTCAATAGTTTAACAATACTAAAATGGTGCCACTTCTTTAGTTTCTAACAAGTAATATTTGTGAATCTAGCTATTAATGGGCCTTCTAAATGTTTTAGAATAAATTATGAAGGGCCCTTTAATCAATGTATTATGTGACTTTATATGAGGACAAAACCCTAATTTTTCTTTTTGTTCAAAGTGAAATACTTGTATTTTAAAAGAGTGCAGATTTAGAGCCAGTAAATCTTGAAGTAGCTCCGAACATCATTTCACAATCTAGATCCATAAATATATCAATGCTATACATCTCTTTCTTTGCTTAGAAAGTTTAGAGTATGTTTTCTTTTACTTTTTCACCACTGCTGTATTAGAAAAGCAGTTTTTCAAACAGCAGCTAAATCTATTACTGAGATATGAGAGTTAGTAGGTATGACTTTGTCCCAGTTTGTCCAAGTGAGATGAAATTTAAAATATTTTCAAAGGAAACATGTTAATAACTAAAAAATATGCATCGTTTCACATTGGGGAAAAATTTTATTTAGTGTGAATTTTGTAGATTTCTTTCAATAGGGAGGTAAAAGGAACCAGAATGTCATACAATCTTAAGACCATTTAAATTTTTGCCAAACAGTTGTATTTGTAGAGAAATAAACAAATGAAACACAAATTATTTATAAGTGTATTTATAACCCAAGCACCACCAGAGTATCACATATACATGATCTCATAAATATGTGTTTTTCTAGGGTAAGGATTTCTTTACATATGTTTTCACAAAGTTGAACATATGCCATTGATTTCATAATGCAGTATTAGTTTTTAAAGAAAGAAAAATACATGCACTGGTGTTCAAAATTATATAAATAGGATTACTGTGAACCCTGCAGATTTTTGTCTAACAATTGAGTTTTGGCAAAGTCCATTACCCTTTTAGGTCACTAAGATTTTATTAAATTATTTACAGTTTTACTAACAATAATCAAATAAATATTCATAAATTGTCACTACTAATCCTGAAACACAGAGTACACATATTAAATCTCAAATATTCTCCAGAATACAGATCACTTTCATGATTAGCAATGATTCTAAGAGTATAAACCAACATTTACACACTGTTTCAACTTGAGAGCTCTTTATAGTATATACGTGTATCTCTACACACACATATATACATATGCATAAATATGTAACATAAATATATATGTATTCTTATATGTGTATTCCTGCATATATGTGTTTTTATATGATTGTTTTTATATATGTGCTTTGTACATGTCAAAATATGGTAGTGGAGAAGGACAAAGGTAATACCTTCATCTTTGGAGAGAAACTTATATGACATTCAAAAAATATTTATCATTTGGAATGGCAAAGGAAAGAAATTCAGGTGAAAAAAACAATGTAAGGAAGAAAAATTACCTGAGAAGGAATGAGCCTGGTATATATCCAAAAGGGCAGACATAAGTCTACTTAAAATGGAGACCGACTGCTAGAAGGTAAATGAGAAATGATAAGGTGCTAAAGCGTGGTTTGAAAATGAATTTTGAAATGGGGAAATTTGAAATCAAACAGACCTTGATTTTTCACTTATGAGCTGTGAGCCCTTAGACAATTAGGTTAATCTTTTTAAAGCTGTCTCTGATTATATACTATGGAGATAATAATGGTGCCTACATCATGGTAATGTAAGAAGAATTAACATTAGCAAAGTGCCAGTTCACCTCTTAGCAAACCTTTAAGTTAGCTTTTCCTTAGAAAAGTCGTAGAGAAATAAGGAAACATGCCCACATGTGCACAACTAATAAGTATTAAGCCTCCATCAGGAGGCTATACACATCTCCACTATATCACTCTGTCTCACAGAAAATCCAGGTAAATAATTTTGAACGAGGTATTTGCAAAAGATTGTAAATGTATGGCTTCATGAAAGGTAATCTTGACACCCATACTTAAGGAAACTTGGGAGAGTTGGAAAGAAACTAAAGTTGCAAAGTCTGGGTAGGAAATGGCATAGCTGTTTTTAAAATAAAATAATTGGATATAAAAACTTACAAAAGGTGAATTTTGTGACTGATTTTCAAAGTTTATGGAAAAAACAGAGAACTTTCCAATTTATGCATTATTTTGATATTGAAAAGAAGGTGAACAGACTCACAGAGTATTTAAAAATGTAATTCTTTTCAAGTGATTTATTGATTTGCTCCTCCCAAATTAGCTATTCTCTTGTTATAACATTATATCTTTTACTAGTTTTTCAATTCAAGAAACTTGAGTCCAAATTTTAAACCTTATGAAATTTGTCTGCAGTTCTTACGTTGCAAGTTGTACATTGTATAATGACAAAATAATTTGTTTAGGTGGAAACTCATACACTTTCTCTTTTCTTCTTAAAATATGGGACTTCTTTTATTTTTATTCATTTTTTCCTATTGGCAAAATTCAGATGACCTGGAACAGCACTGCATATCCATGTGCAAATGGCATTACTTCTTAAAAATTGTTTTAGTCTTTATCAGCAGAACATTCTTCACTCTTGAACAATTGAAGGATATGTTAACTTTTAAACGGGATTCCTGACATTAGCAGGGTTGTACTGAACAGGTCCTGTCCCTCTCCACATTTTATTCTGTCAGAATATAATTAAGCAATTAGACATGACAGTGTGTATTGTAATGTAGGAATAACACATATCCTCGAATATGTTATGCAGTACAAGACTGAATTACATTAGGAATCCCTCCAAAACAATTCATTTACAAGGATAAAATATATCCTTAACTGGGGAACTCCAACAACAAGTCCATGGCAGGGCATTTTTGGTGTTTAGAGTTGATGTAGAAAAGCAGAGACTACATGTTTTGCCTTTTGGTTTTTTTTTTTTACAAAAGCATGAAACATTTTTTGTGCCTCTAGCTATTATGAAAATCAGCACATAAAAGATGTCATTTTAATTCATTTCATATTAAAGCATGAATCTCCTATAGTTTCACAGATTTCTAAGTATACCTTTTAGGTAAAATAATGTAAAGTGCAGTTCCTAGATGTTCTTGGACCATTTTCTCTAAAGATTTGATTCTTTTCCCAGCAGAAAAGCTATTAAAATAGATATCACTGAATTTATCTGTTCCAAATATTAATCATAACTAAAGTATATATTTGTTTATTTATGATTAAGTTATGTTGAGGATTTAAATTTATGAAATTAATATATGCATTTTTTTAACTTAGGTACGGTTAGTTTTATTTTAAGAATTTATGTATAACCAAATTTTAGCAGCCCCTGAAATATAGCAGTGTAAGGTTAGGTTATGTAATATTAAATAATCAAGGAGAAAGATGACAGCACTTAAAATTTTACATATTTAAAACTTCCAATGTAATCATTTCATTGTTTAGTTGCAGTAGATAAGAATGAGTAGTGACAAAAAAATTAAAACAAAATGACTACTTTGAAAGCAAAATTCACCTTCTGAAGCATCTACAAAATGTTCCCAATCTATTTACAAGAATAAATTTATACTTAACTGGGAAATTATGAAACAGATTCATTACAGAACAATTACTGTACATATACACATATGCATATATGTACATGTGTAAACACATGTATACATAAACATATATAAATGCACACATATATTTACTATGTATATAAAATTCACATATAAATTTGTTTATACTCAAAGAATAGATTATTGGAAAATATATTGTAATATACATATACAGGTTGAAAAATTAGTCAAAAATATATTTAAGCTAAATCTACTGTAGTAATTCAAGTGCATAGTCATTGTTTCATACTTGAAATGAAAAGTTCTTCTGAGAACACTAGTAACTAGAGGCCAATTTCTAAACCTTCGGTGTAAGCCTCTCACCCAGCTGCAAAGCCTCTTATTCACCTACATACCAGGTATGGAGCCCTTCCGGCTCAGAGGTTTAAAGATCCTTAGGGATTACTGGTCTGCTGTAAATTGGGGTCCGCTTTACATTGCAGCTGAAGACCTATGGGGAAAGGAAAGCCTGGCTGGACATCCCAGACCCTGTCCCTGCCCCTTGCAAAGCGGCTGGTGGTAGAGGAACTCAGCAACCATCAAGCCACAGAAAGCAACATGGCGCGCGGGGTGGGGTCACCAGTTGCCTGGTTTGAAAGTGCCCAGTAATAATACCTGTGTCAGATCAGGTCGCCTGCCTGGGGGAAACTCTTTCTGCTTCCAGCCTCCCAGGCTGGCGTGTGTTTGTCTCTTCTGACAGCTTGAGGCACTTTTCAACGGAGCCACCAAGTAAGAACTGGCTAATTTTGGTGATTCTGCATATGCTTTAAACACTTAATCTATTTACTAATCTGACATTTAAAATTGTCATTGAACATTATAAAGATGTACAGTAAAATCCATGTTAACTTAAAATTTTTATTGTTCTTTACTTAGAACAACATTAAATAGCAAATCTAAAACAAAACAAATATGACAGAGAAAGAGAAAGAGAAATTGCTGAAGAAGAGTTCGTATCTTTATTGGCTCTTTTTCTTGTGTTTTGAAAAAGTGGCCCTACAAAGGGCCTTGCAAAATATGTAGCCAACCCTGATAAAAACCCATAAATGTTAGCTCTTATTATTATACTCTCCTTATTTTTTAAAAGTTACATCATGTGGCAAATTTGAACATTATTATAATAATATTTACAATAAAATCAAATACTTTTTTTCTCATTTTAATTATTGTTTCAGACTAAAGAGAACTTTCTTAGTGTTTTATTTTTTTTTAATTTTGCATAAGGTATAAATGCATTATATACACAAATGTATGGTCGTAATAACATGATTCTCATTTATATTTCTGGTGAACGCTGAAAGTTGGTGATGAGAAAATAGAAGATAAATATGGAATAAAGCCATAAGTATGCTATGCAAATTATGAATAGTAAATTGGACACATTGATTAGATTCTTAGGTGTAATAGATTGAAAAAAGAAGTCTGTCAACTAAGTTTTTGACAGGTGTCAAATACACAGAACTATTTTTTAAAATGAGATTAAGTAATTGGCAGAGTATATCATGTGCACTTTTTATATTAAGTATAATACAGTTTACTTTTATTGATATGAAGACTACTTTAGCAATTGATAGCTTTTGAAAACCATAACATCTATCTTGTTGTGGTCCAAATTCAGTCCTATATTCAAGGTTTATTAAATATAACCTATTTTTTTAAGACCATATTAGCATCGCATTATTTATCATATAGGACTAATACACACCTTGTAGGCTGTTCAGGCATTGCTATGCTGCTTTTGTATCTGAGTGTGGCTATTCAAAGGAATCTACTGAGTTGAATTTCAAAAGGAAAATGCCTAGATATAGAGTCAAGAGTCCTAAATTCAAGTCGCAACCTTAAATCTTACTACCAGTTTCTTTGGGCAGGAAATTAGCATCTCTGAATCTCAGTTTCGTTATCTGTAAAATGGGGATAGTAATACTTGCTGTGTCTTATACATAAAATTATGGGAATCTAAATAAGAAATAGTAAATATGAAAGCATTCTGTAAACCTTGATAGATTAATCAAATAAGTTTCACTAACCTTAATGAAATGTCTTCTACTATGGGATTTGTATTTATCCAGAGAATGACATTAGCAACCTATTATGTTTATATGGAAGTTCTGTATGTGAAATAAACCATGTAACTTTTATTAACTTTTTCATTTTTTACCAATGGCTTGTAAGATAGCTGAGCAGTTATCTATATTAGACCTAGGAGGAAACTGAGAGTTTAAATATTTACCCAGGATCATCGAATTATTGATTTTGGGATCAGAAAGGAAATTTAGTGATTATTTAGTGATTATTTACTTCAACTGTCTCATTTTACATAGAAGAAAACTGAAGCCCAGAGAAAATTAGCAAATGTCCCATGGTAAACTGAAAAGCACAATTATATTATTACCTGTTTTCACTTGGTAGTTCCTTTTTCTTTTGTATTCATACTGTGTTATCCTACAGTGGCAATAATTGAACTTCTTCAGTGGAAACAAGTTTTGTCAATCAACGAAACAAAAAATATGAAAATTTGGAAAAACACAATATTAACATTCATAAATTTAAATAATGCACTCATCCATTCACTTGTTTATTAATTCAAAAACACACATGGAAGGCATCCAGTGAGTCAGTCATTTCCAATAGATACCTATAGAAGTATTTCTCAGTCTCTACCTTAAACATAGTGTGTAAAGAATGAGATGGACAAAAACATTGTTCATTACAAAGAGTGTAGCAGACGAAACAATACAGTGGTTGAGACATAGAATAAAAGGACAGAGGGGGTTTGAGCCACTAATTTAGAACAGATGGTCAGAGGATGTCTTTTTGATAACGGAGACATTGAAATGAGTTTTGGTTGATGAAAAGGCTAACCATGGAAAATGAGCTTAAGGGAGAGAGACAGCAATTGAAAAGGTAAGGGATTCTGTTTATGTTTGAAATGCAATGGAAGGGTTTTAAATAGGAAAATATTGTTTGTTATACACTTTTAAAGGATAACTTTGGTGCAGTTTTAATAATGATTAGAGGGGTAATAATGAAATAGTAGGCTATGGCAATAGTCCAGATTAGAAATGATGATGACTTGTATGCAGGGTTGCTGTGTGTGATTGTACAGTTTGTGTACTCCACACCTCTAGGGGGTGCCATTCTCACAGACTACAAAATGCATAGTTCCCTATAGAGTTGCACAATGAAAAGTTACACAACTGTACACAACGACTTGCTTGGAGTCAGGTGGTAGTAGTGGAGTTAGAGAGAATTGGCACAATCAATATGTACTTCAGAGATAGAATAAATTATGCTTTTTAAATGGATGGACATTGGTGGAAAGGTAAGAATTAAAAATAGATAACATATCTTTTACAACTGGGCAGGTATTGATATTATTATGTATATCTCATTCACTATTAATTATAAGCAGTTTAATTTTAAAAAATATATTTGTTAAAATGATTTAAATATTGTAAACTTCTGGTCTACTTTTTTTTCATATGAATATGATACAGGTTTGACTTGTCAACCTGAAAAATATTTCTATAAAAGATTAGCTTAACAAATTGGAAACAATATGTTCTTTTGAAAACTCAAGTAACACATAGTAAGTGGTCAATAGCTATTTATTGATGGTGATGATGTTGTCTGCCCTATGAAGAGTTGTTAATGCAATGCAAGCGATGTGCTGTTGACATCACTTGAATGGGATGTTTAATAACATGATCGGACTAATTTGCTGCAAGACTGAAATTCTTGTGCAGTGTTAATGTGGACTCTAAAGGAGTCCAGCAGAAGAGTCACAATTACGTGCGGACATGTTTTTGTGTAGTCAAGCACTTTGGCATTAAAATGTTGATTTAACCTAATGTTAAATTCAAAATCTGAGCTTTTAGACCTTCTCTGTAGAGAAGTCTCACTTTTCTTTCTGCCCAACAAAGTGCAACATATTTATTCTTTAGAGGGTTTAACACATTAACTTGGTCTTTCCAGACTGGTATTAAAACAAACAAACAAACAAACAAACAAGCAAACAAACAAAAACTTTCATTGTAAGGAGAACCATTAAAGCTCTCTTTGAGAGGATTGGTAATTCATTCAATATTTTAATGCTGCCACTCACTAATCTTTTGATTGGTGTTCATAATTCTTCACAGAGATATTGTAAAGATTAATGAAATAGAGTTTGTAAAGTATTTTATCTTCTCAAATGCAAGTTCTGTGAGCTGAACATTTAGAAGCTTCATGATAAACAGGCTACATTGTGCCAGAACTCTTAAATTGTTAGTAAAATCTCTTATGTGTTATACTTTATCACGGCTGTCTTGATAATGCGAGGCTGTTCCTATCAGATCAGTTTTTGTCTCTTCAGGACTGTTTAAGCATAGTGCTATTGATACTTGACATTTATCAGAGTTACAGTGATTCTTTTAAAATTTGAGAATATGGAATTTTATCTTAATCTATCTTATAATGTTATCTAATATGTCAAGCTCTATATAAGTACTATCCAGCATTACACAAAGAATGATGATGTTGAAATTAAAGCCTATGTGTAATGAAACTCCTTAAGATTTGTTTTACAACATAGTACAATATGTTCCCCTCCCCAAAGAGCTTTGAATTATAGGAAACTTCATTAGAATGCCTAAAAGGTACTGCTTCATATCCATACATCTTCTTGCATATTTACTATAGAATAAAATTAATTTACAGAATGTTATTTCTTCCAGATAATCTTTAATTTCCAGAAGAAAGCAAAGTCAACTTCCTTGGGATTAGATGTTACCTAGTTTCACTTTGGGAAGAGAGAGGTGATGAAGTGAAAGAGATGTAAGAGAATCCTAGAAGCCCAAACTCTTATTTTGAGTGCTAAGGGAAGTGACGTGATCCTCATTTAAATTGCTCATGGGTTTCTCTGGGCATATTAGTTAGAAAGGGAATATTGCTGAGAACATATCAAAATGCAAAACAGTGCTAGTCACTTACATGACAGCACTTCATTTGAGATAAAATGTTAGCTCATTTAGTATAAGCCTACTTTAGCGGTAAAAGTTGTTTCTTCTTGCTCAGTTGGAGGTATAGGGTCATGCTTTATGTTTTAGGGAAAGTAATCATTTATATTTTGTTATACAATTCGTATAATTGCTTATATTTAGCTTAATGATGTCAGAAAGCTCAGACTGTTTATGAAAAAATGGTCTATGTAACTTTCTTAGTGTTCTTACCTGCCAAAATATGTTGTAATGAGTTTCTGATTTATTTAAAACATGAAAACATGTACAGCATTGACCCAAAGAAGAAAAGATAGTGAAAATAAATGAGGTGAATAGGAACACAGATGTAAAAATAAGGAATAACATGTGAAAAGAAGATCTAGGCAACCTATAATTTCATTGCACATTAAAAATATGGAGTGTCTTTCATTCAAGGGCTTGTTTTTAATCATGATATAATATTTTAAAATATATAAATGCCATTTAAAAAGAAAGTAAACACATTGCCCACAAGGTATCTTAAACCATTTGTTATTAAGTGATTAGCTCTTAAATAATGAAAATAGAGAAGGTATTTTTCTAATATTGGCATTATAAACTAGTTACTATGTATTTGTTCATGCCTATATGCTTTATTGAAAGGGAAACATTTCCTAAAGAATATATTTTGAATGTAAATTTAGAGAAATGCTTTCTGAAAAAAATGTATTTATAAACCTCTCTATATTATAGATTTCAAAAATATTTATCACTGACAAAGATTTTATAGGACCTGAAATCTTCAAAGTTTAGTTAAATAAGACTTGTAAATAAATCAAATAAACCCTCATATGAGATATCTATATGTATAATTGTCTTTTAAATTGTCTCTTTTGCTAAGATTTTTCTTTTAATACTGATTATTCTTTTATCTATATATATATATATTCGAGATGCATTTTATGATAAAAATAATATAAATTCATGATTCATTTTGAGAATTTCCCATAAATATGAAGTGTATTTCTCTTATGTGTAATCTTACCATAAAGAATAAGGGGCCCATACATCAAATATTCCATACGGCTATATTACAGAAATTTTCTACTTGCTCATGTGAGGAATAACTAAAAATTTAAGATGCTGAATGATATTTTATGAATGGCTATACAAGAAAAAAAACTGAGAACTCTCTCTTTAAACATGTTGGTATCCAAATTTGATGATGCAGCAGATGATAATTTTTAAAAGTCAGTCATAATTTAAACTCTTAGAAACTTGTAAAGTCTAAAAATTACTTTATACTAGTTGAAATGTTTGATATTTTACAGGTAATGTGTAATATGCACAACACTTAAAGAGTTTTACCCAACCAGGATCCTGGGATCATGACTGTGAGAAAGGGGGAAAGCGCCACCTATTGATCAGAATATGCAAATTATTTGCTGGTCTGTGAACTTTTTGCCTTAAGCTGTGATGGAATAGGAGAATTTATTACTAGTTTGAAGACTTTAGCTTCTCCATCCTAAAATCCTTTAAGCCAATTTCATTTTCAAGAATATGATCTTTCCATTTAAGGACATATTCGATATATTTTGCAACATTTTCTTAACTAGCCTTTTCACCACCTTGTTTTTATGATCAGCAAATTACAACCCTCTCAACAAAATGTTTTATGAATTGTCTACTGAAATAAAGGAACTTAAATACATCTCCTTTCTAGTCAACAATACTTGGAAGGTAGAATATAATGATCGCTCTCAATACTAAGGACCTGGTATTTAAAAGAAAAATTTTAATTTAATAGTCAGATATGCTCAAATGTGAATTGTGTGACAAGACATCATACATGTAGTTTAATAAATATATTTAATACATATAATTTTAGATTGCCATTAATTAAAAATTTCACCTTAACGTCTTAGGATTTGATAATGAATAGTTAATTCATTGAGGGACATTTCAACAAATTGTATTGAAATTCATGCACTGTGCCAGCTGAGTGAAAAGGTAAATGTTATTTTAAAATAAGATTTTATGTACTTGTAGCATTGAGAAAGATTGACCTTAACATGAGATATTTCTGTTCTTATTTTACAATCTCGACTATCAATGGAAAACTGTTTTTAATCCACGCAAAAGTGTCTTTTATCCTTTCAATGCATGGGAGATTATCAGGCTTAAATCCTGAGCATTTCCATAGGCAGAAGCTGCCCCCAATATCTACAGTGATAGGGAAGCAATTTTTAGTACCATTTTAGAATAGTTCTTGCTCAGCAAAATGTTAACCATGTACAATCAGACTTTTAAAGAGAAACAACACTCTTATGCAGTGGAAAGAATTATATAACTGTAAATAAGGCTAATTAGATTTAAATGAGCTAAAAATTTCCCTTAAATAAATAATTTCAAATAAATATTTTACTTAGAAAGTAAGAAATTGTTTGTCTCAAACACAAATGTCTAAATGTCTTTATTTTCTACAGATGATGCATGGCAATGGTTTACAATTTGTGTTTCTGTTTTACTAAAATGTAATTTGTAATGCCTCCATTTTACCAACTGCATTGTGAAACTTTACAGGTTATCTTTGTTCTTTTTCAGATCGATAAAGTAACAGCAAATAGCTATTAATATATTTTTTGCATTTGCACAGTGAAAACTTTAAATATTAAAACGAAATATTGCAAACCATATATCATCTACTCTTACAAGACAGGAATGACAGTATTAAGATGCACATTCAGGATAGCACTCTTTCTACTTTGAACGCTGTCAAGAACAAAGTGCTTTACAGACTTAAAATAAATCTAGGTACTAATCCATTGAATTTCTGACAACAGGAGCCCAAGGTTTCCATGCACTTAGCTGAGTACTGCATAAGAGCTTGTGCATTATTTATGTCCACTAATGGTGTTGCAATGCGCTTTGTGTGAAGCAGTGACAGTGCAATCTGCTAAGATAGCTGCTCCTGTGGACAAAGCCATACATTTTCTTGAGCTTGAATTTTTGACAGAATACTCTATTAATGCCAATTCTGCTTAAGTAAATGCTGAACAGGGGTCAGTTGTTCCTTTTTCCCCCTTCTCTTATTATTTAAGAAAACAGTGCCATAAAATTGAAAATGATGTTCTGAGGTTTGCTGAATTTTTCAGTACAATAGTAGCCGATAAAGGTCACTCTACTTTTTTTGTCTACTTTTATGATTTCATGTGATGGTCCACAGACTCAATAGGAAAGCTCTTAGCACTGGGAGAGGGAGGTGCTATTAATTCCAGTTTCAGTGCCATTATACTCTTCAGTGGATCAATAGAATTAAATGAGCTGAGATATTAGGAAAATATTGAAAAAAGAAGGAAGGTTGTATTGTTTGACCAGGGTTGAGATGAGTTGAAAATAAAGACCAGCTGTCAATAAATCATGAAAACTGTACTCTGAACCAAATGGAATATAGCATGAAGCCTCAAACCTTAAATGTCCATATTATCTGTTGTGGTTTACTTAATTAAATATTTGTATTTGAATTATCCATTGCATTTATATTTTATCAGTCAAGTAAATTTTTTAAAAATATGTTTTGCTCACAATGGGAATCAGCCTGAAATTATATCTAAGATGAAGGTGGCATTATTCATACATTTTAAGTATATATATATATATATATATATATATATATGAATGGATTACATAAAAAAGAAGTGAGAAGTTGAAAGATATTTATTTTCATTATTTTATTAGAAAAGTGGTGAGCTGACAAAACAATCATGTATATAGTGCAGAATTCCAGTATATCACCCCTCCACCAAAACTTTACATTTTTGTGAACATTTGTTCAGTTTATGAAAGAACAGGATCATACTATTACCACTAACTATGGTCCATAGTGTACACTTGGTATATATTTTTTCCATACACTCTCTATTATTAACACTATATATTAGTATTGTGCATTTGTTATAATTCATGAGAGAACACTCTCATTTTTGTACAGTTAACCACAGTCCATCTTCCACCACATGGTTCACTGGGTCATACAGTCCCATGCCTTGTAAATTCTATTCAAAGTGTACACTCAGTGGCTCTCACTTTCATCACAGAGTCCTGAAGATATTTTAAATATTAAAAAATTAAATTAAAACTTCTGTTCATTTTTAGACATCTATAATTATTTAGATGTACAACTTCTTGGATTGTAGATACATAAATGATTCTTCCATCTATTGCAGTAATGTGTTGTCATTTAATTAAAATGTAGATATCAAGACATTCTAGTCTTCTTAATAGCAAAAATTACCTGGGAGTTTTATTTATTTTAGCCAACAAGAGATGCATATTAGATTAAACATTAATAATATAATTTTTTTTCTCTGTACAAATAAGAGTAGAAAAGACTCTTGAAACTTTAAAAGAGTGAAATTGGAAGCACCACTTTTTTTTTTTTAAATTATCACAAGCATATGTTTAATTCTTTTGTTCTTAAGTCCTATGAGAACTTAACACATTTTGAACTTTCCTTACAGTGATAATTTGAGGTTTTTATAATATCTTTATTTTTAAAGCTAATCTCTAAAAATATTCTTACTGAAAAAAAAAAATACTGTTAAAGTGTGGCTAATGTGGCAGAGTTTGCAAACTGTTTATCCAGTATGTCATTCTGGACGTACTGCTAGACTGCATGTTCTTTCCTTCCAGCAGTTAGGTGTGGCCATTTCTAGATAAAGGAATGTGATTGTGAGTAGTATGTGCCATTTTTGGGCTAAGACTTTTAATAAGTGACTGTGCCACCTCTGAGCCTTCTTTCTCTTTCTCTGTATGGGTAGATATGTTAACAGGAATAGTAGCACTACAGAAAAGAAAGTACATGGGTCCTGGAATCACTGCCAAGGGATCGCTACCAATTGGGAACATATGCTTCTACTATTATAAGACAAAGAAGGATTGTCTATTGTATTTTAGTAATTATACCCTTTGGGTCTGTTTGTTACCACTGCCTAGCCTTCCCTACATAAATAGTGCTAACAGTAAGGAGTGAATAATATTTGACACACAATGTCTGTGAAAGATAAACATATTACCAAATTTATATCTTGCAAATTACTTTTCATTTCTATTCAAAATTTTCAGATTGATATATACATATATATAATCTACTCTCTGGTAAGTTTTGCCTTTCAGTCCTAGAAAATTCCTCCTTTTCGCAAAATGATAAAATGTATTTAAGATAACCTAAATAATAAGTTTAATTTAATAGTATCCTTATTATGACTGTGATTATACTTTTGTAGAAGGATGAAATAAAACTATATCACTTTACTTCACTATCATGCAAAAAAATTAAATATACTTATTTTAACCAACTATTTCGCTGAACCAGAAATTCTAGTTCTGATTCTTCAGAAGACAAGGGATGTTTTAATTTCTCTGAGAATAACCTTATTGAACACAAGATTGTATATTGACAAGATTGAATAAGGATTTTGGATCTCATTTGGTCTTTCTAACTTCATGCAGATGCATTATAATCTCTATTGATTATTTATCAGGATTCTTTAAATAGATAAAGAAAAATTGGTTAAAGTAAATGAACTCAATGCATGGCAAACGCTCCCACAGACCATATCCAAATCGAAGGCCAGACTTTAAGGGGTACCTTTATAAGCCTGTAATTGATGAGAAAACTTAGAATCATCCTTTAAAGCAACTTTATTTTCCTCTCAGTTTAAGACATGATAACTGTGGTGTCTAAAGTTCAGAATATATTATTTTTTATGTATATCCTAATGTCAGTTCACATATATACTTTGGAAGAAATGTCAGAAATAATATTTAATAATATTTAACATGTGCATACAAAATTTATCTATTGTCAGAAATTAAGATTTTCAGCGTTCTAATTGTAAGCATTTAATACGTATTTGTAAAATGGATGAATAAGTGAATATGTAAAATAATGATGGTGTCCTCAAGTATACATTGTCCACAGAGATTTTGTTTCTTCAAGAACTAGCGTTAACTTTATTTCCATATCTCAGAGCACAGATGTTGCTTACCATCTTATTAAACTTAATTGTTAATCTAATTAAAGAAAGAAAAAATTCTGAAAGCATATTTTTCAGTGTGAAACTCTATAACTGAGCAGAAAGCATTCCTGTATGCCTTAGGTTCTTAATGTGGTACAGCAAAGGTCAGCCATAAGAACGAGGAATTATTATTGCCTTTTTTTACTTCATCCCAATAACCAGGCTTATAAGTACATCTGATAGACTCAAAAAAAGGAAATTGAGGAAAATTAATAAGAGTTCTGAGAAGGATTAAGATTATTTAAGATGATCTGATTTGTGGGCAGGAGAATCACAGAGAAACACAGACAAACAGAGTCTAGTTGTTATAAATGAAAAGAAGCTTGCACTAAATATACTAGAGTATTTTACAGATTGAAGGAAGAGTTGAGCAACCACAATTTGAGAGTGAAAGAGCTGTGAAAGCACAGAATTTCAGCAACCAGAATCCATGGAACTGTTGCCTAAAATAGTATGTATAGTGTTCATGTCCCATTAGCAGGTCCTGAATTCCACTTTGTGGGCCATGATCAGCACTTTAAATAAATAATAGAATACTATAGAAAATGGAAAAATTTATCATATTAATAATGGAAACTATTATTTTGTAAAATAAGTAGTTTAAAATATATATTTTTGTGTAGCAGGTCTGTTGTTTTCTCTATTTTTCACTGTGGTCCCAGCCCCAAAATTGAGAAGACTGATGCTCTAAAGTATTGCATTTGACTTAACTCAATTCTACTGCATTCCAAATATCAAATTTAATGGAAAAATATCTGATTAGTTTATCTTGGGTCATATGTCCCAATGTATTCTTTCAACTATGCCAGTGGATGCTGAGTCCAGTGTTATGGACATGGTGATGGGCCATGGGTGCCCACCTGGAGAAGACAGATTTTCTGATATAATTTACTCTCTTCATTAAAGTCATGGGCTTTGTTTTTGCAAAGTGGTAATTTTTATTATTAAAACCTGCAATCTTTGCAGAATACTAAATCAATGAAACAAAATATGATCTTTCCAAACATGTATCTGATAATTGGGAAAAGCAAAACCATGGATAATGGTTTGAGTGACTTAGTCTGAAGCTGAAGAAATCACGTACTTCTTTTATCAAGTAAAATGCAATGTAAAATATATGAAGGCATAGCCTCTTTTCTGTTTTCTTGAAATGCCTTGTTTTGAACAGGCTGTGGAAGTATCTTCCCACATGCTATGTACCTTAATATGATGTCAAAATGACCTTAGTGTTTCTGCTCTTACCAGTCTGTATGTGGGAAATAAATTTACTTGTGTGTGTGTGTGTGTGTCTGTGATTTGTTTCTCTCCAGTATTTTAAAATTGGAAGTGTATATTTTAAAATGGGCAATTTTAGATAATTTTTCATGTGGTTAGAACAAAACTATTTATTTCTTGTATATTTAATATCCCTGTTCGATTAAATAGTCTTTGTAAAGTTAAATTTTCAAAAAGCATATGTAAAAGAAAATGTTTAAATCCTCTGTGACAGCTTTTTCCATTAGTAGGATTCTACGTCTTTTGTCTTTTGTTACAGATATATTTAAAGTGATGTGGTTCAGAAATTGTCTTTGGCCAATGGAAAATGTCTCCTTGACTGGAAAGCTTTTCACAATTTCTTAGAGGAATATCATTTGCAGTTATGAGATAGAAGATCTCATAATCTGCTGGTACTTTAAAAATGTGCTTTGAATTCTTTCTAGTTAGTACCACTTCCTGTTATTAACCATACTTATAAACTTCTATTCATTGCATCTTTTGCAACTGATTGTGTAAAATCTGGCTCTAAACTCATCTCTTCCTCTTGAAGATATACTTCTATCTTGACCAAAATTGGATAATTTAGTCTTGCTCATATTTTAAATATACAACACATCTATATATATATGTATAAACATGTTTTATCATAAACAAATCACAAATTTAGTAAAAGCATTTAATTATCTATATTTTTAATGCCTGTGTATTAATATTTATAGAATAAAGCCTCAGAAATATCAAGAAAGAATATTATTTGATGTGCTCTATGACTTACCTTCTAAATGCCAAATGATTAAGAAAAAATCTCTTCTTAGAAATAATCTTATTTTTCCTGAAATTTTATTGAGATTAGTCTAGGTAATGTATCTTAGGACTTGTTTGCATAATAAAATAGTGAAATGTGTTCAATAAATATCATTGAATAATTTGGGAAAAAAACATTGTGGTGTAAAAGAATTACTATAGAATATTGGATAGTGATTAAAATTATAATAATAAGAATACTTTGACCTTCAATTAGAAACAAACAAGTCAATAGAAGAGAATAAAAAATGTAAAGTAGACCCAATTAAGTGTGTATACAATAATTTAACCCTATGTGACAAAGTTTTGATTTTGGATTGGGAAAAAATTATGGGTTGTTCAGAAATGATGCTGATATGTCTGGCTCAGTGTTTGGGATTGTAATGCATTTATATATGTAAACCAAAACATATTTTATGTTATTAGTGATTTTAAATATTTTAACTGTGTATTCAAAGAAATACAAGGGGATGTGTAATATTGAGAAGAAGAGATTTGTGAAGCAAAGGCCAAATGCTTAAAGTGAAAAGATTTGATTTTACAAACAAAAATAGTATGCACCTTAAAAAATTGGTAAGAATAAACTAAGAAGCATTTCAGAATGTATAAAGAATCAAAAGCTATAATACACCAATCAAGAAGAAAAAAATTGAAGGCATTTTATTCAGTGTTGGCAATGATGCAGGGAAACCATAAATCTCATAAACACTTAGTGGGGTTTAAATTGATACAACATGTCTGTTTGGGAATTTGACATTATTATGCATTAAAAACCTGGATGGTATGCATACTAGTTTACCTTGCAATTACACTTCTAATAGTTTATCTCAAGAATAAAGATACAGCTATAAAGGATATTTACCACAGTGCTGATTATAAAAGTGGGACAATCCTAATTTTTAAAAAAATTTAACATTTTTTTCTTTGTTTTTCCTTAAGTTCCTGCCTGCTTAGCTTCCTTCTTTCCTTTAGTTGCCCTTCCTTCCATCCAGCTCTTCTTTATTTTTTCCCTCCTTTCCTTATCACTGGGTCTTAATAAAATCTGGAACCAGGCCCTGTGGGGCTGGCTATAAGAAATCCCTTTCCATTCTCACAGTCTCTCTCTCTGCAGACTGGTTCTTTACACAGATAAGAAAACATTGCCTTCACGACTTGGGAGCTTTCTATCTCTCATTAGATACACTGATGAGATATTCTGTCCTTTCTTAGTCCTGAGCCTAATATATTACAGAGGGAGCTTATTGTCCCACACTGGGTCAAGTATTTAGGCATGGACCTAATAACATCCAGGTTAGGAGGTAGTTGTTGGTATTGCTATTATAATTATTATTTTGGTAGTAAGTAGCATAAAATTACTAGGTCTGATGTCAGCACCAAAATAAAAGTATTGAGAAGACATAAGGGTTAAGAATATGGCTGAACTCAAGAATATCTGAGAACTTGTGGTTGGAGAGGAGGGGAGGTATCAGACTAAGAAGAGTGATGAACAAGCATTTCATAACTCTCCACCTCATGCTAACCAATAAAGAACTGATGGTTTCAATATTAGTTAAATCTGAATGGAATAATCTGAAGTCAGTTAAAATTGTTTTCTAGAAGAATGATTAGACATATCATAGAAAGCTTTGAATGACTTAGAAATTAAAATAAGCAACTCAAAATAGTATTTAGAGTTTTTCTTATTTTTGTAAAGATATATGTATGTGTATTGTGCACAGATATGACTGGTATATATATATATATGACCTTTTAAAAATATATATACATAAAGTATTAGCAGCCATTAATTCAAATGATGTTATTATATTTAACTTTTCACTTATGTCTATAATAACCAAATTTTCTAATAAACATACTTTAAAATAAGATAATTTTCAGTAAAACCATATACAAATCATACATAAAATTATATAAACATAATATAATTTATGATACTATATACATTTATATATAGTCACAGCTGGAGTGGTCCTTAGAAATAAACTATTTCAAAGCTCTAAATAGAGAAATCCAATGAGTTTCTGAATGTCAAGCACCCCAGGGGTGTCAGATCCAACAAAAATTTATTACCTCTGGATTCCAAGTTCAGCCCATCCCCTTTTCAATTCCACCCTGGAATTAATTTTCATTTTCATTTCTTTTGTCTTGTATATATATTTTCTACAAACTGAAATTGTTAGATACTTGAGGGTAGGATAGGAAATGAAATAATACATTTTAACTTTTGCATCTCAAAGGACTTTGTCAGAAGGGTGAAACGGCAGCCAGTTCAATGGTAGAAAATATTTGGTAGTCACATATCTCATAAGGGCTTAATATCTATGATATATAAGGAGATCATACAACTTAACAGTAAAAAGACAAACTATTTGATTAAAAAATGGGCAAAAGACTTGAAAAGACAACTGTCTAGAGAAGAAACACAAACGGAGAAGAAACACATAAACAAATGTTCAACATCACTAGCCATAAGGGAAATGCAAATCAAAACTACAATGAGATATCATTTCACACCTATTAGACTGGCTGCTTTTTAAAAGTTGGAAAACTGTAAATATTGGAGAGTATGTGGAGAGATAGGAATGCTTATTCACTGTTGGTGGGAATGTAGAATGGTGCAGCCACTGTGGAGGACGTTTTAGTAGTTCCTAAGGAAGTTGAATATAGACTTGCCATGGGACCCAGCAATACCATTGCTAATTATACACACAGAAGAACTGAGAGCCATGACACGGACAGACATCTGCACACCGATGTTCATAGCAGTGTTATTCACAATAGCCAAAATTTGTAAACAACCCAGATGTCCATCAAATGATGAATGGATAAACAAATTGTGGAGTAAATACATGATAGAATATTATGCAGCAGTAAGAAGAAATGAAGTCATGAAACATATGACAACATGGATGAACCTGAATATAAATATATTATGTGAAATATGAATACAGGTAAAATTGCATATATAAGAGTTTTTCTTTGAAGTTGAACAAATGTAGTTCAATATTACAAAATATGAGTATCAGACTAAAAAAAAAAAAAAAGCATTATACCAAGTGAAGGAGATGAGACATGGAGTATTATATATTGTATGATTCCATTTATATAAAATGTAAATATAAATCAATTTATAAAGATGAAATTAGATTAGTTGTTATGTAGGCCTGGGGAAGGAATGCTAAGGGATGTGGAGTCTTTCTTTTTGGAGTAATGAAATTGTTCTAAAATTTTTGAGATAATGAATGTACAACATTGTGATTATACTAAAAGCCATTGATTATACACTTTGGATAGATCATATGGTGTGTGAATATATCTCAATAAAGCTGCTTAATAAACAAATAATTGTGTAAGAATAGCCAGAAATAGTAACTATGTACAGCAGGGGCTACACAGAGAGATTGAGAGGTAAGGAATTTTGCCTTTTTTTTTTTTAATTGAAATAATGAAAATGCTCTAATAATGATTGAAGTGATGAACTCACAACTCTATGATTATATCAAACACCATTTATTGTACACTTTGGATGAATTGTATGCTTTATTAATATGCATCAATAAAATTGATGTTTAGATACAAACAAGAAAAAAGATGGGTCTCAATCTTGCTACTAAAGGCCTTATAGGAAATGTAACAGAGAGAGAATAAACCAACGGGAGCAGCTAGAAACTAAACGTCAACAGAACCTGGAAGAAAAATGAGAAGCCAGGAGAGGTTGCTTTGTGCATTACCAAGTGACAGAAAAGCCAAGGACAAAAGATCACTTGCAGACAGTCCCAGAATGCCACAGTCTTCAGGAAGATCAATATGTATCAATAAAATTGATTTAAAAAAAATAGAGAAACTAAATAAAATGTTTTGTCCTTGTTGGTTTGAAACTCACTCCTAGTTGCTTATAAGAATTACTGAACTCCCAATTGCCCTGAGTATAGTTTCTCCACATGCTGCTCATCTCTTGGATTTGTGAAAATCACTTAGAAGATGTGTCAATCAATGTATGACCGGAGGGAAGACTCACACCCAAAATCACAATAACAACAATAGCAAGAGAACAACATTATTTCAAAACTACACAATTAACACTGCTATTCCAAGTGTCCAAGTTGAATCTTAGAAAAATGCCATAGCTGAATCAGATTCCTAGAAAAATCTTCAACGAAGTTGATTGGAATGTATTTATTAAGCCATAACACAGACATTATAACTTCAGTGCAATATATGTAAACCTGGAAACTTGGAGTTCTCAACTTGAGAAGTTAATTTGGAATTATAACTTAATGAAACTTGTTCACAAAGAGGGGCATCACTAGTAAATATGTACCAGATGTGTTAATGTGTCCTAAGGTAAATGCCTAATGGACAAAGATAATATTTTCTTCACAGTAACATTTTACTTCTTTCACCTGCTCATCTTTTATGCACCTGTGACTTCTCGGCAGTTTGCTCAGTTTGAATTTGGAAGACTTATAGTATCAACAAAATATAACCACTATTTTCCCTTGTGTGTTTTAAATTATTCATAAAATGTTTACAAATTTTATGTGCTATTATAATTATATTGAGAGTGAAAAACCTGGAATTTATAGTTTTTCTTGGCTTTCCCAATATTTCATGAAAATGAGGGAAGAAAGTTGTAAGAATACTCTAATGTGAGAGAGTGTATTTTTATTCTCTATCAGTTATTTGTTTTAGTGATTTATCTTTGTTTTTAGATTTGTTTCATTTTCTTAATCTTGCTTACCCTCAGCATCTATGATTTCAAGACATCTTAATTTGTTCAGAAGGGCCAGACAAGATATTTTTCTATTGATTTTAAAACTTGCTATTCACTATCATAATTTTTTTGCTTATGAAATGAGCACTATTTTTTGTCTAACAAAGGTTCAGATTATCTAACTTCTATAAGAAAGGAAACAGTTTGGGAAAATATATACAATATTTTCTAATAACAATAAACCGTGGTCACTTAGGATTTGGTTAAACCTTGCCATTGTGTCCTGCCTCTCCATTATTCACTGATTTGTTTTACAACTAACAGTGATAAAACTTCTAACACTAATTTTGAGTGCTAGAAATTAAGTAGAATATGATAATGTGATGGTAAAATTCATGTGTCAACTTGGCTAGGTTATGGTATCCAGTTGTTTGGTCAAGCAAGCCCTGGCTTGATTGTTACTGTGAGACTATTTTGTGGATTTAAGTCTTTAGTCAGTTGATTGTATCTATGGATGATTACATCTACAATCAACAAAGGAGATTTCATTCAGCAATGAGAGACATCTCATTTAATCAATTGAAGGCCTTAAAAGGAGGATGGATGATTTCCACAATCTGAAAGAATTTCTATCTCTACTTCAGCCAGCCAGCTTCTTCTGAGGAATTCATCAAAATCAACATTGGCATTCTCAACTTGCTACCTGCCCTGTGAAATCTGGACTTGCCAATCCCCACAGTCGAGTGAGCCAATTCCTATAATAAATCTCATAATATTTAAATATATAGCCTATCGGTTCTCTTCTTATGAAGAATCCTGACTAATACAGATTTTGGCAATGAGGGTGGTTTTTGAGGAGCAGAATCTTAAGGATGAGATTTCTGAGTTATTTCTGGGTTTTTGGAATTGATTCTTTAATCTGATTATATTAAAAGCCACTAATGACTCTATATCCAATGATCAAGATGGCACTTATAGTGTGTGAATTGGCAACAGAGATACACAAAATATCACTGCTAGATGCTGTTACTCTAAATACTTATAAGAGACAAGGCTCTCAGAGAAAGTGTATTTGAAAGCTTACAGAGTTTTGTGGAGTTAAAAGTATAATGATGTTGGCTGGTTGTACCTAAATATGTTGGATACAATTGTTAAAGAAAAGGATGAACTCAAGTCTTCAAATTTTCAACTTGAGTGCTGCATGAAGGACATAAATATTTCTTTGTGTGCCCTGAGAGAAACTCTTATTTCTTGTAGCCACAAACTTGAAGTTTCTGAAAACCAGACCCCAGACTTGCTTAATATGAGTAATTGAATTACATTGTAATTTGAATTCCCAACCTTGCAGGTTGTCTGTTTTTGAAGTGAGGGCATTTATAGGGAAGGAATGAGATCTGAAAATTTGTAATGGGGACATATGGACACATAATGATGATGGTGGTGCATTGAAACCAAGATTCTACTGAGTCTTCTATGCCAGATAAACCTGTAATGGTTTGCCCTGGAATCAGCCATCGGACCTCCAGTCTTTTCTGAGGAATCAGCCTCCCAACCTCCAATCTGTCCTGGAATCAGTTATTCCAACCTCCATCTGAAGAGATTAACCCTGTTTCACCAGATAAAATTTAATTGAGAAATGTATATATTTATTCATCTGTGTTTACTTTTTAGTTTTTAATTGTTTATGTTTTCAATTATTAAATGTACAAAATAAAGTTAAAAAAAAGTGTAATGGAATGCTCTGAGGTAGATGGCTTGGAAGACACAATTAATGCCTATCATGACCCACTGTCACCATCCCTCTTTTCTTTCAAATCTATAACTAGACTGAAGTTCTAAAAAGTCCCAAACAGGTATGAAGTGTAATCCATGAGGAGGTATGCTACACTTCAAAAGAATTGCATGATTTCCCAATTTATATAAACAGAAATCAAGGGAATATATGTAGGAATGGATATTAAGGGTGTGGTATAATAGTGGAAGGAACAAAGTTGGATAAGGCTAAATTTATTGATGTGGGCCCACTAAGCAGAGATTCTGGATTCAATGTCATAGCTTGATAGAAAGGGCTATAAAAACTTGTTCCAGTATTTGGCTGAAGAATGGGTGAAAAGGAAGGTGGCCTACATTACCGGAAGTTGAAATGTCACAACTTCCCTGGTATAATGTAGATGAGGGATCCAAAGGCTTAGGGAAATTGGAATGTTAGAGTGGATTTAGCAAGGGATATCTGTTTGCCAACCCCAGGAATAAATTTGTGAGAGCAGCTCCATCATGCCTGAAGAGCTCTGTGGTTGCTCTTCTCTGTAGGTCAGATATTACTGTGAGAAATGCTGCCACTGAACTTCGAACCTTAAACATAATGGGAATGGTCAGATCCCAGGTTGGCAGGAGCTAATTGGAAGCACTTAATTGCCAAAAACTGGGTAAGCATGGCTTCCACAAGTACAGCAGAGTTAAAACAGTAATCATAATAGTCTGATTCTCAGAGAACTATGGTCTTGGCTAGTTGGTCATGGACACTTAGAAGGGAAATAGGTGGGCAGTCTGCTAAATTATTATTTGATCTCTATTAGCAAAAGAATTATAGATCAAGTGAGCAAAAGTCTAACTTAAATCATGAAAATGGAGAGTCACAGCCCCTCAATTCATTCCTAGACTTGAGACAATTTACAGACCCAGAAACCCTTGAAAGAAAGGAGGACTGAGTCCTCTTAAGGAAGGGCCCTGAATGCTGCCAAAAATTTATACTGTTAGTCTTTCTCTCAGCCTTCCCCAAAGGAAAGTATGGACGTTAACAGGGTGACTGGATTGGGGAGAAAGAAATGATAGGACATTTCAGGAATTATTAAACACTGTTTCTGAATTGACATTAATTCCAGGAGTCCCAAAATGTGACTGTGACTCACCAGTCAGAGTAGGGGCTTATGGAGGTCAGGTGACTGATGGAGTTTTAGCTTAGGCCCATCTCACAGTAGTCTAGTGGGTCCCCCAAACCATTCTGTGATTATTTAACCAGTTCTGGAATGAACCATTGGGATAGATATACTCAGCTGGAAGAATCCTCACACTGGTTCCCCAACTTGTAAAGTGAGGGCTATTATGGTAGGAAGTACCAAGTAGAAGCCATTAGAATTGCTTTTAACTAGGAAAATAGTAAATTGAAAGCAATACTACTTCCTGGAGGGATTGCAGATATTGGTGCCACCATCATCTTTCTTTTTTGGCCTGTTAGAAAGCAGATGGATCTTTGAATATGACAGTGGATTATTGCAAACTTAAACAGGTGATGACTCCAATTGCAGCTGTACCATATATGGTATCATTGTTCGAGGAAATCAACACATCCTCTAGTACCTGGTATATACTTATTCATCTGCCAAGTGCTTTTTCATCAATATTTGTTAGTTAAGACTACCAGAAAGGTGGGAGATAAATCCAACAAAAATCCAATGGTCTTCCACTTCAGTGAAATTTCTAGGTGTCCAGTGGTGGGAGCATGTCAAGATATACCTTCTAAACTAAAGGATAAGCTGTTGTATCTGGTCACTCCTACAAGCAAAAAAGAAGCACAAGGCCTAGTGGGCCTCTTTGGATTTTGAAGACAGGATATTCTTCATTTGGCTATGCTATTCTTGCCTATTTACTGAGTGACTCAAAACGCTGCTAGCTTTGAGTGGGGACCAGAACAAAAGGAGGCTTTGCAACAGGTCCATGCTGCTGTGCAAGCATCTCTGCCATTTAGGCCATATGATTCAGCAAATTTAATGATGCTACATGTTTCAGTGGCAAATAGAGATGCTGTTTGGAGCCTTTGGCAAGCTCCTATTGGGGAATCACAGCACAGATCCTTAGGATTTTAGAATTAAGACCCGCTATCCTCTACAGATAACTACTCTCCTTTTAAGAAACAGCTTTTTGCCTGCTACTGGACTTAGTAGAGACTGAACGCTTAACCATGGGCTGCTATGTATTCATGAAATCTGAGTTGCCTATCATGAACTGGGTGTTGTCTGCCCACTAAGCCATAAAGTTAGACATGCACAGCAGCATTCCATCACCAAATGGAAGAAGCATACATGGAATGGGGCTTGGAGACACCCTAAAGGTACAAGTAAGTTACATGAAGAGTTGACTCAAATGCTCATGGTCCCCATTCATGCCAGTTACCTTCTCTTTCCAAGCCTGCAGCTATGAGCATGTGGGGAATTCCCTACAATTAGTTGACTGAGAAAGAGAAATCTTGGGCCTGGGTGGCAATACCTTGCAGGGCTGGAGTAGTGTTCTCCAAGAGGCTGTGTATGCTCTAAGTCAGCATCCACTCTATGGTGTTATTTCTTCCATAGCAAGTATTCATGGGTCTAGGAATCAAGAGGTGGAATTGGGAGTGGCACCACACACTTAACCCTAGTATCCACTAGAAAAGTTTGCTTTCTGCCAATGAGGAGTCTAAAATGACCATATGGACATAATGTCAATATGATCTCCTAATATGATCTGCTAATCTAGAGGTCCAAAAGGACTAATAACCAGGACCAGCTGAGGTACTTGCTGAAGGTAAATGGAATATGGAATGGGTAGTGGAAGAAGATAGCTATAAATATGAGTTATGACCATGTGTCTAGTTTCAGAAAGAAGGATTGTAATGGCTATGAGTTTTTCTTCCTTGCTTTGTTATGAATATGTTTGTATATATACATAAAGCGAATATCTTTGCTTTCTTTTTTATCTTATGTCCTTATCATACAACATAATATTAATTTTATCCCATAGTTTTTAAGTTATGAGATATCAAGTTTAATAGTGAGTATTACTCAAGGACTTGCACCCTCTTTAAGGATAAAGTTAGTGTGTTTCCTAGTTGACTATTGTTAGGCTAAAATATGACTTTCTTTTATTTATTTAGAGATTAAGTATGATTTAAGGTGATGTGTTAGGGTACCAAGTTGACAAGGTGGACTATGAAAGCTAAGTTCATATATAAAATTAGATAGGTTTTGATGTCCAGTTGTTTGGTCAAGCAAACCATGGCTTGATTGTTACCATTAGGGTATTTTGTGGATTAAATCTTCAGTCAATTGATTGCCTCTATGGCTGATTACATCTAAAATGTACAAAGGAGAACTCTGTCAGCAATAAGAGACATCTTATCTATTCAGTTGAAGGTCTTATAGGGATAACTGATGATTTCTGGACTCAGAAAGAATTTCTATCTCTACTTCAGGCAGCCAGCATCTCCTGGAGAATTCTTTGAAATCTTCATCAGCATTCCCGACTTGTGGCTTGTTCTGTAGGATTTGGACTTGGCAATTCTTACAGTTGAATGGACAATTCCTAAAATACAGAAGATAACTATAAAATTAAAACTACTGAAATAAAAGTCACCAAGGAAGCCAATAAATAGGACAGAATAATTTTGTATCTAGTCATGGAAGAAAGATGGCAGACAGAAACTCTTGTTATTTTACTTTATATGACAATATATTGTATGACACACATCCATGAGCCATTTCCACATGGAATATTGAAAATTTGGAATTATATGAAGTTACACATCGAAGGATTTAGTTTAGCTAATAATATCATGTTAAGTGAGGTAAATAGAGAAGGAAATTTTTATTTTAATTTCTTGGAGAGCCTAATGTAACATTGTGGATCAGTATAGAAAATACCTGTATGATTTTTCAATGTCTCTTATCCTTTAAAGTTAGTATTCTTCAAGCCCATGTTTCTTCACAAACTACCAAAGTAATATAAGAACACAATATACCATATAAGTTAAATGATTTGTTTGAAACAGCATGATCATAGGAATATTGTCCTATTGATTTCTAAATCTTCATGAAAACAGGTTTAAAATTGAAAATTGGAGCCCATTTAAAAAAATATTTTGAAATGTACTGTGTCATTTATACAGAAGTATTTCAGGTTTTATAAAATTGTAGTATATTTATCAGGTGAAAAATACCATAAATGATAATATTAAGTTGCTCTATGGAAATTATATTTTTATTCTATAATGTCATATAAAAACAGCAATACAATATGCTATTACAATGGATTATGTGCTTTTCTTGTCTACTAAAAGATTTCAGATAATAGAATACTCTATTCCAGTGATTATTATTACCTATAAAAATGGGTATATAGAACCAAAATTTAATTCCTTAGATTTGTTTTGTCCAATACAGTAACCATGAGCAAATTATAACTATTTACATTTAAATTCACTAAAATATAATAAAATTAAAAACTCACTTCATCAGTAATGTTTCCCTATTCCAAGTGTTTATCATGTACAGCTAGTGGCTCCCATATTGGATTTTGCTGAAAATTTTCATCTTTGCAGAAAGCTCTATTGGATAGCACTGCTCTAAAATATTTAAATCCATCTCTTCAAATTGTGTCACTTGAAATAATTCCTAATCCCACCATTCCATGTCTCTTGTTGAAAAGTATCAAATATAAAATTGAGTAGATATCACCATCATTTACCATGGGTTAGGGGAGGGGATAAGAATCTGGCTCTACTTTGTTAATTCAATGTTGTTGTTTTTATTAGAGAATTTCTAGGTTTACAGAAATATCATGCAGAATTACAGAATTTTTATATCTCCCCCCTCATGCACAATTTTCCCTGTTATTAATACATTGCATTAGTATGGTACTTTATTACAATGGATGAAACAATATTATTATAACTATACTATTAACCATAGTCCAGAGTTTACAGTAGAGTTGACTGTGCTGTACAGCCTTGTTAATTAAAAAAAAAAAATCATTCTAGCAGCATATATACAACCTAAAATTTCCCCTTTTAACACCATTCAAATGTATAATTTGGTGGTGTTAATTATATTCACAATATTGTGCTACTATCACCACCATCCATTACCAAAACATTTTCATCATCCCAAACAGAAACTCTATACCAATTAACTATTAACTTTCTATTCCTCACCCCTAGTCCAGCCCCTGGTAACCTGTACTCTGCTTATTCTAATTATTTCGTATAAGTGAGATCATACATATTTGTTCTTTTCTGTCTGACATATCTTTTTATACTATGTATAACCTTGGTAAGTTACTATGTGTCATTCAATTATTGGTGAAATAATGTAGACAATAATTGAAATTACATCATATAATCCATACAAAGAGTGCAATATAAGGTCTAGCAGCTAGTAGCATTCAGTTAATGTTAGTGATACATTTTCTATTATCTTAAGTGGCAGTTCCATCAGATGATAGAAACTTAAAGGTCTAAATTATATATAAATTCATCATTATATCATGGCCCTAGACTGCTTAATTCTATATTTTGACTTGTTGAGACATACCAACAAACACTCTGAAGGGGATGATTTTTCCATTTCAGCACCTTTTGGAATCTGAACAGTCTTTTTCATATGTAAAACCCATGGAGGGCATTTAAACTACAACAAATCAGTCAGAAAATTGATGTTAGTATTATAGCATCGTGGAATAAATTAGTTCGTCTCTAGATTATCCAACAGTAGTGGTAGAAAGTAGAAGATGGGTTTCTACATAAACAACCTCATAGTGAATGTGAAGTCATCTTCATCGTATACCTGTTCAGCCTTTTACACCAGTGGCCTTTGATATTCTGCCCATAACTTGAATGTATAGTATGTTTCCTCTGTATAATAATTTCTTGCAGACTCCATAGGCATTAAAGCTTTACACCAAGTGTGTTGATGTTTTCATGTGTAATATTTTATTGCTTTTCCAAAAGCAACAGTAGATTGGTTTTCTATAAATGGACTGAGTATAATTTTCTATATTGTTCAAAAGCAAACCACTCTAATCATAGAAACTAGAAAGAAGCATTTGCTTTTAGTTCATTAAAGCTGGAAAGTTCTGATGAATTATTTAGCAATTTAGGGCACATTTAGTCAATATAGAAAGAGTATGTCTAGAAAGTTAGTCTTATCCAGTTAGAGTAAGTATTAAATACTATAGTTTGATTCAATTTTATGACACTTAACTTGACTAGGGGAAGGCAGACTTGGAATGACATAATGGCATATATGAAAATGTGGTTGAGGTGAGGGGGTCTCTGCTATGGATCCTTCACATTACACTTAGTGTAAGCTACCAAGTTTTATGAGTAGTTTCTAAAACTAAGAGACATTCTCCAAAAAGCAACTTTAATCTTCTGTGACATGACATTGTGTGTGTGTACACCTATACACACACACACATACTCTCACTTTAATCATGTGTTTCTAAATTCCAATATCCTCATCCAATTAAAACTACACATTTATTGCTTATTTCTATTGTATATGTTTCATTAGTTGACTATTATCACAGAATCACTTTTGACTTCCTCAAAGTTAAACTGAAGATATTTTATTTTACTCCACTCAGGGTTCTGTGTTGGAGCATTGGCCTGGGAATAAAGGGAGATGGCTTTGAGTTTCAGATCCCATATTCTAAGTCATCCATGGGTCTGTTTCCTCATTTAAGATTCTTTCAGTCTTTGAAGATCTGATAATCCTCTTGAACATCCTGATATCAATTTCATGTTAGTACCTCCCAGTTGGACAGCTTCTTCATTGGTGGGATATTTTGGAAGGGGGACATCTATAAATTGATTTCCTTAGGGAGCAGGGTTAGAAATGAAGAGGTATGTAAACTGAGGGACTTATCACAGATGAGACAATATTTCCTCTTCCTTCTAACTCAGGAAATATAGATTGGGATAAATCTAGGTAATTTTATGAGGGAAGGACAATTTAATCATTGTATCAAGGATCAAGGTATACTATTTATAAAAATATGTTCCTTTTAGGTTTAGACTATTTGTATTCATTCACTTTGTATTACTTGTTTTCTCTGGGTGCTCATAGCTGGAATCATTTTCTAGTTAAATTTAAAAAAAAAAAAGTTGCCTGAAGGTTATATTTTACTTTTAATCATAAACTAGAAAACAGTTTGCTCAAATGGCTAGTGTGAGCCCTTGATTTCTGCTTCTTCCCATTCCTGGACATTTGGAGCAGCGGAGAATGGAGATTTTTTACTATTTATCCTACCTTTGATTTTTGTGTTCTCCTGTAACCTGATTACATGATTTATAGTTTACAGTATAGTTTACTGGATTTCCATTCTTTTGTGTAATGAATTCTTCTTGTCTTTGGCAACCTTCCTTCCTCAGTTTTATTGAAAGTTCCTTGGGAGAATGGGCAGTACATTAGTTACAAAGAATAACTAATAATATGTTTCCACTGGAGCATGGACCTACTGTTTCTAGGGTCTACCTCTGATTGTATGTTTGCTTGTTTTTTTTTGTGGTTGGAGAGTCTACCTAAATCTGGTATTTAGGGTTGTGTCTCTTTGCATGCATGATTTTGAATAACACCTTCTGCCAACTCTCATTAGAGTAAAAGCGTCATGAAAACAGATATCTTGCATTTTGCAGTTTTGTCTCTCCCCACTCTCTACTAATGTATTCAAGCACCTAGAACAGTAAACACTGTTTACATCTTGGGAAAGTCTACTCAATAAATAGAAGTGAAAAAAGGAAGAAAGAGAGAGAGAGAGAGAAGAGAGAGAGAGAGAGAGAGAGAGAGAGAGAGAGAGAGAGAGAGAGAGGGGAAGGGGGGAAGGGAGGAAGGGAGGGAAGAAAGAAGGGAAAAAAGGCATGTAAGAGGCCCAGAAATGCTTTCTTAGGGTCAAAGGGAATCTTAAAACATCAAGGTCATTTTTCTCACATAAAATTTCCTTCTAGAATATTTCTGACTGAAAAATTCCTTCAAGAGTTATTGTCATATGTATATGCATATATATATAGTAGAGTTTTTCTTTATATTAGACAAAGTTCTGAATAGTCTCTGATTTCAGTGTCCTTGTCTGGTTTAATATACTCTTTCTCTTATCCATGGCATTGCTATGCACCACTTGGCTCCATTTTGTCATCTGAATTTGGGCTAATTTCCTCAATCCAAACTTGTCACAGGTCTTTCCACTACTTCTTTCACAGACTTACTTCTACTCTTCAGTCTGTACTTTCTTTCCCTATACTTTCCTTTGTCTCACTATTTATACCTTCAATTCATGTCCTTTTGCCCAGTGTATAGATTTACTTCTCTGCAATCATATGTACCATATGACAATTTATTAGTTCCATGGTTTCATATTTCTAGGTAATTTTATAAATAATGCTAAATTCCTTTAAAAAATCTGTTCTCTTAAATGATAGATAATGTTAGTACTTTCTAATAAAGATATGCAAAGTAAATAATAATTAATGTTTCCACCAAATTGATAAAAACAGTTTTAAGATGAAATTAAATCCAGTATTACAAGGTCCTTATTCAATGAGAAGGATATAAGATTTCTTTACATTCACACACCTATTTTTTTAATTCTTATTTTGTTGCAAGGGACCATACCAGACCTTGTAGTTTAATAACTTTAATAAGAGATAAAAATAATGCTGCCGAAATTTTCCTTTCCAATCATTTGGACACATTTTCTTAGGCACTTTAGTATTCCTAAAAAAAATCATAATTTCTATGGAAAGCAGATATCAGTCATTTATTCAAAACCATTCTACTAATAAAGTCATAGGACCAGTAGCAGTTTGATATTATTGATGAATTCCAAAATTATGGATTATGTTTGTAAACTGGTCTTTTCCTCTGGGTGTATTAGAGTGTATTGGATTCAGAGGTTTTATTTTTACTTGATTAAATATTGATTAAGGCTTTGATTGGTATACGTCAGTAGGACATTGCATCCCCACCCCCATGGTGGGTGGGGACTCACAGAGAAACTACACCACAGAGAAGGGAGGTGGGAGTTTTAATGTTGGAGGCCGGGGAAGTAAGCACACAGAAGAGCTTGGTAGTGATGAAGGAAAGAAAGCCCCTGGAAAAGAGACGAGCCATTTGCCTGATAGTCTACAGCTGGCCTTGTGGAGAGAAGCAAGCCTGAGCCCAGAGAGAAACAAGCCCTGGGAAGAGAGGAACCCAGGAAGCCCGAACTCTTGGCAGATTTTGGCAGCCATCTTGCTCCAACACCTGGCAACAAACTTTGGTGAGGGAAGTAACTTATGCTTTATTGCCTGGTAACTGTAAGTTTCTACCCCAAATAAACATCCTTTTAAAAATGCCAACAGATTTTTGGTAATTTGCATCAGCATCCTTTTAGCTGACTAATACGGGATCAGAATTCAAACAAGACTCCAGTGACTTGTGATACCACTACATAACATCATTCAGTCTGGAAAAAGAAATAAGAAATGCTTATAAATATCTAAAATGTAGCAAACTGCCTACATCAACGCAACAAGTATGCTTTTTTTTCATTTGAAGATTGCTGTTGAACTCTTAATATATTCAAGAGACCTGAGTTTGAATCCTGCATCTTCCTCTTAATAGGTGTGACTTTAAAAACTAGTCTTTATGCCCCGTTTTCTCATTTCTAAATGAGAAAAATGAATGCTAAACTCTTACACAGTGATTGACATATTTAAGTATGCAATTTTTTTCTTATTTATCATTATTTTTGATGTATCTGTGCCTTTGATTTCTTCTGTATTCAAAAAGAACCTGACCAATATTCAAATGTGTTTGCTCTTCTCTCATTCCATCACAGGTGTTTCTAAGAAGAGGAAAGAAACCTAACTTCTTAGTTATTGACAGGCACACATTCCTATAAAAAAAAAAAAATCATTCATTTTGAAGTGTAGACAATTCATTCTATATCTGAGGCATTATGAATAACAAAATAAATGGCCATATTTGCACTCTTCCTCTTTCTAGAAAAACAAATTTTAAAATGTGTATTTTCCATGTATGCATATTTTTATGGTTAGGTGATATGGTCCACTCCCTACTAATGACAGGTTTAACCAATTAATGAAAGATGTTTTAATGATAGAAGTAGAAAAATATGGAGAAATCTCATTACTTAGCATTTGGTCCTTTTGTTCAGATTTACTTCTGGAAACACTCTTGTTTCAATAAAGTAAATACTAGCAGAAATCTAATTGTTCCCATAAGTGTATTATTTAATCCCATCACTACTTTCTATCTATAACATTCCATAATCTACATTGATAGAGTAAATTTGGCAACCAATGTTGTTAGAAGTGGTTTTGTGTTAATCACGTTCCTTTTTCATGAGGTTTCCAAGACAAGAGGGGTTATAAGCTTGACTAACTCACAACCAGCAGAAATTTTATTGCCATTCTTTTAAAGTAGTTTTTACTGGTACTTATCCCAGAGGGATAACTAAAACTAAAAGACAGATGTTGGTTGATTCTTTTTCTTTTCTTTTCTTTTTCCTTAGGCTGGAAACTTTTTTATTTGTTACTCAAGAATAAATCATATGCTGAGTAATTACTACTCAGAGATTCTAAAACTATGTACCTTTTAAAATTTTATCTCCTTTAATTATTCATTAAATTATTATTTATTATATTATTTATTATTATTATTCGTTAAATTTGAAAATAAGAGACATAGCTATTATTAATTTACTTTGCGTAAAATAGCTTATGCCGTTAAAAAGTAGCTATTACACAAAATCATCTTTTTTCTCTTCAAATGGCTGCTTTTTGTTTTTAAAATAAATGTCCTCTGCAATTATTTAGCTTAAAATATGTATTTGAGGTTTATTTCCTCTTTTGCATGCAAGAGAAAAAATTGTTCTGTGAATGTTAAAAGAAATGAAAATTTGAAAAATATAACAACAAAAACAGTAGAAGTTCCTGTCAGTGTTGTCAGGTGAGCCCAAATATTTAATCCTTATCAACAGACAGTGATGTTCATTTCTCAACCAAAGAATATTTATATGCTAACTTAGAGAACCTACATTTTTCCTTTCTAAGATGAATATTAAACTTTTTATTATACAAAAAGAGATCATCTAAAAGTTTAGACAACCTGGAAATTTTGGAATGATGTTAAAGTTAGAAGTGTCTCAATATCCAAAAAGCTGATCTAATCTCCTAGAATAAAAAAATTATTTTGAAGTAAAATATCTTTTTTAAAAAAGCAAAAAAAATGCAACAACAATATAAAATCTTGTCCTTCACTTTAACAGATTATTACTTGCAAAACTGATATATTAGAGAGCTGATAATTAGGACTGGCAAAAGATTTTTTCTGTTTGGATAAGTATTTACCTTTAAAAAAAGTGACTGTAAAACATTTTCTCTGATTCTCTACTTAATAAAAGGAATCCAACAACTCTTCTTCAGGATTGAATCTATTATATACAAAATATATACATAATACATTTAACATTGCGAAGTACATTTATATCAAAATTTTAAGAGAGATTATATATCAATTTCTGAAAGGGCTTGATCAATAATGGGTTATTATCATTTATTTTGAATATAGATTTTGAAATATTTTCAGTATTTGGACTTTAAAAACATTGCATGCAATACCTATATACATATGGAGAAAAATAGATATGTTATAAAGTGATAGATTACTGAGAATTGTATAACCATAATCTACATTTGAAATTGAATTTCTAAAGATTAAAGAAAAATTGTATGTTTATAAAATTTTTTTGATGTCTTCACCGTGGACATATTGTCCTTGAATTGAATGTAAAGGCATAGAATTCTTCAAAAATCCATTTTGTAATAAGGTGAAGGATTATCATTTAATTTTTCATGAAATGTAAATAATAAGGAAAGTTCAGTTAAATCTGGAAGACCTCAAATGAATTCATGTACTTTAAGTTAGTTTTCTGCTTTCTCAGGTTTTAATGGTTTTGAATCATTATCCTTTTGAATTTAGAGTTTTTAAAAAATTATTTACAACCACTCACTGAGAGCATGCCATGGAAAGTTTTCTGGTTTTGTTTGTTAGTTTAAAACTAAATTTTCGTGCTCGCTTCAACAGCACATATACTAAAATTGGAACAATACAGAAAAGATTAGCATGGACCCTGCACAAGGATAACACCCAAATTCGTGAAGCATTCCATATTTTTAAAAAAGCAAACACAAAAACAGCAACAACAACAAAAAACTACACTGTCTCCTTTCAGGCATCAAAATATTATATTCTATTTGTTTTCAGGATTAAAGTTACTTTCATAAAACTTCTAACAATAGGAATAGGAAATTTCTAATTGAAGTGAAGAGTATATATAAATGTCCTGAAAATTGTATTTTCGATTGCTCCAAATAGAGGAACACACAGAATTCTATGGTAAAAATATACAACACATTTTCATTTTTGCTAGTAAATTTATCTTCTGTAGGGCATTTAAAAATATAGTTAATTGGAATTAAACCTTAACTAGACCTGCCATAAGAACAGAAGTACAAGAAGAAAAATCAAAAGAATACTTAAGAAATTTCTCTATGGGAAGCAGTGTGTTGCTGAATAGCCAACAAACCAAACTCAAGCACAAAGGGACAAGTCAAAAATCAATCACTAAGGTAGTCATGCAGATCCTTGCAGACACGAGGAAAAACAAATGAGGAATATGCAAAATCTCAGTTTGAAATTTCCTGTGATCATTGGGGAAGCTTATGTTTCCTAACCATTTAAGGAGAACTCAGCAGTCTTCTGAGGCGAACAGCTACTGGGAAAATAACTTACCAAAATAGGTAATGGGAGACAGAATACCAACAGAAGTTTTATGCCATCCCTGCACAGCACCCAGGTTATATCTCAAGCAGCTGTCCTGATCTCTGTGGTCTAAGCTTTTAACTAACTTTAATTAAATAGAACCTTTGGTGTGCAAGGGTACATATGCCTGGGATATGAATGAAAGAAACGAACAGTAGAGCCTGGCATATGGCTGCACACACATGCATGATTTAATTTTTTTTTTTTTTTTGGCAAGTACATTTTAACATTCATGAGTGGTAAAAAAGATGAGAGCAGAAATAGGATTATCTCTCTAGACCTTGACTTTTTGCCTACTATTCCTACCATCACAACTAGTATTAAAAATACTGTAAGTCTTAATTGTCAGATGCACAATCTGCAATGTTTAAATGGACCCTGTGGATTTTGGTCCTAAACCAAACCAATTGGTTGCAAGCTATTTTTCTCTTCTGTTAGATGTTCTGCTGCAATATTTGCATAAATGTAACCGTGCTGTCCGTCTTTTAACTTTCACTCAATTAATTATGCTTCCAGCCCCCTGCTGATGGACAAAAATGAGACTTCATCTGCAAATAGCTTCAGCAGTTTACAGCTTATTAAATGCCAAAATCTAGTTAAGACAGTTTGAGAATTTTCATGTCAGGCATTTCAACATGCCATTTTTAAAACAAAATTCTTATTTAAAAAATGAACCCAATACCCCAATTCAGGAAAATAAAATCACTGGTAGAAAGGTAATGAACAGATTAGAATTTTATACAAAATGTGTACTTAACATATGTGGCTTACTTGGAGCACACTTAATTGGTTTGCCTAATAATGAAAAAGCCATGAGAAAGACTACCAAGTTGACAAGAAAATGGTCTCTACAAATTGCAAACAGCTTTCATCTATGAAGACACTTTTTATAATTTATACAAAAGTTTGTGTATAGTGTGAAAAAAGCAGATGAATAGAAGTTATATACTCAAATAGTCTTTTAAAAATAACTTTTCTCTTGCTTGCTATGACAGGTTTTATATATTGCACCAAACATCTGGTGCATTCATGATCTAGTATTTTCTATGCCATTTGGGGTTAGCTCTTCATTTAGCCAGGAAAATAAAGAAAGAATAATATATCTGTTAAAGCCAAATGAATTTTTAAAAATATAGTATTTTATATTCTACTGTGAAAAGATTGAAATTCTTTCCATAATTCTATGTGGTAATTTGACCTCCTTAAATTCCTATGAACACTCCTATAAAATTAGATCAAGTCAAAACTTCCTTGAGAATTACAAATTTTTTATAAGGCATAAAACATTTTAATTGCTTCTGTAGAAGTCTTAATCTCTATGTCTGTTTTATAATGACACTTCTATTGATAAGATATATATAGTTAAATTTCCTTAGTTTGGGAAGAGAGGAAAAACATTCTATTTTATACAATTGAAATGATTAAAATATTTAACAAAGTAGATGTGAAATTAATTCACATTAAGAATATTTCAGTTATTGTCGCAGAAAAGTCAGGTTAGTTTCTCAGGACAATTGTCAATCAGTCTCAAATTTGAAGTTGTTGTTTTTCTTTCTTCAAATCTGTGGCATATAATACGGTAATGTACTGTATTGAATTTTATTGACAAACTGTGTCATGTTTCTGTTCTCTTCTTATAAACTACTGTGATAGAGCTGAACGTGACATGATGGTTTATGACAGAAATGTCAGAAATTATTTGAAAAACAATTTCTGTTTGATAATATACCAATTAACAGCTTTCATAACAAATCCTCAAATTTGTGGTTGGCATTTGATCAAAAGGAACATATTTCATTGCTGATATTTGAATATTTGGGACAAATCATTAAGGAAATCCATGTTATCCGCTCTTACTGGCTACTATTATGGGAACATACAAAGGTTGCAAATATTGGCTGATGCAAAATTATAATATAAATTACCCTAAATGCATGTTATAACCTTCTTTTCTAGAGATTCTGATCAAAGAGGACAAAAAGGTATAAAAAGGCAGATATTTTCTCTCATTTTTAATTATTCCTGAATGATTTCTTACCTTTATTTGTTATTAGCCAACAGAAGTGTAGAATCCTGGCTCTAGAAGAAACTGAGGTAATTTTGCCAACCCAGAAAAAAAGGAAAATTTAAAATAGATGGAGATTTACATTACATATGAGCTTTGTGAAGATATATAAATTAAATTGTGAAGAGTGGTAACTCAAGGTTATCTTGATATTTTTCTTCTATGGATAATTTGGATGCAGGAAGTAGGAGAAGGAGAATTCTTTGACATTTTTGTTTATTTCTTGGTTAAACTTGGAAGAATTTTTCATTTTCCCATTCCTCAGAAAGGCTTGAAGAATTCGTGGGATTTAGCCATGTGTGTGTAATTGTAGTAAAAGAGAGATTTGTTCTTGAAAGGATTTATGATGGTCTATCTACTGGAATGTAATAGAAGGTAGATCAACTGCAACTTATTAGTGGTGCAGATGATTTGACCATTTAATCTGGAACAGTTAGATTCTGAAATAGTGTCATGCAAAAGAGTCATAGATAACACAACACTAGTGCCACAGATATTACATAGGAATAATTAGAATGAAAAAGTACCAAGCAGACAAATAACACAGCATATGCAGTCCTGTGAACTCTTCATATTCCTTAACACAAGGTGAGTATAGATGTTCTAGACATGCTATTGCTAAAGGATAATAGGATCTTTGTGTCCAGGACTTGCATGCCAGGAATGATGATATCAGCCCAACAAGGTCTTGTCTCTCTGCCTTCTGACTTAGTCACAGCTGAGCCAGCTCTCTGCTCAGTCACCAGAAGGGGTAGGAAATGCACTCCATGGGCCATCCAGACTTGTCTCTAATCAAATAGAAACCTAGTCTCGGCCCTTTACCACCTTTAATCAATTTTAACTCCTGCTTTTAAATGCTCAGGAACTTTACAATATCTATTATCTTTGTTCTTAAAAAAATATGTCTTGTCCTCTTATATTCCTCGAGCTAATACCCTGTTTTCTTCCCTTCATAGCAAAACTACTCTGAAGAGTTGGCTATACTTGCTGTTACCAAATAATCACTTTAACCGTATGTCTAAATCAAATCTAGCTCTTACTATATCACTCCACTGAATCAGTTCTCAATAAGGCCACTAATCACTTCCAGAAAACCAAATCCAGGGATTGTGGGTAGAAGATGATGGACTAACAGGCAGAGCTGAATGCTCTCACAAAAACTACAGAGAAAGAGGACCTAATCTGGGGGTTAGCATACCAGGGCAGTGCTATACAACTCCCAGGAGGGTGAGGGACAGAGAGACAAAGAAGTTGAAATGGCAAACATAAGTTACCAAGGCCCCCTGGCGGTCCAGGAAGGGCTCCCCTCCCCCACCCCCAAGGTATTAAGCTGGGGTAAAACACCTGGCTCACTGCAGCTGACTGAGATGAACAGATATCTTCCTCCCAGTCAGCTGTTTCAAAGGAAAAGGGAGGGGAGGTCAGGGTGCTTTTCTTCAGTAGATTCGGCCAGCAGAGCCTGATTTGAATCTCCAATCTGGAGATTCAACATAGGATCACATGAAAGCCGAGACTGAAACACTTCTGCGGAAAGGTACGCTGATGAGGACCTCCTGCTGGCTGGTCTGGAAACTGCAAAATCAGTTCTCTGCACTCTGTAGCCAACCCCTGGGAGAAAACCTGCACCTCACTAGTGAGTCTCTGGCCCAATTTTGAAAATTTAAGCCAGGCAATTTTAAAGACTTAAAATAAGTTGAACCAAATATCAAAAAGTTGTGGGAAAACAAAAAAAAAAAAACAAAACAATATGCAAGAGAGAGAAATTGGCCATCAGAGTAAATTCACCAATGTATTCAGATGCCTAGACATCAATAAAAAATTACAAGTCATACTAAGAAACAGGAAGAGATGGCCCAGCCAAAAGAACAAACCAAATATCCTGAAGGGATACAGGATTTAAGACAATTAATCAGTGATAATTACACAACTCTCCTAAATCCCTTCAAAGAATTTAAGGAAAATATGACTACAGAAATTAAGGATATTAAGAAGGCACTGGGAGAGCCTAAAGAATAATTTGAAAGTCCCCAAAGAAAAGTAGCAGAATCTATGGGAATGAAAGACACAATGGATGAGATTAAAAATACTTTAGAGGCACATAAGAGCAGATTTCAATTGCTTGAAAGCAGAATTAGTGATTTCAAAGACAGAACATCTGAACTGGAAAAGACAGGAGAACAGAAAGAGAAGAGAATGCAAAAAAAAGGAACAGTATCAAGGATTTGAATGATAATGTGATATGCACACACATTTGCATTATAGGTGTCCCAGAAGAAGAGAACGGAAAAGGGACAGAAAGAATATTTGTGGAAACAATGACTGTAAACTTCCCAACCCTTATGAAGAACATAAATATCAATATCCCAGAAGGATAACACCCTCTAAACAGAATAAATCCGAATAGAACTACCCTGAAACACCTACTATTCAGAATGACACATACCAGAGATAAAGTGAGGATTCTGAAAGCAGCAAGAGAAAAGCAAAGCGTCACATACAAGGGAAATTCAGTAAGATTAATTGTCAGCCTCTCATCAGAAACCATGGAGGTTAGAAGAAAGAGGAATGATGTATTTAATATACTGTAAGAGAAAAACTGCCAGCCAAGAATTCTGTATGCAGCAAAGTTGTCTTTCAAAAATGAGGGTGAGTTCAAAGTCTTCACAGACAAACAAAAACTGATAGAATATATTACCAAAAGACCAGATTTACAAGATATATTAAAGGAGGTGCTGCAGCCTGAAAGGAAAAAACAAAAGGCGAGAGATTTGGAGAAGAGTTTAGAAATGAAGATTATTAAGAAGGGTAAACTAAAGGATAAGAAGAGAGATAATCGAATGCTATGACAACAGAGAGACAAAGGACAAAATGGACAAAATACTACCCAATCAAAAGACATAGACTGATAGAATGGATTAAAAAATTATGAGCTGTCTATATGTTGTCTACAAGAGATCCACCTCAGATAGAAAGAAACAACCAGGTTAAAAGTGAAAAGTTGGAAAAAGATATTCCATGCAAATAGTAACCAAAAAAGAGCTGGAGTAGTGATAATAATATCGGACAAAATAGGTTTCAAATGCAAAACTGTTATAAAAGATGGAGGGGGTCTTATATGTTAATAAAAGGGGCAATTCAAATCTTTGGAAATGAATAGAAATGGTTAAAGCAGGTCATGGTGTTTGTAACTAGCAGGGATATTGTATGGGTAGGACAGTCGTTGGAAAATGAAAGTCTTAGGTCATGTATATTACTAGAAGAAAAGCTAAAAAGTGTAACATGGAAATGTATAAGATAGTAACATCTCACGTAAAACGAATATGGCTGATATTGCATATATATGACTTTTTACAAAATATAAATACAAATACAGTAGAAAGAAGGAAAAAGAATAGCAGCTATGTATGCCAGGCGAGGCATAGAGAGATTGAGAGTGATGAGTTTTGTTTGTTTGTCTTTTGTTTATTATTATTGGAATAATGAAAGTGCTCTGGGAGTGACTGGCATGATGAATGAACAAACGTGATTGCACCAAATACCATTGATTGTACTCTTTGGATGGTTGTATGCTTTATTAATAAGTATCAATAATATTGGAAAAAATGCTTAAGTAAGAAAAAATATGAATATACAAAATAAATTAGGGAGATGGAAATGAAATAGCAGCTATGTATGGCAGCAGAAGCTTAGAGAGATTGAGAAGTGAATATTAAGGGGTAGGGTTATTTTTTGTTTTTCTGTTTTTTTTTGTTTATCATTACTATTAATATTGGAATAATGAAAATACTTTAATGGTGATTGAATTGATGAATGAATGACTATATGATTATACCAAATACCGTTGATTGTACACGTTGGTAGATTGTATGCTTTATTAATAAATATCAATAAAACTGATCAAAATTAAAAAAAAAATTAAATCCAATGTTCTTTACTAAGTCTTCAATATTTCTGTTGTGAAACACTCTCTTCTTTTTGCTACCTTGAAACCACAATTTCCAGGTTTTTCTAATTATTTGTTGACCACTACATACAAATTTGTTTGCAAATTCATCCTGTCTTCTTTGACCATTATTTACTAAAAATCTACAAGACATGATTCTATCCCATCTTTTCTTCTCCTCTAGAAACTCTTTCTAGGCAATTTCATCCCTGCCAATGGCTTCAATTAATATCTATAGGTTCATGGCTCCGAAGTCCACAGCCCAATCCTCAGTGTTCCTCTGAGCTCCAGTAATTCACATCCTTCTGCTAACGGATATTTCTACTTAGATTTCTCAATGGCATCTCAAACCTAACAAGACAGAAATCATGATTTTCATCCCAACAGTGGTTTTCTTGTTTTCTCTAAAACAGTGAATGGTACTACTAAACATCTATTTTGGATGGAATTCCACCTCACTCCTACCTCTACCATTGCCATATCCAATATGTCAATCAATCCAGTCAATTTCACTCTTTAAATATCTCCCAATATTTAAATGAATTTAAATGTCTCCCCACCACCACTGCCATCACCCTGCCTAACATTAGTATTTGCCTAGACGGTCACCATAGCCTAGTGATTGGAATTTTTTGCCTTCATATAAACACCCACATTGCAGCTGAGTTACTTTTTCAAAATCAAATCTTATCATTAACCCAAATACAAATTATAGCCTCTCAATAACATCCCATTCTTCTTAGAATAAATTCCTTAATACAGATGAAGATTTAATGATGTGAGCCAGATTTATCTTCTCTTACACCACTTTGCCCATAGCTCATTGCCTTTTGGGTGATCCAGTATTTATCCTAGTCCCTAGGATTGTACACCATGTCTGCATCCCACCCCAACCATCAATACCAAGTCTTTGCCCATGTATGATCATTTCTTCAAGATGGAAGGAAAGTACTAATAACTGGTTTTGAGGCCATACCTATAGCATCAGGAAAGCCTGAGGATTAACCCTTGAGCTATTCTTTATTGCAATGTGAAACCAAAGAATCTTGAGGAGTATACAGGATCCAAGTTAAATGAGAATTTGACTGAGAATACTATGTACAGAAACAAGTTCTTATACCTTATTGCCAAAGTTATCTATTTAATAATGAGTAATTGATATAATGAGATTCTACTGCACTAGAGAATGGATTCTACTCACATATCTGTGAGGGGTACAGGACCAGATCATAAAATTCAAAAGGACCCACAGCTCATTGACTCCTAACTTTAGGTGGTTTCACCCACCTAGTCTTGTGCTTTGGAATGACAGGCATCCAAGTGAAGAATTCCTGGGGGTTATGAAACATCCACTATGCTTTTGTTGTGAACTTTGTCTTCCTTTCTACTCTGTTATCTCCCTTAAAGCAACATAAGTTGGTGTTGTGTGAAACCTATTGTGTCTCCTACATTTTATTATCAATCCCAAGTCATGAATACAGCCGCTAGACAAGCAAGAACTGTGTACCACAAGCAAAATCGGAGTTCCTCTACATGTACTCTACTTTTTCTTTATATGTCTCCTTGTCCTGATCTCATCTCCATTATCGTTTCCTCTGTGAAAACTTCCTTTAATACCACTCTAGGTTAAAAGTAATTGTAGAACTTTCCCTCAGGTCCCATATTTCTGTTTAAATATGAAATTCCTTAGTATGATTCTTTGACTGCTGTACCATCACCCTCATTGACTTAAGCTCCTTGAGAGTGGGCACCATATCTACTTCAGCTCCCATCATATCCCCAGCACTAACACTGTGCCTGGAATATAGGAGGAAGTTAATTAGTACTGGCTTTATGAAAGGGTGCAGAATAGGTGTTGGAAGTTCACATTACCATAGGGATCCACTCTAGTCTAACAATCTGGAACCTATTACTACCCTCCTGGAGGGAGTGACATTAAGTTCAGACCTAAAGTTTGAGTAGAGAACGGGCAAACTAAGACAATTGCATTTCAGTCTATTAAGGCTGTAATATGAGGAAAAAAGACTTGTCAGATTCAAGTAATTGAAAAACAAAGTCCCATGCAGTTGGATTATAGTAAAATAAGAGTGAAAGGCCAGAAGAGATTACAGAATTAAGCAGGGATAAAAGCAAGGAAGTTTTATTTGCTCTGATAGAGATTTTGCCATACAACTTGGTTAATGAAACTCATTGTAGGAATAAAGTAAAGAGATTTTTCCTTCTATCCAAACTTCACCCTAGTTCTTAGCCTACTTCTTACCAATTCCAATGTTAATACCCTCCACAACTTATAATCTCCTTTCCATGTCAATTACTGATATGTATTAACTTAGGTAAGCTAGCATTTGTAAATCACAAAATTCCAATAGCTTAATACAAAGGAAATTTATTTCTCACTCATTTTACACTTGAAATAGGTATATCTGATGGGTGTGGAGCTTTCCGTTGTTGTGACTTTTCCATTTTCCAAAGCTTTTTCAAATTAAGCACACATTTTTCTACTCATATTTCACTGACTCTGTCATGGCCATACCTATACAAGGGGTACTGGGAGATGTAGTCCAGCTCTATGCCCAGGAAGAAGAGAGAAACTGTAATCTTGGTAAGGATTTAGCAATTTATGCCACAGATTGCCACAAATATCTGTACAAATAGTGATGTCCACAGAGAGAAATCACACATTTTCTATCCAAGAAGACAATACAAAACCCCATTCAGTTAATGCATCTTAATATCCAATTTCATGGTTTTCTCCATCAGGTCTGGATGTGCATCCTCAAGGGCTGGTAGAAAAGACCTCCTGTCTCCTATCACACCATCTCCCACTGTGCTCTCCCCTCTAACACACTCAATATACTGTTGTGAAGCAGGGAGAATAAAATAAACTCTCCATCAGGAAAGCAAAAAGTATGAGAACCAAAGCAATCACTGTCTGTTGAAAATGATAAAAATGCTGCTGGGAATGTGTTGTAAGCCCCTTCCGATGCTAGGAGGAGATTCCTTGATTACATCCTTACACCTACTATAATTTCCTGAGCCATCAGTCCTTGTTTCACATGTGGAGGAAAGCTGCCTGCTTGTGATGAATATGTACCTTTATATTGATACCAGGAGGAAAAAAAACAAAAACAAAAAAACTTCTGTTGTGTTTGAGACATGATTTTGGGGGCTATTTGTTATAGAAGCTAGCATTTCTCAAGCTAAGAACACAATGTTGAAAAAACAATGTCCGTTTGTGTCTAAGGCCAACTCATGAGAAGAAGGAAGCTTTTCCCATACAGTGGCATTGGAGCATATCAGAAAGACACAAGAAACCAATGGTGTGACTAATTCAGTTGACCGGTTCAGAACAGATAATATATGGAACTCGATAAGGATTGCAATTTAATTCAGTCAAGAATTGCTATGTGGTTTTTAAAGAGCAAAATAATTGCTAATTATAACTAAAAGCTTTCCCTCCTTTATTTTTATTTTTTTATTTTTTTAATTAATTTATTTTTTATTGTGTGTAAAAATCAAAATTTTCACAGTACATACCAGTATTTATTAAATGATATATAAATATATATGAATATATGTGCATTTGCTTACAAAAATGTTTATCTATATCTATCTATCTATCTATCTATCTATCTATCTATCTATCTATCTATCTATCTATCTATCTATCTATCTATTTTAACAGGTGCTTAGATTACCTAAAATATTACACAGAACCTACTGGGGTTCCCATGTTGCCCACCTCCCACATCTCCCACCACATCCCACACAAACATCTCCCACAAGTGTGGCCCATCACCCTCAATGGACTTACACATCCTGGGGCCTTGCCATCAACCATAGATCACAGTTCACATCGTAGACCACACTCCCCCCCCACAGTTCTGAATGGTGTGTGCTGATTTAAAATGGCCTACATCCGTTGCCACAACGGCACTCAGGACAACCTCCAAATCCCAAAAAAGCCCCTGTATTTCAACTGCACATCCCCTCCCTGCCCCGAAAGTGTCCAGTGGCCACTGCCCACCTCACTGTTATAATTTCTTCCATTGTTAGCATCACCATATGTGTACAACAGAATACCATCAAGTCGAATCTAGTCCATAGTTCTTCCCCCAATCCTGAGGGGACTGGGATGGTGATGTCCACTCCACCTCCAAGTGAGAGAGGGCTTGTATCCCATGGATATGGTGGGTGGGAAGATCCTGCCTGCAAATGCAGGCCCTCTCCATTCCCTGGGATGGCCGTTGCCCATCGTTGTCTCCTCACCAGGTGACTTGGATGAGTCCATTGAGCTGTAGGGTAGGAGTTGCAGCTCCACCGAGATTCCACGCACACCTGGCACATAGGTAGGCCAGAGGCTCCAGTCTCTGGAAATATACCTAAAAACTCCAGCATCACATATAGGTTTGAGTAGAAGGGACTGATGAACCATGTGCAGGAAGGACTTATTTGAGTACAATTCTGTCACTCTCAGGAGCACAGATTCCAAAATAGAGCCCACTGATAAGGCGTCAGTCTCTGGGGCTATCCCCTCTTAAATAGGACCTGGGTGTCTCCAGAGCTCTCAGGAGCCGCTCTGTGTGGGGTGATATGCACTTTGATGTTCTATGAGCTCCTACTGAAGTGTGCGTAAGCGTTACCTCTGGAAGGACCTCCCGACTCTCTTTGAAGTCTCTTAGCCACTTGAACTCATTTGTCTTTACCTTTTCCCCCTTTTATTCGAGGTCTTTTTCCAGTTGTGTTGCCAGTTGGCACTTGGTATTAATCCCTCGTTGCCAGGGAGGCTCATCCCCGGGAGTCAGGTCCCACGTTGGGAGGAAGGTAATGCATTCATATGCTGAGTTTGGTTTAGAGAGAGGCAACATTTGAGCAACAAGGATGCTCTCAGCTGGCAACCCTTAGGCTCCCCATAACAGTAAGCTAAGTATCAGTTACAAGAGCAAAGACTCATAAGGGTAGTCATCAATCAAAAGAACTCATCAGTGGGCCATCCTCTTTTGACAGACACTGTCCCTGCACTCAGAGGACTGTTGCTGCTCCCTTGGAGAATGTGGCAGAGCTCTCCAGTCTAGGAATTCAGATTCCCTCATTTACTGTGTGATTGTCCACCCACCATGACCATGCCCCATCCTTTGATCTTTGAACAATTTTGTATAACTTTCATGTATATTCAGATGAACTTACTCCCATGTATCCCCCCTCCCAGACAACCCCCACCAATAATCCCCTGCAGTACCCATTGTAACCCTTCTATGATCTACATCTTCCATGAACATGTAGTCCATAAAATAATCAAATACATCTTGATACTTAATAGGAAATAGAAACAACAATGATAAGCTTACATGCAAGAGACAAACATAAGGAAACTCAGGAAAAAACAAACAAACAAACAAACAAAAGACAAAACAAAACAAAATATAATTAGCAGATTGGGACATTCAAAAAAATGGGGAAAAAAGCAAAAGAAATGCCTTTAAAAGAAATATATATATATATATATATTATTTTTTTCCTTTTATCACTGTGTTATCGGATGTCCGGTGTGCCGTGACACCTTCCCCCTCTCAATCCCCATTGTGTCCCAAATTTTCATTTAATTTTCAGAGAAGTTTTAGGTCACAGCAAAGTCATACACGGAGTACCAGAGACTCCCAGATACCAAACCCCTCTCCCTTCCCCACCCATATTAACCCCCCTCCTTTTTTTTTGGATGTTAACATTGTTATAACTGTTATACAGATAGCAAAATATAGCAACTAAACATTGTCAATGATTTACAGTATAGTCTACAAGTTAGACGATACAGTTTTATAAGTTTTGATGATATTTATGATATCCTGTGTCCATTACTGTAAGGTAATGAAAAACCTTTCCCATGACCGCTAAATACCCCATTAGATCTTAACTGTTCCTTCCTCCCCATCCCCTTGGGGCATATGACACTCCCCTGTCTTGACTCATGGAAAGTCAAGATTCATAGTTACATGTCCTGGGTATTTGAACCTGCCCTTCCTAATCTATCCACTTGTCAACGCTGCACCACCAAACCCAGTAATATCATTACCCATCTGTCCTATCCTTCAATATACAACTATACTCTATCCCTTTACCATAGATTATGTCCATATGGTGATGGCTCAAAGCCTGCTCTTCGCTTTCTCTCCCTTGTTAACCTGTCTTTCAGACAATGGTTCTAAGAGACTGCTCACTTTCCTCAGTTCAAATCAGTGAGGTCATATACTGTTCATCCTTCAATGCCTGGCTTGCTTCACTCAACATAAAGTCTTCAAGATTCATCCACATTATTCCATGTGTTAACACTTTATTCCTTCTTACAGCTGAGTAATATTCCATTGTATGTATATACCACATTTTGCTTATCCATTCGTCTGTTGATGGGCACCGGGGCTGATTCCAACTTTTGGCAATGGTGAACAATGCCGCTATGAACATTGGTGTGCATATATATGTTTGTGTCTTTGCTTTCAGTTCTTCTGGGTGTATACCCAGCAGTGGAATTGTTGGATCATATGGAAGACCTATTGTTAGTTTTCTGAGGAACCGCCAAACTGTCCTCCACAGTGGCTGGACCATACCACAGTCCCACCAGCAGTGGATGAGGGTTCTCATTCCTCCACATCCTCTCCAACATTTAGTGTCTCCTGTTTTTTCAATAGCTGCCATTCTGATGGGTGTAAGATGGTATCTCATTGTAGTTTTGATTTGCATTTCCCTGATAGCAAGCGATGTTGAGCATTTTTTCATGTTTTTCATGTGCTTTTTAGCCATTTGTATTTCTTCCTTGGAGAAGTGTCTTTTCAGGTCACTTGCCCATTTTTAAATGGGTTGTTTGTCCCTTTATTTTCAAGGTGTAGGATTTCTTTATATATGCAGGATATTAGGCTCCTATCAGATATATGGTTGCCAAATATTTTCTCCCATTGGGTAGGCTGTCTTTTTATTTTCTTAATAACATCCTTTGAGGTTCAGAAGCTTTTAATTTTGATGAGATCCCATTTATCTATTTTTTCTCTTGCTGCTCGTGCTTTGGCTGTGAAGTTCATGAAACCATTTCCTATTACAAGGTCCTGTAGATTCTTCCCTACATTATCTTCCAAGGTCTTTATGATTTTGGCTCTTATATTGAGATCTTTGATGAATCTTGAGTTGATTTTTGAATAAGGTGTGAGATGGTTTTCTTCTGTCATTCTTTTGGATATGGATATCCAGTTCTCCAAGCACCAGTTGTTAAAGAGGCCATTCTCTCCCAACTGAATGGGCTTCATGGCCTTGTCAAATTCAAATAACTGTATATGCGAGGATCTATATTAGAACTCTCAGTTCGGTTCCATTGGTCAGTAGGTCTATCCTTGTGCCAATACCATGCAGTTTTGATCACTGTAGCTTTGTAGTATGTTTTAAAGTCAGGTAGTGTGATACCTCCAACTTCATTTTTCTTTTTCAATATGTCTTTGGCAATTCGGGGCCTCTTGCCTCTCCAAATATATTTTGTGGTTAGTTTTTCCAGTTCCTTAAAAAATACAGTGTTGACTTTTATTGGGATTGCATTAAATCTGTAGATTAGTTTGGATAGGATAGACATCTTGATGATGTTTAGTCTTCCTATCCATGAACAGGGAATATTTTTCCATTTATTTAAGTCTTCTTTGCTTCCTTTAACAGTGTTGTGTAGTTTTCTGTATATAAGTCCTTTACATCTTTAGTTAAATTTATTCCTAGGTATTTGATTCTTTTAGTTACTATTGTAAATGGTATTTTTTTCCTGATTTCCTCCTCAGTTTGCTCATTATTGGTGTACAGAAATGCTACTGATTTTTGAGCATTGATCTTATAGCCTGCAACATTACTGAACTCCTTTATAAGTTCTAGAAACCTTATTGTAGATTTCTCAGGGCTTTCTATGTATAGGATTATGTCATCTGCAAATAATGAAATTTTTACTTCTTCTTTTCTAATCGGGATGCCTTTTATGTCCTTTTCTTGTTGCAGTGCTCGCACAAGTACTTATAAGACAATGTTAAATAAGAGTGGTGATAGTGGGCCTTCTTGTCTAGTTCCTGATCTCAGAGGGAAGGCTTTTAGGATTTCCCTGTTGAAAATGATGTTAGCTTTGGGTTTTTCATATATACCCTTTATCATATTCAGAAAGTTTCCGTCTAATCCTATCTTTTGCAGTGTTTTTATGAGGAAAGAGTGCTGTATTTTGTCGAATGCTTTTTCTGCATCTATAGAGATGATCATGTGATTTTTTTTCTTTCAATCCAATTATGTGGTGTATTACAGTGATAGATTTTCTTATATTGAACCATCCTTGCATACTCGGGATGAAACCCACTTGGTCATGGTGTATAATCATTTTAATATGTTGTTGAATGTGATTAGCAAGTATTTTGTTGAGGATTTTAGCATCTAGGTTAATTAGAGAAATTGGTCTGTAATTTTCCTTTCTTGTGGTATCTTTATTTGGTTTTGGTATTAGGGTATTGTTGGCATCATAGAATGAGTTAGGCAATATTCCTTCTACTTCTATTTTTTGGAAGAGCTTAAGTAGAACTGGTGTTAACTCCTTCTGGAATGTTTGGTAGAATTCAGCTGTGAAGCCATCTGGTCCTGGACTCTTCTTAGTTGGGAGGTTTTTGATGACTGAGTCTATATCTTTACCTGTAATTGGACTATTCAGTTCATCTATTTCTTTTTTCATTAATGTAGGCTGCTTGTGGGTTTCTAGAAACTTGTCCATTTCCTCTAAGTTACCATTCTTGTTGGCATATAATTTTTCAAAGTATCCTCTTATGATACTCTTTATTTCTGTGGGGTCAGTAGTGATATCCCCTTGCTCATTCCTTATTTTATGTATTTGCATCTGTTCTTTCTTTTTCTTTGTTAGTCTGGCTAAGGGTTTGTCCATTTTATTGATATTCTCGAAGAACCAACTTTTGGTTTTGTTTATTGTTTCCAGTGTTTTCTTATTCTCTATTTCATTTAGTTCTGCTCTAATCTTTGTTATTTCCTTCTTTCTACTTTCTTTTGGTTTAGTTTGTTGCTGTTTTCCCATTTCCTGCAAGTGTGCACTTAGGTCTTCAATTTTAGCTCTTTCTTCTTTTTTAATATATGAATTTATAGCTATGAACTTCCCTCTCAGGACTGCTTTCACTGCATCCCATAGGTTTTGATACGTTATGTTGTCGTTTTCATTAGTTTCAAGGTAGTTATTGATTTCTTTTGAGATTTCCTCTTTGACCCACTGTTTGTCTAAGAGTGTGTTGTTTAACTTCCATATCCTTGTGCCTAACCTGTTTCTCTGGCCCTTAGTGATTTCCAACTTCATTCCGTTGTGGTTGGAATAATTACTTTGTATAATCTCAATCTTTCTGAATTCATTGAGAGTTTTTCTGTGGCCTAGCATGTGGTCTATTTTGGAGTATGTTCCATGTGCACTCGAGAATAATGTAAATCCCGCTATATTTGGGTGTAGTGTTCTGTATATGTCTATTAAGTCCAGGTCTTCTAATGTATTGTTGAGTGCCTTAGTTTCTTTATTGATTCTCTGTCTAGATGTTCTGTCTAATGATGATAGTGGTGTGTTGAAGTCCCCTGCTACAATTGTAGAGGAATTTATTTCTCCTCTTAGTTTTTCCAGAGTTTGCCGCACGTTTTTTGAGGCACCCCAATTAGGTGGGTAAATGTTGATGATTGTTCTCTCTTCTTGAGAGATTACTCCTTTTACTAATATGTAGTGTCTATCTTTGTCTCTTACAATAGTTTTGCTTTTAAAGTCTATTTTGTCTGATATTAGAATAGCTACTCCTGCCCTTTTTTGACTATTGTTAGCTTGTAAAATGGTTTTCCAGCCATTCACTTTCAGCCTCCTTTAATGTCTGGGTCGAAGGTGGGTTTCCATGTAGACAGGATATAGATGGATCATATTTTCTTATCCATTCTGCCAGTCTGTGTCTTTTGATTGGTGAATTTAATCCATTAACATTCAGTGTTATTACTCGTAAAGAATTTCTTACTTCAGCCATTTTTTCTTTAGGTTAATGTATGTCATATGTTGTTTTGTTTCTCTTTTTGTCTTTTCAGTTGTTTTAAACTCTCCTCCAACTCTCTCTCCCTTGTTTTTTCCTTTCAACTTGTAGAGATTCCATTAGTGTTTCTTGAAGTGCTGCTTTCTTATTGACATCCTCTCTTAATTTCTGTTTATCAGTGAATATTTTGAACTCTCCATCATTTTTGAATGCCAATTTTGCTGGATAGAGAATTCACAGCTGGAAGTTTTTTTCTTTTAGTATTTTGACTGTGTCATACCACTGTATGGGGTGCGCTGTGCTTCCTGGATCTGCACATCCATCGCTCTAATAGAGTTGGGAAGTTTTCAGCCATTATTTCCTTCAACACTCCTTCTGTTCCCTTTCCCTTCTCTTCTCCTTCTGGGATGCCCATAATGCGTATGTTTGTGCGTTTTGTATTATTGGTTAATTCCCTGGTCCATGCTGGATTTTTTTCTATCTTTTTGTCTATCTGTTCTACTATCTCTTTGATTTCAGATGTATTGTCTTCCATATCACTAATTCTTTCCTCTGCCTGTTCAAATCTGCTGTTATGTGAATCCAGCGTCTTTTTGATTTCTTGGATTGTGCCATTGTTCACCATCATATCCATTACCATTTTAGGCATGTTTGCAATTTCTTCAGTATGTTCTCCCAGTGTCTTCTGTATATTCTTAATCTCTTCCTTCACTTCTTTAAGCTGGTCCATGATATTTGTTTGGATAGCTTTGATTAGTTGTTTGGTGTTCTGCATCGCTTCCTGGTTTTTATTTTGTTCATTGGACTGGCCCATGTTTTCCTATTTCTCAGAGTCATTTGCATTTTTTTGTTGCCCTCTGTTCATCATATTATCTTGATGGTTTTTTTCAGTTGATTAGTTTTCTCTATGCTCCAGACTTTTATTTAGCTGGTGGTTCTGCTTGTGAGTTAAGTTTCCTCTTTGGCACTTTCTCTTCTTATTTTATTTCCTTGCTTCTTTCTATGTTCCCTTGAAGGCAAAAGGTTAGGGTCAGAGTAATAAAAAGATGTAAGGAAGGCAGAAGGATAGTAGTAATATTGATAAAAGTTAGAAGAGGCGACAAATGAGACTTAATGAGATGAATATTTAACTTGTGTAGGCAGTGTAGAGTAAAAGGAAATAAAGTGGAGTTCCTACAATGGACTGGGAAAACAAATGGAGGAATATATATATAGTGATTTAGAAGGCTAGAATTTTGAGGAGGGAGAGAAATAGTAAAGAAAGGTCTGAAAGGAAAAAATTAATATAATAATTAAAAAAGAAGAGAACAAAATTTATGGAATAGAAATTGACAGCCCTAAGTTGTGGGCCTATGAAAAAATGTTGTATCGAAGAGCCACAACAGAGAGGAGAAGGCAGAAAGATGAAGGGAAGATAAGCGATAGTTTGGAATACAAAATCAACATAGACAGCGAGTGGGAAATTACTGAAGAAGAAGCACAGCAAAGACACGACAAGCTAGCAGCACCTAATTTAAAAAAAAGAAAGAAAAAAGAAAGGGGGGAGGAAAGAGGAAAGAAAAGCATGAGACAGAAATAAACAGAGAAAAACCAAAGATCCACACAGGCAAGCAGTCAAACATTGCTAAGGAGGTTCAATGATTCCCCTAGGGTCCACGTGGATCTTCTCTGCCTGCTTGTGTTTATCAATCAATTTCCCTGCAGGGTTCTATATGCAGGTTCTGAAACAGCTTTTAGCTATTAAACTAAATTAAAAAGAATTTATTTTTCATTTATTGAAGTGACCTTCTCACTTTTCTTTTTTTTTTTTTTTTTTTGCGAAATACAAGACCCAAAATAATTCCTCCTCTAGACCAACCCCCTTACGGAAGGGACCCTAGCTGGGCTCGTGGAAATTAATCAAGCACGTCCCACTTCCTGGACTCCCCAGGGTAGCTGTAGCTCTGATGTTAGTCAGTGCAGAGTGCTAATTACAGCCGACTCTGCCCCTTCTGGAGCCGAGCACCAGCGTCACTGTCACCGGGTTGCTATGTATATCAGTTTGACTGCAGATTCGCCTCTCCTCTCAGCCTGATGCTGCTTCAGTTCAGCTTATCTACTCCCCAAAGCTATGGGGCGGTCCAGGCAGCCAGATTGACGGCAAAAAATAAAAATTAAAAAAAAAAAAAAAAAACTTAAAAAAAAAATTCCCTTCCCTGTCCTCCAACAGAACCCTCTCTCTTTTGGAGAGTACCCCCTCTTCCTGGCTCCACGGCAGCCCGGGGCTTATGCCTGGGCAGCTAGGCAAATCAACTCCCTCCCCCGAACAGAATCACCCCTCCTGTCCACCGGGTGCCGATTCGCTCCAGCTGTTCTATTCACCCAAGGTCCAAGAGGCTCCAGGCAGCCAGATTCCCCGAAAATAAAACTTTCTCGCCGTGCTCGCGGCTCCAACTAGCCGTTTTATGTTTTTTTCTCCCTAACCACGGGGCTCAGCCGTCCATGCCAACCACCAGCAGCAGGCTTAAAACTCACAAATCTCTACCGTTCTGTCCATGTTGTTGATCCGTGCAGATAGATATCCCAAGCTTCTCAGTCCACGTTTACACAGGACAGACCCCCGGGCAGGACCCTGTCCACAATCCGCCTTGCTCTGGGGGCTTGCAGTGTGTGCCATCCTACACTAACGCCATCTTGGTCCTGTCTCGCTTTCCCTCCTTTAAAAAGAACTTGAAATTAGTAAATAAAAGTGATAAGCATGCATTGATTAATCACTAATCCACTGCTGAAAAATTATGAATATAAGTGCTGGTATGCATAATATTCTCAAATTGAAACTCAAATTTACTAATTTTTTTCATTTCTTGATTAAAGAAATAGGAAATTAAAAATATTTATGAGTATTTGAAGAAAAGTAAAATGTTTTTTTAAATAAAATACAATTACAAAATTACAAAGGATTAGAAAGTCATGTATTGCAGAGTATGTTTTTCCTAAATCAGGGCAAGTATCCTTCTTGTTAGCAAATTGGATTATAGAAGGCTCTTATCACAATATTTCTGGGAAAATAAACTGCCAAAACAAGTTTATATAGTTATGAATTGATTGCAATCAAGCTCAAATCCAACAATAAAAAGACAATTATTTCATTTGTCTTATTCTGTCTTTTATCACCAATTTTAGACACTCAGAGCCCACATCTACCTAATTATGCAGTATCCCATTTGCATTGACCATTATTTTGGAAATAGCTTATTCAATAGAATATTCTCTATATCTTCCTTCCTCTCCTTCATTCAAACTAGCTGTTCTGGGTCTCATTTCTTCAGAACCCTGCATTTTCTTGGTGTGAATTAATTTAATAAATGCGGTAATATTGATTTGTGAGTAAGTGCTCATATATTAAAGCATATTCTATGTTTTCATAGTTATTATCTTTGTATCATATAAGGTTTCTCTGAAGGCACAGGTTTAATTCACATGAATATCAGTAACGATAGAAAGACGGTCTCTATTGGGAAGCGGCTGTGGCTCAATCAGTAGGGCTCCCGTTTACCATATGGGAGACCCCTGGTTTGGTTCCCGGGGCCTCCTGGTGAAGGCAAGCCCGCCCGCATGGTGTGGTTAACTGACCCAGGGAGCACAAGCAGCAAGGGGGGGATAAATGAATAAATAAATAAAATCTTAAAAAAAAAAAAAAAAAAGACGGTCTATAGGAATTTCATATTGTCTTCTTTACTCATCTGCATATTCATTTTCTGAATATTATGCCACATGTACATGAGTGTGTATTAAATGAGTTTGATGGTATCTGTTCACACCCTCCAATGCAGTCATGTGTATTCATTTGCAATCTCCTGAGTATGCTATGCTCTATTTCCTTTGAATTTTTTGACATATGATGATTCCTCTAAGCAGAGGTTCTTTACAATAACTCTTATGTTTGTTCTTCCACAAACATTTCAAGAATATTCAAGGTGTCTTGTTCCTGATGAGTTCTTCCATTTCTGCCTGATGCCCATCAGATTTACTCATCAGCCCCATCCTTTAATATAATACTCAGGACAATTTATTGTAACTGCTTTCTAATTCATCTATCTCCCCACTAAGCTACTGTAAGCTTGTTGCGGGCAAGAATTTATCTTTGTAGTTGTAGAAACCAAGATATTTCTTAGCTTGGTAAGAGGTACAAAAAGAGTTTTGTGGAATGGATGAATAAATGAATGAAAGAATGCAAGAGTAAAACTTAGAATTGTGATGTCTAAGCTATGTATCAATAATATAGTCAGTGCCAGCATATAAGTTAGTGGGAACTGACATGTGCAAATTGGAATGTGTGATCAATTGAAGGTAACTGAGTCATTACAAACTGTCTTTTTCCATGCATATAAAGTGAAGTATTCCAAAGGACACACAAATTGATACCCATAATCACTCTGAGATTCACTACACAGTGTAAACATTATTTCCCTTTGATGTATAGGTATTTACCAGTTATCATAATAACCCCATTTTTTTCCGATTCTTCTAGTACCATAAGGAGTCCAAATTGACCTTAAACTAGTGTCAGAAAACATTCCATTTAAGTGAAACCACTATTGGCTCTACCAAATTCTCCCTCCCTTGACCACTAAGATGAGTGTTTCAAAGCTGGTCACTAGATAAAATCATGAAAGTCACCACCCACACATACACTCTTTGTTATCAGGACAAACAACACCATATATTATACTCTTTCTTAAAACACATACCATATGTCAAAAGAAAGCACTTTAACCTCAAAAGATACTGCCTGTAACTAAGGTGTCAATAAGTCTTCCTGTTGTTTACAAGGTCATTTGGTCCTGCATTAACTCACCAAGTGCATGCTAAGGCCTATGAATTCCAAGGAATCAGCCCCTAACTTTTGTCTGTTAAAATATTTGGAGACACTACTTTGCAGGATATTTTTCAATGAGTGAGTGTTTCTGCCAAAGACAAGACAGGAAAGGAAATCCAAATCAAGAATGTTTATTACAGTGATGGAAACTTGCTTATTATGCTTTTTATGCCCTTCCCCTGATGGAAAGGCCCCCAAACTCCTTTCAATGTTTCATTATATCACATTAGTCACTGCCCAAAAATCTTTGCATAGCTTCACCCCATCCCATCTCTTTAAACAATATGAGAAGGTACACTTCTAGCATTTATGCTAATTTAGATTTCCTTCTCCACTTGTCTACACAGGCTCCAGGACATAGGCTCTAATGCTTTTACATAATTTCCAGCTAAGGAAACGTATTGTTTAGAGACATTTCTAAAGAAAGCTTGAATTTTTTACATAACTGGGCAATTGGTTATAGTCCATGATAAATAGACTAGAGAGATAACTTCTAGGATAGTTTCTTGCTGTTCTTACAGGTTAAAGGAAAATCACCTGATAATGGAACTGAAATGGTTTCCCTAATTTTAATAGAAGAAACTGGTTGACATAGACCAAATGGCATGTGGGCAGCAGGGCAGATGTAACGATCATATCTCTGGGATGAATAGACACTGAGATCCTGGTTATGGCCAATACATTTTAGGGTTCTCAGGAATAAACTTTACAGGCACACTATTAAAGCTTCATTTGAGTTATATAACAACTAAGAAAAAAAAAAAAACATAAAAAGTCTTCTTCAGTTTTGACAAACAGAGATCATCAGGTACCACATTAGGTCTTCATGTTGTTTTTCCAAATTCTCCAAACATGACTAGTTCACAGACTCAACGCTTGAGTGAAGATAGACAGGTGCATTGAGGAAAGTTATCCATTGCTGGGCAAACAAGAACAGCAGATACCCACTATCTTTTCACCTACTATACAATTTATGCACTCTTCAGTAGCTCAGGGAAGATTCCAGCTCATCTTTTTTATGTAAATAACTACAATTTCATTTTACTCTTCTCCCATTGAAAAGTTTATTCTTCCATTTTAGAATTTTATTACCAACTTGCCATAAACACATGCAAAATTGTGAGTTCTTAGACATCTGTCATCAAGTTTGATACATCTTTTAAATTTTAGCATTAATAACTTTCCATAAATATTTTGCTACAATGTATTGAATTGAAATCATAATTAGTTTCAAAGTTTTTTCCCACTCAAAATCAATGAACCATTTATGCAACCTACAGAAATGTTTTTTTTTTTCCAATTTCATCATGCTGTTAGACTTAACAAATACCTAAATAATGAAGATACTGAGAAGAATATGTGTGACGTTCCCAAAGCTCTCAATATGGTGAACAGGTATATAATTTTTAAGAGGAAAAAATATTGTATTGAAAAAATATATAAATGTTTCATATATTCCCTCTATATTGATGCTCTTGGACCATAGACAGCTATAGTGACCAGCTAACCATTGAATTAAATTATGAGGGCAAAGCAGAAAGGAGGAAAGAAGCCACATGTACCATATCCATGATTAGTTGAGAATAGGGAAGTGTAGAATAACAGAAGGAAATTTGAAAGTAATTGTACCTATTTTGAAATCCCAAAATATATCAATGTTTTTCAAAGTTTTTAAAATAAAAATCTAATTATATTTCTTTCTGTATTAAAAAATTTCAGTCCCTTCCTATTGCCTTAATGATATAATCCAGACTCTTTAGTATGAGATACAAAGCTTAACATCATACAGTTTCCAACTAAATTCTCTAGCTTCATGTCTTCACACATAGCCACTTTCTCATTTCCAGTTATACTTAATTACTTGAATTTTCTTGAATCATGTTATTTTTCATTTGCACACCTTTTATACAGGCATCTACTTTTCATACCCTCTTCATTTTTTCAACGTCTATATTTCTCACCTCTTTTATTATTATTTTTTTTCTAGAAGCAGATCCTGAGAAAAGATTTAGGAAAAACTGTCAGAGGAGTGGGAAAATGGGGTAGGGAAAACATGAAAACAAGTAATGTTTGTATTATCAAGCAAGTTAATACTGAGGGCTACTGGAGTTTAATGCTGTGAGAATTCTGGAAACATATAAAACAAGAACCTCACAGTTATCCCACAAGAGGACCAATGAAGCTAAGATACTTATTCATCAATTCCAAGTAGTCTTTGTCTAACTGTTTAGTCAGTCACTCATTTAATTTTTAAAGTTTACCTAAATTATCTCAATTACACCAGCTATATTTATTGACAGATCTTTATGGGATGTTTTTGTTCCACTTTAACTTGTGGACAGAAGATTCGATTTCTGAAAATTAATATATTATATTATGAAAAAATAGAACTCTTTTATGTGGATATGAAAATGTGAATATATACCTCCATATCCTGACTTTTTTTAAACCAAAAATGCATTACTGGAATATTCATAAGGAGCATAATGAAAGTCTATATACTAAACTTTATTCTTTTTAGTCATTTTCAAACTTGCTCTAGAAAATTAATTCTGAGAACAAAGTAAGCAATTTTAGCAAAGGTACTCGGCATGTTCCTATACCGTTTTGTTTGCTTTCTCACATTTCTCATCATTGTTTTGTTTTTTTAAAGAGTTAAGCAAAACTTTTCATTATTTTAATTTCCATTTGCTCTTTACGGGTGTAATATCAAATCATATACACTATATCACGCTAAAAGCAAACATGTTAACCTTATGGTGCTTTTTTGAAGGTTAATGATAATGTCTTTCATTATTTGTTTTTGTAACAGAGCATTATGGCAGCAATGGAATAATAAATTTGGTAAAACATTTTATCACCTATTCATCTTAAACAAAAATTTCATCATATTTCAATATCGTGCAATATTGCAGTACAGAATTATGCAAACTAAAAGGCATTTCCTTTCCACCTGCAGAAAGAACTGATTGTTATTACAGAGCTGAGGAATGAAAGCAGATGAAGTAGCCTGTGTTGTGTTGCTGCAATAAGTTTTGAGAACACTCACAATCTAGTGCTTTCAAAAGTTTAGTTATGATCAAATATATAATTTTATCATAGTAGATTTGCTGGCCCATGCTGACAACAAACAAGATATCGTTAATCATAAAGTGAGAAAACAAAACACATCTAAATACAAGTGACACAAAAAACTATAATCCAGAGGGTTACTTTAGACTAAAAAAAATTTGTAATGTGAATTGACATCTTGATTATATAAGCATATGAACAAGTGTTTGCTCCCAAAAGAATCTACATAAAATTGTAGATCCAAATATCAATATTCACATCAGCTTAAACACTATTTTGCTCATGTGGTTTATGATAATTACATTTGGACCTTGATTCAGAATTTGATTCAAACTCTTGGTTGATATAAGTCCTTACCTCTCTGAACCACTGCCTGATTATGAAATGTGGAGAGGAAAAGCCCTCTCTTAGGTTGTGGAGACTCTCTTCACAGCACTATTTCTCACAGTGTTCACTGTGGACCACCTGCCTCAAAATCCCATAGGTGCTTGCTGATAGACCAGGGCAGGACCCATCTGAGACCTATTGAATAACTGAACATGAATCAGCAAGGGGCAATGGGGAAAGGGGATGTTCACATTTTTAACAAGCTTTGCTGCTGAAACTTGAGACCTTTTGGCTATACTATGGAGTATTTTTGTGGGACTTTAGTTATTACAAATTTATTATATTCTGACAGGCTTTGATATAAGTATTTGAACATTGAAATTGCAAAATGTATTTAAAAAGTGTTTCCTAAGTAAACTAAAATGCCTTTATAAAACACAATAATCAATTTATTACTAAATTTTTTTTTCAGCAGAGAAAGTTCTGAGAAGATGGTATCACAGTAGGTAGACAAGGCTCAATTTGTGTTGCAAAAACACTGGAGAAAGGTCAGAAACTGTCCAAAGGAGTTGCTTTGGGGATCTATGGACCAGGAGAGTGATGTGTGCATTGTCCAAGAGGGGGTGGGGATAGAGAGGTGAAAAGGCCAAAAAGAAAACTGTGAGTTACCTATTCCCATAACTGGCCATCCTCCTCCTTCAAGGTGAACAGTCTCTGTACAACCAGTGGCTAATGGTGGCCAACTGAGAGGGGAATAGACATATTACTCTCTACTCTCAGGAATAAGGAGGGTGCAGTGGAGGGCCAAGTGTGGTTTGCCTTTGGCAAATATATGCAGCAACATCCTGCTCTGAATTGTGGCTCTAACTGGCTCAGAAATACAAGCAAGTAGAGGTTGAAAGAATCACCTCCATGGAAAGGTTCTCTGAAGTACACCATTAGCTGACAAGCTGCGAAAATGAAGGAAAACAATACTTTATGGAGGCTCCTTTGTCCCTATACCCAGGCTCCTTTGGATCTGGTTAGTATCCCATTAGAAGATCCTTGGCTCTGTTTTGATAACATAAGAAGGTCAATATTAAAGTTTTTGAATAAGTTGACCAAAAATCCAAGAAGAGCTGTGACACAAAACTACCAGGAAAGAGAGAAATTGGCCATCAGAGTAAACTCACTATCATAAACAAATGCCTAGACATCAGCAAAAAATTACAAGTCATACGAAGAAACAGGAAAACATAGCAAAGCCAAAGGAAAAAATTAAAAATCCTGGTGAGACACAGGATTTAAAACAGCTAATCAATGATGTTCACACAAATTTCCTAAATCAAGGAGTTGAAGGAAAATGTGGTTAAAGAGATAAAGGATAATAAGAAGAAACTGGGTGAACATAAAGAAGAATTTGAAAGATTGCAAAGAAAAGTAACAGAGCTTATGGGAATGAATGGCACAATGGATGAGATTAAAAATACAAAAGAGGGAAACGGATGTGGCTCAAGGGGTTGGGCATCCATCTACCATATGGAGAGACTGGGGTTCGATCCCCGGTACCTCCCGGTAAAAAAAAAAAAAAAAAAAAAAAATACAATAGAGGCATATAACAGAAAATTTGAAGTGAATAAGTGAGTTGGAAGGTAGAGCATCTGAACTTGAAAACAGAAGAACAGAAAGAGAAGAGAATGGAAAAAAATGAACAGGGTCTCAGGGAATTGAATGATAGCATGAAATGCACAAACATATGCATTATGGATGTCCCCAAAGGAGAAGAGAATGAAAAGGGGGCAGAAAGAATATTTGAAGAAATAAAGGCTGAAAATTTCCCAAACATTATGAAAGACAGAAAGAAATATCAATATCCATGAAGGACAAAAGACCCCAAACAAAATAAATCTGAACAGACCTACTCTGAGACACCTACTATTCAGAAATTAAAATGCCAGAGATAAAGAGAGAATTCTGAAAGCAACAAGAGAAAAACAATTTATCACATTCAAGGGATACTCAATAAGAATAAGTGCCAATTTTTCATCAGAAACCATGGAGTCGAGAAGGAAGTGGTATGATATATTAAAGGTACTGAAAAAGAAAAACTGCCAGCCAATAATTATTTATCTGGCAAAACTATCTTCAAAAATGACAAACAAAAACAGAGAGTTTACCACCAAAAGACCAGATTTACAAGAAGTACTAATCGGAGTGCTGCAGCCTGAAAGGAAAAGACAAAGGCAAGAGACTTGGAGAAGAGTGTAGAAATGAAGATGATTAGTTAGGATAATTAAAAAAGTAAAAAGACAGACAATAGTATGATATGACAATGGAAAGCCAAAGAAGTAAATGGATGAAGTAAGTAATACCTTATAGTATTAACATTGAATGTTAATAAATTGAACTCCCCAATCAAAAGACACAGACTAACAGAATGGATAAAAAAACATGAGCCATCTATATGCTGTTTAAAAGAGACTCACTTCAGATGCAAGGACACAAATAAGCTGAAAGCAAAAAGTTGGGAAAAGATATTCCATGCAAATGGAAACCAAAAAGGAGCTGGAGCTACAATAATGTTGGACTAAATAGATTTAAAATGCAAAACTGTTATAAGAATGAAAAAGGTCATTATATATTAATAAAAAGGAGTAATTCACAAAGAAGAAACAGCAATCATAAATATTTATGCACCAAACCTGGGTGCCCCAAAATACATGAGGCAAATGCTGGCAAAACTGAAGGGAGAAATAGATATCTCTACTTTAATACTGGAGATGTCAACACATCACTCTGATTAAAGAATAGAACATATGAACAGAGGATCCATAAGGAAACAGAAAGCTTGAATAATATGATAAATACACTAAACTTAACAGATATATATAAAACATTACACCCCCAAAACACAGTATATACATTCCTCTCAAGTGCTCATGGATCTTTCTCCAGGATAGACCATATGTTGGTTCATGAAACAGGTAACAATAAATTTAAAAAGATTGAAATTATACAAAGCACTTTCTCTGATCATAGTGAAATGAAGGTGGAAATAAATTACAGGCAGAAAAATGGAAAATTCACAAATATATGGAGATTAAACAACACACTCTTAAATAATCAATGAGTCAAAGAAGAAATTGCAAGAGAAATCAGTAAATATCTCGAGTAGAAAGAAAATTAAAACACAAAATATCAAAACCAATGGGATACAGTGAAGGCAGTACTGAGAGTGAAATTTATAGCCTCCAAGCATACATTAAAAAAGAAGAGCTAAAATAAAAGACCTAACTACATACCTGGAGGAACTAGAAAAAGACAAAATAAAAATTCAGTTCATTGAGAAAATCAACAAAATTGATAAACCCTTAGCTAGACTGACAAAGAAAAAAGAGAGAAGATGCAAATAAAATCAGAAAGGGGGGGGGGGGAATTATTACTGACCACACAGAAATAAAAGAGATCATAAGAGGGTACTTTGAACAACTGTACAGCATCAAACTAGACAACGTTGGTGAAATGTACAAATTCCTAGGAACACATGAACAACCTACAAAGACGCTAGAAGAAACAGAAGACCTCAACAAATAAATCACAAATAAAGAGATTGAAATGGTCATCAATAACCTACCAATAATAAAAAGCCCAGGACCAGATGACTTCACAGGTGAATTCTACAAAGCATTCAAAGAAGATTTAATCCCAAATCTTGCTTAAACTCTTCCAAAAAATTGAAAAGGAAGAAATACTACCAGACTCATACTATGAAGCCAACATCACCCAAATACCAAACACAGATAAAGATACTCTGAAAAAAGAAAACTACAGAACAATTTCTCTAATGAGAATAGATGCAAAAATCTTCAACAAAATATGTGCTAGTCAAACTCAAAAGCACATGAAAAGAATTACACATCACACTCAAGTACGTTTTATCCCAGGCATGAAAAGGATGGTTCAATATAAGAAAATCAATCAGTGTAATATACCACAAAAATAAGTTGAAGAGGGATTGGATGTAGCTCAAGTGGATGAGCTCCTGCTTCCTGTGTATGAGGTCCTGGGTTCTATTCCAGGTACCTCTGAAATATATATATTGATATATAATGCATATGATATAATATGTATAAATACGTAATATATAAATTGAAGAAAAATTGCATGATCATCTTGATTGATGGAGATAAGGCATTTGACAAAATATATAAATTGATATATAACTGAAATTGATAAATAATGTATATGATATGTATATAGATTTATAAAATACAGCATCCTTTCTTGATATAAACATTACAAAAGAAAAAAAATTACAAAAGATAGCAATAGAAGGAAACTTTCTCAACACAATAAAGTGCATATATGAAAAACCCACAGCTAACATTTTACTTAAGAGTGAAAGAATAAAAACTTTCCTGCTGACGTTGGAACAAGACAATGATGCCCACCATCATGACTGTTATTCAATATTATGCTAGAAGTTCTAGCCAGAGAATAGGTAAGAAAAAGAAATAAAAGGCACCCAAATAGGAAAAGAAGAAGTAAAACTTTCACTATTCATGGATTATATGATCCTATACCTAGAAAATCCAAAAACTCCACAAGAAAGCACGTAAGTTAATAAGCAATTTTAGCAATTGGCAGGATACAATATTATTATGCTAAAATCAGTAGCGTTTCTTTACATGACTAATGAGCAACCTGAGGAGGAAGTCAACAAACAAACAAACAAAGAAACAAAAACAAATTCCATTTATAAGAGCAACTAAAATAGTTAAAGATTTAGGAATAAAGTTAACCAAGGACATAAACGACCTGTATTCATAAAACTACAAAATATTGCTAAAGGTAATCAAAGATGACCTGAACAAATGGAAGGCCATTACATGTACAAACTGGAAGACTAAATATAATTAAGATATCAATTCTACCAAAATTAATTCACAGATTCAATGCAATCTCAATGAAAAGTCCAATAGCCTTTTCTGGCAAAAATGGAGAAATAAATTATCAAATTTATTTGGAAGGGTAAGGCCAAATAGCCAAAAAGAACGAAGTTGGAGGACTCTTACTTCCTGTATTTAAAGCATATTACTTAGCTATAGTGAGAAAAACAGCACGGTACTGGCATAAAGATAGACATATTGACCAATAGAACTGAATTGAGAGTTCAGAAATTGATCCTCACATCTATAGCCAAGTGATTTTTGACAAGGCTACCAAACCCTTCCAGCTGGATCAGAAACAGTCTATTGGTGTTAGGAAAACAGAATATCCATAATCAAAAGAAAGAAAGAGGGTCCCTATTTCACACCTTACACAAAAATTAACTCAAAATTAATCAAGGACCTAAATATAAAAGCTAGAAACATGAAACACCTAGAAGAAAATGTAAGGAAATATCTTCAAGATCTTGTTGTAGGTGGTAGTTTCTTAAATCTTATACCCCAAGCATGAGCAATGAAAGAATTGATAAATGGGACCTTCTTAAAATAAAAAAATTTTGCCCTTCAAATGACATTGTGGAAAGGTAAAAATGCAGCCTACTCAATGGGAGAAAATATTTGGAAACCACCTACCCAATAAGGGTTAGAGTTCTATGTTATATAAAGAGATCATACAACTCAATTATAAAAAGACAAGCAATCTAATTTTAAAAATGGGTAAAAGACTTGAATAGACATTTTTCCAAAGAGGAAATGCAAATGACTAAAAAGCACATGAAATGATGCTCATCATCATTAGCTATTAGGGAAATGGAGATCAAAGTTACAATGAGATTTCATTTCATGCCTTACAGAATGGCCATTATTTAAAAAAAAACAAAAAACAAAACAATACAACAACAACAACAAAAATCCAGAAAACTATGTGTGCTGGAGAGCATATGGAGAATTAGGAACACTCTTTCACTGTTGGTGGGAATGTAGAATGGTACAGTCTCTCTGGAATACAGTTTGGAGATTCCATGGGAAGCTAAATATAGATCTGCCATATGATCCAGCAATCCTCCTAGGAATATATTCAGAAGAACTGAAAGCAAGGATGCAAACAGACATTTGCACACGGGTGATCATAGCAGCATTATTCAGAATTGCCAAAAGATGGAAAAACCCAAGTGTCCATCAACCAATGAATATATAAACAAAATAATGGAATTCTATTCAGCTGTAAGAATGAAGTCAGGATGCATATGACAACATGGATAAACCTTGAGAACATTATGTTGAGTGATATAAGCCACACAAAAGGAAAAATTTTGTATGGTCTCAGTAATGTGAACTAAATACAATTAGTAAACTCATGGAGGCATATTCTAGAATATAGAATACTAAGATATAGAGTATGGGTTGAGAAGGGGGAGTTGATGCTGAATGTATGCACAATGTTTATTAAGGGGTTTGTAAATGTGTGAAAAGGGATACCACTGATAACATACTTAGTGTAACTAACACTGCTGATTTATAAATGTGATTGTGGTTGAAAGGGGTAGACTAGGGACATAAATGTCAATTGAAAGGAAACTAGGGGATAATCTAGGAACTGTATAACACATAGTGATTTTTATGGTAGATGAGGATTGTGGTTAATTTTACAAATACAAGGATATTCTTCTATTACAAGATGATGCATGGGAAAAATACAACTAATGTAATTTATGGACAATAGTTAACAGCAACATAGCAATATTTTTTGCAACAAAGGCAAAGAAAATATTGTATCAATTCTAAGTGTCAACAATAAGTGGTTTCATTTTGGAGTGTACATGATACATCTCAACTTGTAATATGTATGCAAACTCTGATCATTTAACTGTCCTAAAACTAAATATTCTATGGAAAGAATGAAGTCCAACTTTTCTTCCTGGGTTGCAAATTTAATTCATTGCATAGGGCTTTTTCTTTATGTTCATATCTTGGGTTAGTACACATTAAATTCATTTTATAAATACAGTTTATTATGGCCAAGAATGTTTTATTTTGATTCATGAATTTTAGAGTAGCACTAAGGAATGATTTATAACATCAAATGACCTAGTAAAATATGACCTAGAAACTTGCCAGTAAAATAAAGCTGGTGAAGCTTGGTTGCAAAGAGAGAAGAGGGAAAAAGCCACTCAGGTAGAAGGAAGATACATGTCAGCATATCTTATGAGCCTTGGGATATCTGAAGTTCTTTGGACATATAGCTCTTGGATCACAAATTTTTCCAGAACAATTTATTTATTACTATTTTTGAAATTGAAGGTTTTTTTTTTTGCAGAAATATGAAGTCCATTGTAATTGTTCCTTTATAGGTATTTTAACCATTTTTTTTTTAGGTGTTTTCGATGATTTTTTTCTTTGTTGTCACAACCCCATTCTTTCTTAATAGTTTCTTGGTATGAATCACTTTCACAGTTTTTGCTAAATGTATTGGAAAACCCACTTTTAAAAAATACTTGTGACTCTTTTCACATCAGGAATACTTAATTCTTTTGTGGATTTGCTCTTCTTTTTATTCTGTTTATTCTAACTTTTTTTCAAAAATACTTACTTTATCTAGATGGGCTCTTTCATCTCTGCGATCCAAATACATTTTTTTCTCATTATATTCAGACATGTGTCTTTTACTTTAGATTCTGTGAATTCTGGTAGTGCTTCTCAAATTTTGGATATGCATCTATGGTTTCCTGCACTAAGAATTTTGCTTTACAAATAAATGCCTTTCATATAGTGTTTCTGTACTTTCCTTCAGTATTACTTTTCTTAATTGGTCATTTTCTTTTCATTCTATTTGCTACTGGTGATTTTCTTCTATTTCATTATTTTTCCTCTTTTTATTCTTCTTTTTTAAGGGATGTGTTTTAGTTTGCTAAAGGCTTCTGGGAGCAATGTATCAGAAATATGTTGGCTTTAATAATAGGAATTTATTAGCTTATGAGCTTACAGTTCTGAAGCTGTGAAAATATCCAAATCGAGGCTTCATCAGGTGATGCTTTTCTCCCCAAGGACTAGCTGCTGTATCTGTATCTTTTCTCTCTTCCAGGTTCATCACCTTCTGGAGGCTTCTCTCTGCCTCTGCAGCTTTTTTCTGTATCTGCTGCTTTTTATTCCTCCATTTATAAAGGACTCCAGTGAGAGGATTATAACCTATCCTGGGTCATATGCTTTAAGAACAGAATTTTCTGGGTTCCACCCAGCTTCAAACTATCACAGGATGTAATAAGTTCTGAAATGTTCTTGTACTAATATCAGTGAACAATTTTTCAAAGTATATATTTCTCCTCATATTGTTCGCCAATACCCCTTAGTAGTGGTATAGAAATTTCACATAGGACTAGGTGTTTTATTTTTCTCTTTTTACTTGATTTGATAATGAAATTTATCCAAATACCCAGGCAAAGAGAACTTGTACATTGTACTTAGCCTATTCGCTGTTCACTTGACTGTGACAGGTTTTTTCTCTCAGATTTATGGTAGAGGTTGGGAGCCTATGCAAAGCCTCAAGTGAGGCTCTGATGAATAAGAGAGGAAGTCTTCCATCTTCATTACCCAGTTCTGGCTGTGAGAAAGATATTGACTAATCTTAATAACCAGAGGAAATATTCAATGTTTGAAAAGTAATAATCCTAGTTGGCACTTGGTAACAATTCCTCAGTGTTAGCAATGCATCTGGAAAAAGACCTTGACCAAAAGAGGAAAGTGGTAAATACAAATGAGTTTTTATGGCTAAAAGATTTCAAAGTGAGCTCGGACGTCATTCCAGAGGTTATGTTTGTGCAGGTCCCAGCAGGATCTCATTGACTGTCGCAGTAAACATTGCCTCAAATAGTGGAGCTCCTGAGACCTCTAGAGACATCCATAAACTGTAAGCAGGGCAGACAGCTCAGGAATTCGGCATCCTGTCAGTGAGCTTTACTTTGGAATTTATGCTCTCCAGTGTAAAAGAGTTAGACTCAATTATATGTTCTCTACACATGGCTCTTCTGTCCCTTTTATTTGAACCTATAATTAGCACTATACTTGATAATTATGTGTCCCAGAGACTTAAATATTTGGTCTGCCCATGTGCCAGTAGAGCCCTGAATCTCAGCAGAGTTGCAACACCTCCTCTCCAGTTCACTGAACTCACCCACAACAGCTAATAAGGAGATTATGATGGACAACACCCATCCCAAGGAACAGAGAGTAACTGCAACTACAAGCAAGGTAGCTCGATCCATCTACCCCATGGGATCTAAGCTCCTTCTCAATTAGAAGCAGAATGGGCATCACCATCCCCAAATCCTCAAGACTGGGGAATGAACAATGGATTACAATAGACTTATTATTATTCTATTATAGACATTATTATTCTAGCAATGGAAGAATGCTTATCATTGATACAAAGTCAGTGGCCACCAGAGGTTCTGAGGGATGGGAGGGAGAAGAATTGGTGCAATATGGGGGCATTTTTGGGACATTGGTGTTGTCCTGCATGACATTGCAGTGACAGATACAGGCCATTATATATTCTGTCATAATCTACAAAATTGTGCAGGACAGAGTGTAACCTATAATGTAAACTGTAATCCATGGTTAGTAACATTCTTCAATGTGTGTTCATCAATTGTAACAAATGTACCATATTAATGAGGGAGGCTTTGATGTGGGAAAGTGTGTGAGGGAGAGGAAGTGGGGCATATGGGAATTTCTTATATTTTTTTATGTAGCATTTATGTAATCTAAAGCTTCTATAAAAATTTAAAACAATTAATTAAAAAATTAATAAATTATAAACAAAAAAAAATAATGATTCTACTAATTACAGCAATTAGCACAATTTATTGCTAGGCCAGGTACAATAGTTATATTGACTCTAATTCACTTAATAACCCTGAAAATTAAGTATTATTATTGTTTTTGTTGTTATTTTACCCAAATGTTATAGATGAGAACAATGGGCATGGGCTTAAATTTACCTTCTTTGCATATTGAATTTAATGAAAGAAAAAAATCTAAAAAGTCAGGTAATAATGAAAAGAACAAAGGCTTTCTAATCAAACAAATTCTACTTTTATATGGCTTTTAGTATTAGTTCCAAAATATTACCAGAGAAAATACAAATTAAAATGTTTCTTCTTTGTTAAAGTATTTTCAGATTTCGTGATATATCTATAAACTTAATTTGAAGTAGTATTTACATAAGCAAATCTCCAACAATCAGTCATCTCCTGCAGAAGTTTCGTTTCTTCCAAGCAATATCTGCAGTAGATAAAACTTCGTACTGTAAGACTACTTTTCTATTAAACTGCTTGCTATTAGAAAAAGGAAGGTGACAGAGCATTGTAATGAAATTATCGCCAGTAATCTTTTTAATGGTTTTGATTTCACAATTATAAACATTTTTGAAATTTCAGTTTATCTTGCAGAGTATAGGGAAATGTGCTATGTATTTTTAAAAATTTTGTTTCTGTTTGTTCCTATTTAAATGTCTTGAAAATCAGTTAAAGACATTTAACTATATAAGGATTATATTCTAATTGATAAAATCTAGCATTTCTTTGGCTGAATCACATTTTGTCTTCCTCCACTTACTTTCATCAAAGCTCTTCACTACTCATGGACATATAATTGATTAGCTTGTTTTAATCTTACTATTCTCAGATACCTACTAAAGTAATTACCTTTCTCTTCTGTTGTTTCTAGTTAGAAGATTGCTAAAAGATCAATGCACAATATATCATATTCTACCTTACAGGACCAATTATTTTGAATCATAGTGTAAATTTATTGAATTTTCTTATTTGTATACTATCACTGTTACAGCATGGTGTTTATTAATTAGTAAGAGAAATATAGATTCATATGTTAATAGCTCTCCTTTTAAGTTTCTTGTCTAGAACATGTATGGTAGTAGGGTGTCTATTAATGGCATGTAGAACTTAGGATAGAGTTTTCATTTCTCATTCCCAAGGTTTCCATATTTTTCCCATTAAAATGCATCATAAATTCAAATTATCAAAAAAAGATTAATACCGTTTATGTAAATTACAAAATTAAGAAAGTTTCCATTTTTCTGAACTATTCTCAATTAAAGTCATTTTATTAATTTTTTATGAACAAGAAATACCAGATAGAAACATTGCATACTCTTCTATTTACATTATTGCAATTGCAATATTATATTAATTAACAATTTTAAAGATGAGGTAAACATAACTAGATATAATGATGGACTAGACTCGGTTATTTGTGTATTTGTCTTCTTAAAATACTAGACTGGGAGTGGATGTAGCTCAAGTGGTTGAGCACTTGCTATCCATATATGAGGTCCTGGGTTTGATCCATGGTACCTCCTAAAAACAAAAACAAAACAAAACAAACAAATTAAAAAACCACCTCTCACTGGAGAGTACATGTAGTTCAGTAGTTGAGAGCCTGTTTCCCGGGTACAAGGTCCTGTGTTCAATCCCCAGTATATCCTAAAAAAAAAAAAAAAACTTTCTGGAGAGCAAGGAATGGAAATGATAGAGAAGGAAATGATTCTTTATTAAACAAAAAATGTACAGGTATTTGTTAGCTATTCTCACATATCATTATTATTCAGTCATTTCTCTTTTTATTCATTCATTCAGCAAACATTCAGGGCCTACAATGTGTAAGGAATTCTAGGCTCCTGGGATATAGGAGTGAACAACATGTCCCAATGTGTACCACATTCCAATGGGAAGGCAATCAGTAAACAATTATATAGTAGTACAAATTGTGTTCAGAACAGAAAAATAAATCTGGGTTAGAAAAATAATAATAAAACAGCAATGATTTATATTAGTTTGGATGACCAAGGAAAATCTCTTTATGAAGTTGACCTTAAAGCAGAACACAGAATGAAATAAGAAAAGTAGCCCTGCAAGCATCTGGGGGCAGAGAATTCTAGTGCCGGGGTTCATAAAGCATAGATGCCCTAGATAGAGCATGTTTAGTGGGAGGAAGAGCAACAAGGCCAATGTGGCTGGAGCAAAATGAGCAAGGGGACTAAGGGCCTCAGTTGTAACCATGCACCAGATCAGGGGCCACTAGAATATGGTAAGTACTTGGATTTTATTCAATGTGTAATGGAAAGACATTGGGGTTTTTGTTTTTTGTTTTTTTTTTTCCCAAGGAAATGGAGAGGTATGTGTCAATTTAATGGTAATTCTTTGGACACTGTGGAGAGTGTATGTTTGAGGATAAGAATGGGAGCAGAACAACTCACAGGAGGCTGTTGTCATAGACAAGCAAAATATGATGGTACATTGGACTAGAAGGAAATGGTTGGTGAAGATCCTGAAACATGGTAAGATTTTGGGCATATTTTGAAAGCAGAGATGACAATAAGTTTTACCACTGTATCAGATGTGTGGCATGAGAATAATAAAGATCAGAATGACTCATTTTTTTTAATTTGAGTAAGTGGTAGAACAGGGGGATCAATTATGTTTATGAAAATAGAATACACTGAAAGTTGAAGGCTGTTGTGAGGAAAGTATTAAAACTTTAGTGAAGGGCATTCTGGTTTTAAGGTATCTATTAGATATCCAAGTGGAGGTGTCCTATAGATTATTGGATATGAGAGGCTAAATATCATTAGAAAGAGTGAGGCTAAATGTATAAATAGAAGGGTAAACACATAGATTAGGGAATGCAAGGATTTATCTTGGGAACTTTAAATTTGGAAGATAAGAAAAATCTACCACAGGAAACTGAGAAACTTATCAGTAGTATAGGAGGAAAAACTGCTTTAATCCTTACCATACAACTATGAAGTAATTCTGAATAGTCTCACTGATTTTAGAAAATTGATACTCAGCAGGGTTTTGTAGAGACTGTGCAAAGTCACATGGATAGTAAATCATATCTTTCCATTCTTCCATAGTTTAGTCCCATGGATTGAACTATTTTCTATAGATTTGGTGATTTAAAAATTTTGGAGACATTTTTAGGCATTTACAAAGAATTTAAGTGATTTTGGTTAATGTATATATCACAGAGAAGGTACATCATTAATCAAAAGCTCATCAATTTCAGTACTATATCAGAGTATAATCTAGGCCACTCTCTCAGATCATGATTATCTAGAAAAAACAAAACTCTGCCTCTTCTGCAGTTTGAAGGATCTGGGGGCAAATGTTTGTCTTTATCCCTTTGATTATTACGTGTTGTCTTTTCAGGAATTCTATTCCTAATAAAATAAATAAGTCAGCTTTCAACAGTTGATAAAGTCACTGGTAGAAAGTTGATAGAGAACTTTTAAAAAATAGTTTGTCTGACAAAACTTGAACTCAATGATCAAAACTGAATTCAAACTTACCATTTCACAAAAAGAGGTTATATATTATGTGGCTCCTTGGTGGAAATACATAGCATCACCTATGAACATTCTTATAAAAAAAATCATATCTCTTAGCTCTAACTACTATTTTATAGGAAATGCAGGAGATAAAGAAACATGTTAAATCACATAATGAGTCTGCTCTCTGCGTAGAGGAGCCCATACTGTGTGTATTTCCGTCCTTCTCCCATTTCTCAGCAATCTCTGCTCTTTTCCCCCATTTCCCAATAAATCCTTTCTACTGGCCGAAAAATAAATAAATAAATCACATAATGAGATACAAACCCAGAATGTGTGGAATTCTATAAGAGAAAAATGTTTTTAAAATAAATAAATAGCAAGAAATAAAACAAAATTAAGAAAAAGGTATATTTTGATTCAAAAGCACTTAAGAGTTATATGACCTAAATGCAATGAGTGAATTTAGTGTGGATCCTCATAAGACATTTTGGGCAATCAAGAAAATTTGAACACTGGAAAGGAGGTGATGTTAAGACGTTACTTTTAATGTCCGTGTGTAATAATTATATTGGAGTTCTGTTATTTTTATGAGTCTTTATCTCCAAGGATGCATACGGAAATATTACAAATGAAATAAAGTGGTGCCGGGGATTTGATTGAAAATAACGCTATAGGTGCCCGGGGTGGCGAGAAGGAGAGGGAAAGCATGGAGGGAGTATAGTATAAACAAGATTGGTCGTTTAATAATAATTATTGAAGCTGGACAATAGACACATCAAGTTATTTGTACTATTCTTTTGATGAATAAATAAGAATCGGTAAAAATATAAATTAAATAAAAATGAAAAATTCACATCGTCTTGCCTTCTGATTAACTCCAGATGGAACTATGAAAAGGTATGCATTTTCCCACCAATCTAGAACTTATTGAAATTAATGTGCATCTAAAATTGCATATCTTGGTGGGTTGTATCAGGATCAAGTTCAGGAAAAAATGAGTTGATATTACTGGAAACCATCAGGCATTTGTTAGTAATGTTTTGCTTTGGGTCAGGGTGATTACCGGCTTTTACTTCTTAAGACTTTTGTCTTAAAGAGTATTGCCTTAAAGGTTGTTACAATTACAATGCATAGCTATTCATTGTGATAGGAGAATCCATTAATGAGTTGTTTAGAAAATAATATGAGCATTTTTTTACAGTGCATAAAGGTATGAAATAAAAAATGTGCTTCCTCCTGCAACTAGATCTAATTTCAGATGAACCTTCTAAATCTTACATAGAGCATTCCATCAGCACATACAGCCTTGCTTTGTTTGTTTAATAATTGCATAGAATTCTTTTGTTAGAATTAAATGAATTTTATTTAGCTAAACCCATGAATGGCTACATGGCCTTTTTCCAGTTTTTTTCCCTTTCAATATCTTTTATGTGAGCTGTGCCAATAAATTTTTCCAGTTTATCCTTGCAATTTTATTTTATGTATAATTTTTAAAAATAGTTTTAAAATCTGTTTACAGTTAAGGTTTCATTGTATTTCCTTTTTGGCTCCAGAAGGGCCTTTCACAGCTAATACACATATTTTGAAAAGAGAAAACTTTTTTATTACAGAATTTTATGATTACTATTTTTATGTTTACATTATTTTTGTCTATCTGGAACTTATTTTAGTATAAGCAAATGAAGAACTATTTTTTATTATTCAAAAATAATGGTAATTTTACCTTATCATCTGATATATTCACATTTTACATCACTATCATAACCTATAAGTGAGTAAATTTTTTCTGAAGAGTGTTAAATACCAATGATGGAGGTAAGGAAATTTACCTTGTCTTCAATTTAAATGGGAAAGATTCTGATGTCTCATAATTAAACAAATGTGTAACTGAACTCACTTAAAATTGTAATCAGAAATGAATGCTGAATTTGTCAAATTCCTTTGGGGGCATTTATTGATTATTATAGTTTTTCTACTTGCTGATTTAATATCCTACCATTTTTTGCCTTTAAAGAAATGGTAAGATATTCTTCTTTTTATAACATTTTACTGAACTATATCATTCATATACGAACATATATAAACAATAAATACACAGTAAAAGTTGTGAACTTATAAAACAAACATGCATATCATTATACAGAGCTCCTATACATCACCCCACCACTAACATCTTACATTGTTGTGAAACATTTGTTACAAACTATGAACTAACTATAGCCCATATCTTACATTTGGTATATTTCCCCTGAACCCACTCAATTATTTCCACTCTGTATTAGTATTATCTATTTGCTATAGTTAATTAGAAAATGTTTTCATATTTGTTCTGTTAACCAAAGTCCATCTTCCACCACTGGATTCCCTATGTTATACAGTCTCATGCCTTGTATAATCCATTCAAAGTGTACACTCAGTGGCTCTCATTTTCATCTCAGAGTTGTGCTGTCATCACCTCAGTCAATTTTAGAATGTTTCCATTACTCCAAAAGGAAAATTCCTGTACCACCGTTTACCACCCCCATAGCTGTCTCTTAGAATTGATATAATATCTTCTTTGTCCTTGCTACAGAAATATTATAATGTTACTGTTAACAATAGACTATAATTACATTAGTTGTAATTTTCCTGTGTATCACCATATTCTTAACACTTTGTAAAAGAGGAACATTCTTATATTTATACTATTAACCAGTAGACATAAATGTCAATTGAAAAGAAGCCTGACAAAAATCTAGGAAATGTATAACTTAGTGATTTCAGTGGTGGATGATGAGGATATTCATTTAATGTGCCACTGCTTTCTGTTTTTGTTGTTGTTGTTGTTTGTTTGTTTTTTTAAGTTTATTTGCATTGATATTAATAGGTAAAATTAGTCTTAGTTTTCTTTGCGTGTGCTATCTGGGGCACACTGTAGTATTCTAGATTCAGTAAGCAAATGTGGAAATTTTCACTTTTTCTTTTGGCTTTAAGTAGAGTATTAGTCAATAAAATCAACTGCTAAATTATTTGGGCTTGGTTCTTTTTTTTTTTTGAAAATGGAATTAGTTATTTTGTTTGTTGTTTTAAATTCTTCCAATTTCTTCCATTGTGTGATGTCACCTTAGGTTTTATGCCTCTTTTGGAGAAAATTTATATTTTTCTGGAAAATTATCCATTTTATCCATCAAAACCTAAGTATACATATCTATCCTATTTAAAAAATCAAGCTTCTGTTCCAAATTTATCCACTCATTAATGACACATTTCTTGAAGTAAGTCACATTATTTCTTCATCTCCTGTCTATTCTTCAACCAACTCCAGTTTGTTTTTCACATTCATCACACCACAAAAAGAGCCTTGGTTGTGTCAACATTGGCCACAATGTTACTAAATCTGATGGACATTTTACTTTTTCTTCTAGAAGCATTTGGCATTATGCTTTACCTCACTTTAAAAAAATAAAAAATCCTTGTTTTATTTACTTTCCTGTCCCCATTCCTTAGTAATAGGCCTGCTACCTTTCTGCTCAGTTCTGTTGGTTATCCTTTGCAGGTTTGTCCTACAAAGCCGACCTTGCTCCAGGCTTGGTGCAAGGTCTTACTCTCTCATTCCACACTTTTACCCTAAGTCATCTCACTCATACCTATAGTTTCCATTACATTTATATACTAATAATGTCCAATCAGAACTTCAGTGCAGATCTCTCTTTTTAATTCCAGATTCATATAGCTAACTGCTTAGTCATTATCTTTACTTGGATATATTGAAAGCGTGTCAATCTCAGTCTGTTCAACACTGAATTCATGATTTCTCTTTTTCTACCTACTCCCATCCTTATCTCCCACTAATTCTGTGGTCCTAACGTAGTGATCAACATCACGTGTCTTGTTGCAAAAGCCAGAATTTGAAGAAGCATGCTAGTCACCTCCTAGTCCTGCATCTACGTAAATAACCCATCACCAGATATTGTCCATTTAACCTACTTAACAGCTCTCAAATCTCCTTATTTCTTGCTTTCTCTTTTGCTAACACTCAAGTTCCTATCCCTCTTCACAAGTAGTTCTAAAACAATTTGGTTTGTACTTTTTCATGTTTCAGATTTCCTACTAGGTAAAATTGCTTCCCTTCTTTTCTTTTGATTCATTTATCCATTTCTTATTTATTTCAGATTTTCTATGCTGGTGTCCTCAAATTCATCAATTTTGTCTTTTTTGGTGTTTGCATGTTTTTTTGGTGGTTTTGTTTTGTGTGTGTGTGAAGAAATGCTAATAAAGGCTGCATTCAACCCAAAGATTAATATAGTCTACTATAAATTTTCTAAAACATATGTAGTTTTGTTACAGTTACAGTTATAATCCACTTAAAATTATTACTGAGAATGGTTTGACATAGAGTTTGAGATTATTATTCATTTTTTAAATAAAATTTAATTAATACAACCTCATCAATTTTTTATCCTTTCAGACTTTGTTTGAAATAACATTTTTATCATATACCACTTCCCATTTATATTAGTTTCTGGGTTCTATTATCAATTTATCAATATGTCTATGCTTATACCAGTCATAATGTAATACCATTTTTTAATAATGTGCTTTAAATATGGTCACATTTTTCTTATTTGATTTTTTATTTTTTAATTGCTTTCAAATATAAACTTAATAACCATTTTGTCAAATTATGAAAAAAATCCTTTTGAGGTTTATATTTGGATGAGATTGAAATAATAGATTAATTAGCCAGGAATTCCTTTTTTAGAGTAAAGTTTTCTCATCCACAATCAGTATTTACCATGTATTCAGTCTTTTTTCTTCTTTTCTATCAGTGAAGATGTATGGTTTTGCCATATCACTCTTAGAATTCCTGGTTTATTCCAACTTTATTGCTATCACTGATATCATATGAAATATGTTTGTATAATTGGCTGTTTTTCAAATTATATATTTCTTTTTACTATTTTTACTGGATTTCAAGGGAGGAAAAGAAAGCAAAATGCCTTTATTCTGCTATTTGCATCTTTCCCTTTCATCTAAATGTGAATTTTTAAAAATAACATCACACATTTTTGACAACATAATTACATAGATGTATAATAAATTAAAAGTTATATTGCTCAGATAATCGGTAGTGACTGTAATCCAGTGTTGAAGGTAGCATATGGCTTCAGCAGAATGTCTTGATGCAATTAAGTTTCATATATTATTAGAAATGTTAACATTAGGGTTACCGGTGCCTGTATATTATTTTCTACTTAATATTTTGTTCACTTTATTAAGAATTATTTCCTTGCAAATAGCTTTGTGGGCCAACACACTCCATATTCTCTTGCAAATATCATTACTTACACTATTGATCTTGAACAAGATTTTATTTTCCCCTGCTGTTTAAATCCATTATTAATGATTATTATGCTAAACATAATTAGAAGGCATTGGATGAGTAAACACAGATTTACTCAGACATTGCTGAGCAGAGTACTTTTTTTTTTTTTTTTTTTAGCATTTTGATTACTAGAAAAGTTTAACTTGGGCACATATGTCTCAACAATATATGGACTTCCATAGGCTTAGTCTGAAATTCATTTAAGCCACAACTTAATAGTGTTACTTCTTAGCTCTTTGGTTTGTCTAAAGTAATTTTGATCGAAAAATTATCTACGCCATAGCACACATATAGTAGGAAGGTAATTTATGTCATTCATTCAGTGAATGACCAACTGTTTTACTTCTGCTTTATGTGACCACCAATTCCTTCCTGAAAGTCCTCATTTCCACGAAGTGGTACTCTTCTGTCTACTTCTATCACTTTCCTATTATTATGACCTCCTTGACATTCCAACTCATAAATATAATTATTTATCCATTACTTTTCTTGTTATTGTTTCAAAGTCTGGGCTCTATAGCCAGACTGCCTGGGTGTCAATCTGGGTTCTAACACTCCTCAACTAAGTGAACCTGGGCAACTGACTTTACTACTTTGTGCCTCAGTTTCCTAATCTTTAAAATGACAATGAAGTAGTAATCATCTCATGGTAGTTTGCTAATATTAAATGTACCAGTTCTCATAAATTAACTAGTACAGTGTCTGGGACTGTTAACAACTATTAGTAGTAATAGTATTTTTATATGAATATATTCCCATTCTGTTGGGGACATCACCTCCTACATTGATTCCACTTTTATCATTACTGATAACTCTATTACATGACAAGATGATTTTATAAGTTTTTTAACCATGAGATTTTGTGATTAAGTGAAATTAAAAGTCCAGTTGTGATAAACCACATGCCAAATATGGTCCTACAGATTTTATCTGCTAGAATTTCTACTTGGTTATATAAATTTAATATCAGTTTATGTCCTCAAATCAAGTCACTTCATATTTTTCCTGTTTTAGACTGTTTCTATTGCTTTCCCTAGTTACTCTTGAGCCAGCTATTACAGTTGTTTTCCCATCTTCATATTTTTGTCATCAGAAATTTTTGTGTTTACTGCATTTTTCACAACTTCCTACAATCACAACCACAGAGTTACACTTCAGTGTAATATCATTTAATTGATACACCTTTCTTTAGTATGCTCACACTATAACCCATCCAGAGTGCTATTGAAGATGTATTACCCTACCAGGAAGCTTGTGTAAAGTCTGTTCCTTTTTAAAATTTTGAATGGCTTCACATTCACTTTTCAGCCTGGCAATCATGACGCTCTATGATTTATCCTCATCTACTTTTCTTCAATCTCTCTGGGTTAATTACGTCACTTTCCCAGAGAACCTAGGCATAAAGCCGATTCTTCATCTATCCTGGCCTATTATCATTTTTTTTTTCTTTGTTTCTTTTCTTTTCTTTTCTTTTTCTTGGTATCAGAGCCAGAGATTGAATCTGGGACTCAACCACTGAGCCACATCAGCTTTCCTGAGTTGGTTTTATCATTTGTTTTGCTTGCTATTTGTTTGTTTCAAGGGGCACCAGGGAACAAAACAAAAACTTCCCATGTGGGAGGTGGGGGCTCAAAAACTTGAGCCACATCCGGTCCCTATCATTTTTTATTTTCCCTAAATTTTCCACACTTTCCAATGATCATGCATTTGTTGTTCATTTTTCATGGTATATGAAATACATTTACACTACCTTCCAACCTGTTGTGGACCTACATTATTTGCCTGCCAGATGGCATCCTGATTTCATTACAGCACTCAGATGTGGAGTGGGAAACCTCCACTTCTCTGGGTCCTGCTCATGAAAGTTGGGTGGGGCTGATTTTACGTTTGTCTCTGGGAGTAGATGCAAAGCCTAGGCATAGCTGAGTTATCAGTACATTCCTTTGCCACAATGATTACTTCATGTATGGACATATTGATTCTATCAGAGCTAATCTTGTCTATATTCTGAAGCAAAAAAGGAAAAGAAGCTCTTGATTTTCTGCTAGACTTGCATGGAGCATCACATGTATAGCCTCTTACAGAGTTAAGCTGGCATGTAGATAAACAGGACCAAACTAAGAAATAGAGGAAAAGAGATACAGGTAGAGATAGAAGTAGACGTAGAGATAGAGACAGAAAATCTATGCCATCTGGTGATCTGGTAAGTCCCTAAATCAAATATATGCATCTATTTTTATTTATTGCAGTACCCCACCTCTTTACTTGGGATGGTTTGAGCTGGTTTAACTTTGTTAAAGTTTAAACTTCAAACAAAAATGAAAAAGGTGGAAATTTTATTATGAAACTTCCATATAATGAATAATAAAATACCTAATAACCAGTATTCTACGCTTTCATTTTTTATTGAAAGGAATTTGTATACATTTTAAAACGTTAAAATTCAGATGATGGTAAGAATTTGAGGATTTTTAAAATTACTAACAACATCAAAAACTATTTGTGTAAAATAAACGCTGTTTACAATATCTCCTTTTATTATACCTTTGAGATATGTTTATGCTTTGTTGAGGAAAAGTATTTTCTTAAGCATGTATCTTATACAATTTATTTGACTATATTTTATTTTAGGATGCAATTATTGAAACTTAGTGAAGGCCATTTCTTTTTTAAACAACAACAAAAAGATTGTAGAACTGACCAGGTTATCAATTAAATTTAATGTATAAGAAAGGCCATCAACTTTACATGAAATCTACATATGCTTAGTCTCAGATGATTGACTCCACCAGAGAAGGTGTTTCAGTGTTTCTATTTCTTTTGTGGCACATTATGTTTATGATAAAACCATATAAATTTTTTGGATGTGACTTTATCTTGTTGAACTGGGAACTTTTCTTCCATTATTTCCCTTGAGCAAATCTTTTTGTGCTGTGCAATGAAGTCCATTTTCTAATAAAGCTGATAGGAGCCAGGCCTGTGAGGTTGGTTCTTTGTCTTTGCCTGTGTCAATCCATACAATTAAGATGAAAAGCACATTTACATGAAAGTAGAAAATTGAGATTACAAAACACAGTGTTGGCTTTAGTTATCTTAGTAATATTCTAAGTTTTATTTGCTCTAGTTGTCAAGAATAGGCTCAGTTCAAGAGATTTTTTCACAAAAGTCAGTTCACATGAAAATGGAGTCAATTTATTTAAGAGACAGGAAGAGTTTAATTGACAGAGACTATGGCCCTTCTATCTGTTTTGTATGCTTACATGATTTTGTAAGGTCTCTACCATGTGAACGGCTGCTTTTTTAATGTGCTTGCAAATGTTTGAGTAGGGGAAACAACAGGGGAGATGGGGTAGAAGTAGAGAATTATGGAAAAGCATGCAATCCCAATGGAGTTATTTCTTCTGGCTTGTTGCCAAACCCATTTCTGTCGGTCTTATTTGTTATATAAAGGCTGTGCTTTCATTATGAAGTGATTCTGCATTTGGATTTTCTAAGCATGGATATTGATTTCTAAAGCTTATTTTAACTTCTTATATGTGTGTATAAACATATATATAGTTGTTTATGGAAATCAAGACTGCATGGATTACTGCCCTTTCTCAAGAAAAATAATGTGATGTGAATTTTTCCTTTGCTGTAAAAAAAATGATGTAGCAAAGAAAAGGAATGCCAAATCAGTTTCAAGTCATATTTCTACTCTAAATGATTGTCAGTGACTGCCTGAAGCCTTGATTTGAGAAAGTTTGTGAGGTTTTCTTTGGGAAAATTGGGACAGATTTGTGATTGATGATCAATATCTGAGACACGTGATAGCACTGGACTATAAACTTTCCATCCCCTTTTACAGAAATAGGCATTAAGGAATTGTGCATTTATATCATTTTTTAAAAAAATATATAGTGTTCAATAACGGTACTTATTAAATAAATATGTTTTCTAAAACTAACTCTTCAAAATATTGGTGAGGACCACTTAACATAAAATAGTGTTTCAGTTTATTGTTCTTAAATACAAAAGTTGTGAGTTTACAGAACAATCATGCATAAAATACAAGATTCCTATATACCACTCCCCCACCAACACCTTGCATTGGCACGGAACATTTGTTGCAACTGATGATAGCACATTTTTATAATTGTACTATTAATTACAGTCCAAGGTTTAACTTAGGGTTCATTGCGTAGTGTAGTTCCATGAATTTATTTATTTTTATTTAAATTTTACTTAGGATTTAGACTAAGATTGCATGCATATCCAATTCTTTATACAGTATTTATCCTTTCACAAATATTTCTCACAAGTCCTTAACATCTAAGAAATTCAAACTGGAATCATCATCCTTCCACCCTCTTATTTAATATATATTTTAATTTAAATGATGGACTATTCTGTACCAGATATACAACTCAGACACCTAGCATCATGCTTGATCTGCCCCACTTCAAATTTCTCCCATCATAGTAATTTCTGAAGCACATTGATGGTACCTTTAAATCAAGGTCCACAGATGCATACATACACCTTAACACAGATTCATGTCATTACTCAACCAACATTAATATTCAATGAGTATTAATGGTGAAATTAAAATTTGTTTATCATCCAGTTTCCAAATATTTATAAATTATATCCATTCATTTCTAACTCAACTCTCAATGTTCTCATTCAGGCATCTGTACCAGTTTTGTGGTAACATCTTCATCTTCCTAACTCATATTCTTGACCCCAGTCCCATTGTCCTTCTACTGTAATCTCCCCCAGAAAGCCACCAGAGTTACCTATTTAATGTCCTAACATGATGTTCCCTCCTAACTCTATCTCCATTTCCACAGAATAAATAGACACTCCTTAATATTCTCACTAAAACCACCATGCTCTGGCCGTTGCCTTATTCTTCATTCTCATATCAGTTTTCTGCCCCACTTTTATTCCTTTACCCTACATACTCATGTTATTTATCATTTCTGACTGCTGATTGTGTTGCCTGATTGTCTAAAATTCCATTTATTCATTTGTAGTTATTAATTAATTCAAAATATATATTGAATACTCCTACTAGGAGTCAGGTAGAATATAAAAAACTAGGAATTCTGGCTTTTCTCTCATGCTCCAAAATTGTGCTTAGCAAATGCTTGTTTTTCTAGCATCACTTCATCAAGAGAGGCTTTCCTAATCTTTTCCTTTCCTCTCCTGGCATGGCTACTCTGACTATTCCCTGTAATCTCATTGTACCATAAACATTATTATTGTTGTATAGCCATCAATTTGCTATACAATATTGAATATTTTAACAGAAAATATATTTAAACAGAAATACATTTAATATATTTTCTGAAAGGCATAATCACTAATATGTGCAAGTAGAAAATACATACTAATTTACACATCTTACTTGTTATTGAAATAAAAAATAATAATTGGATGCAAATCTTATTTTTACTTATTAGCTCTGCAACACTGGACAAGTTCTTTGAATTTATAGTGCCTCAATTTCTTCATCCTTAAAATAAATGAAAGATAATGCTGTGCCTAACATAATAGACATTAATAATGGTAATATACAATTTAGTCCCACTTCAAATTTATTGTCATGTAAACTGAGGCAAATGACTTCATCTTTCTGAATTATAGCATACTTATCTATCAAATATGGTAATATTATATATCATATTGTTGTCAGGATCTAACAATATAGTATAAATAAAAGTATTCTGTAAACTAAAAAGCATTACATAAATATAGTATTGCCAGATATTTTGTGCTAACCTTCCAGTGATGGTGGTAATGGCATTGATGTTGTTCTGCCCAGACCCCCAGTGGGCGTGGTCAGTGTGCCATCCTCCAGATGCTGTGAGTGGTCACTCTCAATGACAGCCTTCAGCTCGCTCATTCTCTGAAAATTTGTTCTCACTGGAACAAGAGCAGCTTCTAATGTGAACACAGACAGCATTCCCTCTTCCCATCCCTCAAGCCTGCATGCAATAACTGATGGACAATGGGCTCCAAAATGTGGCATCTCTTTTCCTCAAGATGGAGTTAACTCTGAGGTGCAATTCCCACTCCAGAACTTTCTAGGGGATCCAGGTGGAGACCCCATTCTTGTTCAGCTCAGTCCCTGCCCTGTCCTGCTTCCCTCATCTCTCTTTTTTCTCTTGAGAGCATGCCCTAAATAAAGAACATGTTCCTGAGCCCTGGTCTTAGGGTCCACTTTTGGGGAACCTAAACTAAGATGCTGTTTTATACACATTATTCCACACACACCACTGCGCCTTTATTTTCTCCAATATTTTCTTAACCACGTGTTAAATAAACATTGAAACAACTTTGGAGAGAGCAAAACATTTTGGAACACATGAAAGTCCACTTGGAAAAAAGTATCAATGCTTCACCTAGGACTTTCAATCATTTCCCCTCTCCCCTCAAGCTTCAGTCATTCTTGTCTCCAAACTGTTTCTTTAAATAACATGTAAACTATGATAGCTCTCATAATCAGGTGTATCCGTAATGAAACTTCAGAATTCCTGATTCTGTTTTCCACTCTGCATTGATAAACCACCTAGCTCTTAACTCTAAAGCTATTAATAAAAGCTTTTCTTGGTTTCTTCATACTTGAATTACCTAAAATGAATAGCTTTCTTCCTAAAAAACAAAAAAGAGTTTCAAAATGATGAAAAAGTAAAACTATCTCTGGATCAACAGAAAAATGCAGAGAAGTGACACTTTGGGGGGGGGGCAAGGTCATCTTTAATGAATCTTTCAATATTAATATGAAAAAAGAATACCTCTTATAAAGGGAACAATTTACTAGGTACTGTTTCTTAATCTCCTTGTATTGCTTTTGCAATGGTTATTCTAAGTTCTTAGCTAAGGAGTAAAACTTCTTCTTACTTCAAGGAGTTTCTAGCCTTAAATGATTCAAAGCATTTAAGTAGTGCTTCATACACCCAGAGGGAAAAATGGCACACAAATCATGAAAAATAGGCAAAAAAAAATATTATCTCTACACAGAAACAGTACTCTTTATAGGTAAATTCCATGTCTAAATGTGCCTTTCAACATTAGCAAATAACTAATCACATTATCATAATTTATTAATTATATCTTTTGTTCTATGTAGTAATACACTGTGTTTCCATGCTGTGTGTTTTTTATCCAGTGACCTAATTTGCTTAAAAGGAAACTCTTAAAATTCCCTTGTTGTAATGAATAAAATGTTAATGAAGAACTACAGAGAAATCCCCTTTGCATTAGTTCCATATTCCCAGGAACATCATCATAAATTTGTTTGCCTGGTTCTGACAATGGTAGCGATATTCAAGCTGCGCAGAAGCATAGTAATGCTAAATCGTTCTGATGGAAAAGTTAAAGATGTTCAGGGCACTGTCATCTGGGATGGACTAGGGGAAGTTATCTTTTGGAGGGAGTATTTGATGGATTTGGCTTTCATCCAGTTTTTAACATTTGCTATTTGCATTGATAACCACATTACTAGAAGCTATTCCAGAATATTGTAAATGAAAAATATTCATCAGATAGGTTTTTAGTAGAAAATGCAAGACTTTAAACTCGTGGTCTTTTTTCCCTTTTCCACATTAACACAGACTTCACAAATTTTTAAACTGTATTGGTATGAGTATAAAATTAATGAATCAAAACCATTTAAATGTTCTATGATGATTCTTTATTAGACTATCAAACATGGCTAATATTCATATATTTGTGTCTAGATCTCTGATTTGCCTGGTCACTGAATAGTTAATAATTTAAATAATAATTTGTGAAGATTGATAGCTGAAATAAACTACTATATGTATTTTTCATTTTAAGTGTTGGCAGGTTTACATTAATATAAAACTGATAAAATTTTCAAATGCAGGTTGGAAAATTGATAAGTAGAAACTTGAGTGCCTACATTGTTAAATACTCAACTTCACTGCATCAAAATCTAAATCTATTTTAATTCCTGTCATGTTGCCAAATACTTGATTTTGGAAACTTTAAGATTATAATGTATTAATATGAATTTTAATCCCTCTAAAAAGCATTAATTTAATAAATTAAATGACAGGCAAGTAACTAAATTTTTACTCACACAAACAGAACATGATGTTTATTCATTTGAAGAGAAAAAGAGAAAATCAACATCAAGCTACAATAATAATTAAGGAAAGAAATAGAAACTGCAAATCAGATTGAAGACTATCTCTATGTAGGTAGTTCATTTCTTTACCATATACCTCTGGGGTTATTAATATGTTTAAATGAAAATATTTTTGAATGATTTCACTTTGGGGTTTAAAACTCTATTAAGCTTTCAGTTTAGATTATGTAAATTTCCACCAACTTTTCCCACCCAACTATCAAAAATCTCTTTCTCTCCTTGTTCTCTACTCAGAGGATCTATAAGGTCACTAATTTCCACTAAGTTCAAAGAAAGTGCTTCTCTATATTCACTTTGAAACAGATGCAACCTAAACAACAAACAGGTTCATACATAGGCAACACATTTACCTTTGTGAGGTAATAAGAAAACCAAAAGAAGAACCCCTAAATACGTGACAAATAATCATATTAATTAATCATAAGTGATTTAACTTCACTTGAGTTAAGAGCAGAGGTATATGAAATATTGAAATCACTCCAATATTGAACTATAGTATTTTCTAGTTCCTATTTTTGTACCCAGACTTCTCTATTCTTTTTCTCAAACACAGTCTACAGTTTTAGGGCTCTCAAAATCCAGATTCACCATAGAAGATATCTCAGTAAATAATCTTAGAAATATTTTGACCAGACCAATAAATGACTCAACCTCTATCAATATAATAACAATGGAAATATATTTCAAATATCATAATCAATATATCCCCAGAACCAGTGTCCTAGTGAGTACATTGCATTTGGACACTTAAGTCATTAAAAACCCTTCATGTCCATAATGTTCAATTATTCTTTTTTACAATTGTAGTTTTAGTGCCTGCAATAAGGCCCCAAGAAATTCCGTTTGAAATCTACTTCTGATTAGTTTGGGATTTTGGGGGGACACTTGTTTTATATTTTTCTTGTTTGATAATACCCGTTTTCTTATTGTATGTGGTTTCAGTTTTGATGGGGTCTTTTACTACATGACTCTGAAATTTTAATTTAAAGTTCTCTTGAAAATGTCAGCAACTCCTTTCCATAGATATATACAATAGTGTTTGTAGGATTATCTAATGCTGGTGTTCCATATTTTAAATATGGTAAACAGTAATCCAGAACATAAAACCTGAACTTTATACTTTTGTATTTTGTTTAAACTTCTTCCTTTACAAAGGAAGAGGTGAAAACACAAATTGAGAAAAATGACTACTAAAATTACAAGACAGTATCCAAAAGATCCAAAAGATCCCAGCTGTTAAAATAAATACATACAATTTCAAATATTAAAAAATGTTGCTCTTGAAAAAAAGTGGTTGAGCACCTGCTTCCCACATAAGAGGTGCCAGTTTCATTCCCTGATACCTCCTGAAACAAAACAAAACAAAACAAAAAAATGTATATATACACACACATACATATATCTCAAATTTTATGAAATATATATATATATATCCCAAATTTTATGAGCAGTTTATGACAATTTCAAAGCATCAGTCCTTACAAATTTCTGCTGATTCATATACTTTCATCTATCCACTACTTAAAATTCACCAGTGCTATTCTAGTGTTTGTTAACCCCCAAATTCATAACAAGTCTTACACATGTTTCTTGATATGGCCCTTAATTACATCTTAAAACTCATCTCTCAACATACCCTTCTTGTCTCCAAAAATAATCCATGCTATTCTCCACATAATAACAATTAACTTTATTAATTTTATTTATTGAACATTTTGTACTCTTTCATGCCTCTGATCATTTAATCTTATAGTACTCCTCATTCCCATGTTTCCACCAGGAGAATTCAAATATCAAGATGTAATTCAAGTTAAATTTCCTTTGCAGCTTCCCTGACTCCCTGCTGTGATCTGAGTTAACTGTTCACATTTTAGATGAAATCCCATCCTGTGCAGACCATTATTTGAACACTAATTCTGTCATATTACAATTACATAATTGTTAGTTTCCTTTTCTTTACTCTCAGTATACTTTAAACTCTCTGAGAACAGCTATTTTGTTTTGTCACGGCTATAAAACTACCACTAGCACGATATTCTACCCAGAATATGTTGTTAATAAATATATGTGAAATAAGTGATGAATGAAAATGACAATACAATACTTGGGATTTATTCCTGATGACTATGAAATTTCATGTACTAATTGAAAATTTTTGAGTCACATGTCATGTTTTCTTCACATTAAATATATTATATTTAGAAGCTCCATCTTTTTAATATAGATTTACATAAAATATACATATAAACATATATATGTACATGTGTACCCACATATATACATGTCTAATATATAATATGTATATTTATATATATACACACCCTTATATATATATATATATAAATATAGATGAATATATATATATGACTCATGGATGGAGGCATAGTAGAGAGGTCAAGAATCTTGATGAACGTCATGAGGTCTTTACAATGCTATTAGAATCAACTGTAGAAGAAAAATTCCAGGTAAAAACAAACCAAATAAGACAATAGGTATTATTATTAAAGGACATAATAATAGAAATGAGAAGAGAAAGAAGTGTGTGAATAAGCTAATAATTTACTTAGTCATTGCCAGAATCCAAGGCAAAAATATGGATATTAGACCAAATTAATTAGATATTAAGCTATTTCTGTGGCATAATAGGTGTTGTTGAAAATTAATGGGATGGTGCTCAGTACTAAAATATGGCAATGGAAGAATCTATTTTCTCAAAACATGTTTAGTATTAAATATATATAGCCTTATAAATGAATAGAACATACCCATGAATGTATATCTATGGAAATGATAATATAATAGCTATCTCTGGTTTTATGTAATAATGACAGGCTATAGCCATACAGCTATCATATGATACAAGCTTATAATTTACGAATGTTGAAATATCCCTAGTCAGTTATTTATCCCTTAAAACTCACAATTGTCATAACCTATAGTGCACGAGATCTTAAAATGCACTCTTTTCTGATTTCTCAGTGGAGCAAGATACTGGTGCATAAATAAAGAGCTCAAATTTTAGTCAGAGAATCTTGAATTCAAATCTTACTCAAACACTTCATAATTGTTTGAGTTGCTTGAACCAAAATTAACCGACCTGAAAAGTAGGGAAATTAATATCTAACTTTCCAAGTTTTATTTTTTTAAGTGGTTTAACAGGTATGTATGAAAACAGCTTGGCATATTGAAGGCCATTAAATAAATGGCAGCTATTATTATTCCCCTTAGGTGCTCATTTTCAAACCTGTATTCTTCATTCTCTTAATTTATTCAGTTTTCCAGAATTTATTAATTTCTTCATTAATTGAAAGTGTTTTCGTGGAGGTATGTGTTGAGTCACGAATGAATGTTCACAGCATTCACAAATACTTAGTCGCAAAGAACGAGATAGAGTCTTTACCTTCAAGAAGCCATCATATTAGTTGCAGTTGCTTGCCTAATACAGCTCTAATAATGTGAGCCTGCAGCTCTGTGACTGGGATTCCTGGGTTTCATTTTTTTTTCCAGTCACTACTCCTTTGAATTCCAGATCGTCGCCTCTGCTTACGTGAAATCTTAACTTATGACACTTGCATTTACCTTTCCTGGGTTTGACTTCTAAATCCTTGAATTTCTCCCATTACAAACAGATTTTTTTTTTCTTTTCTGCATTTTAGCTTATTTATAAAATAGGAGCAGTGATGTAATAGTTTTCAATTTTAGGTGAAACAGTTCAACTAAATCTCTTTAGGAAAAGCCACATAAACATTGCAAAACAAAAACAACCAGGGAAAAACAATTTTCATGAGCAAATGTCTCATAACAAAGATAAAAGAAGAAAGGTGCTTTTTTCTTCCCTCTTAGGGGGTCTCAGATTCTCCATGACTATGTTATAGGCATATTGTCATGCTGAAAGGCACTGTTGTTGTATTTGTATTTTTAGGGTGTTTCAGTTTGGTTTTGATCAGTTTGGTTTGGTACAACACAGTTCTTAATGTAAGTCAACTACCTAATATATAGAGTCCAACTGAGGAAACATTGCCTACTATGAAGGTTTATAGTGAGAAATATGTGAGACTTTGAAAGCAAAGGACAAATAAAATACAGAATCCTCAGGATTGGGGAATAAATGATGGACTAGAGTAGAGTTTCTGTTATTCTAATATAGACTTATAGTTCTTCTAGCAATGGAAGAACTATTGATGTGGAGGCAGTGGTCACCGGAGGTTCTGAAGGGAGGGAGGGAGGAAAAATAGGTGTAATATGGGGACATTTTTGGGACATTGGAATTGTGCTGAATGAAGTTGCAATGACAGATACAGGCCATTATATATTTTGTCATAACTTACAAAATTGTGTGAGGGAGTTTAAGCTACAATGTAAACTAATGCTCTAATATGTGTTTGTCAACTGTAACCAATGTACCACACTAATGAAAGATGTTTTTAATGTGGGAAAATAAGGGAGGGGTAGGAAGTGGGGGCATATGGGAATCCCCTACATTTTTTATGTATCATTTATGTAATATAAGTATCTTAAAAAAATAAATAAATGAGTTTGAAAAATGGTAAAAGGAAGGAAGGAAGGAAGGGAGGGAAGGAGGTAGGGAGGAAGGGAGGGAGAAAGAAAACAAAGGAGCTGGCACATAAAGGAAGACTTACTAAACAATGGTGTTCTTTCCCATGTAATAAAATTAGAGTTTTGAAAGGATATATTCTACAGATGGAAGGTTTACAGAAATGCAAAAGAATATCATAAACCTGACAATATACTCTCAGATTAGTATTAGCAGAAATATGACTCCAAGGTCAATAGAAACTACATTTTTATATATTTTAAGATCGACCATAGAAAAGAAACAGGGCTCTTGCTTAGGATATGTAGTACAATGATACTGAAAGTATCTAAAAGTATGTTATGTGTGGTATGATAGAAAAAACTAAGGGAATGAGAAAACCATTTGTAGCAGTTTTTATAGAATAGATAAATGTATTGGTTTTGAGACTGGACTAGATAAGCATTAGACTTTATTTGACTTGAAACCTCATGACTGAAAATACACAATCTGAAATTTAAATATTTTGAAATGTTTCTTCTATGTCTGATTATTTACATAATCTGAGGTTTTCTCCAATGTCTCAATTATCAGAAAGAGTTGACTCAAGAGGAAGGAGTGCCTCTGATTTTCATTGTTGGGCAAAAATACACAAAATGATGCCCAAAAAGGCATCAGTGTCCATATTCTTATTTTGTCTTATTTAATCCAAATATTATTTTATGAATTTTTCCCAACAGCTTTTAAAAACTAGGCTTCATTCAATTATTCGTTCAGCCAATTTAAAAATATTGAGCATGTGTCATGGGCCAGGTGTTGTCCTAGATCTATAATATCTCATATATGTATATGTAGGCATATGTGTATGTGTGCTTATGTGTGTATATATGTGTGTGTGTATATATAATGTAAACACAGTTCCTACCATCATAGTTCTTCTATTTAGTGAGATGTTAGAAGTGCTCTAATAAGGAATTACAGTATTATGGAACCCATAGAAGGGACATTTAATTCTAATTTTGAGAATGAGGGAGTCTTTGCAAATTTCAGAGATATTGCAAATTTTCTTCAGGAAATTTCAGCAGCCTGGAAAAATGAAGGTCAAGCCACTAAACTCAGACCCCAAACCTCCTATATAAAATAAATAATCAATAAGCATTTATTTTACTCTCTTCTGTAAAATAGACATTATTATTTCATGTATTTTTAATGGACAGACCACATTTTAAAATTTTTATTGTAATACTACGTATGTAGATCGTAAAAGTTGCCATTTTTACAAATTTTAAGTATAAAATTAAGTGGCATTAATTTCCTTTATAATGTTGTGCTACTGTTATCACCATCTGTTGGAAAGACAACTTTTTAAAGGTATCAAAGATATAGTCTAATTTTTTCAGCTTAAGATCTAGTTGGCTAGACAAATCTAAACAAAATGTGGGAAATAATGAGGATAGTAACAAAGAGAGGAGGATGATCGTGATAAAGTTTTCAGTAATAAAAATGATATTATTGACATATAAGAGATTATAAAATGTTTTCACATGCACTTTATATATTTACATTAAATACTACTATGAAGTTACATTTTGATTAAAATTTAAAAATATCTATAAATTAAAATTTACATTACATATTGATTCAATGTGATTGTTTCAAAAATCATGTGAAGAGAATTTTTTTTTTTTTACTTGAAAATTGATAGATTTCCTGACTTATTCAAGACCATAAGACTGGTTAAAGTTTTTACAGGCCTTCAGATTTAAACACTAAATATACATGAATAACTGTTGTTATGATCTGGGAAATTTTATATGGAATAAGTAAATGTTGCGACTGATATTAGATAAGAAGATACTATCAGGTTAGAATGGGACACATTTGTGTCTGTGTGTATTCCTTTCCATGAAGATCATAATAAATGCCCTTTCAGGAAATGAAGCACTTAGCTCTTAGAATATCAGATTATGAAAGGGCCATAGATATGCTTCTAGTATTAGTGCTTCTAATTCACAACTTGTTTGCAAATGTCTGCTGATTCCTAACTAATTTTAAACTAAAGGAACTAATAATAGTAATGTACCCACTTCTTCCTTAGAATATCTAATTTTATAATAATTATATGATAACAATGACTTTTGAGTTATTTTATTCTATTATCAAAAATGTTATTGGTTTGATATATTTTGCTTAAAATGAAATCTATTCTTTTTTTTTATTGTCTTAATTAAAGGTTTGCTTTTCAATATGGAAGCAAATGGACGAGCTTGTTCACCAAGAGGTATTGTCTAACATAAAATGGTTTTGTGGTTTTGTGGAATTAAGTGCGTCTGCTTAAAGAAAAATTGAAATAAATTTAAACTGTTAGTATAACCTTGATTTCAAGGAATAGCTGAAGGCTAAGGAAAGAAAAGTTCACCAAATGACTCTTATTAATCTGGCTTTAAAATAGATGAATAACATGTTACAACCTCTCTGACATATGGTGAGGTTTGCAGCAAGTTTGGCATAATGGTTTCACTTAATAAACACCTGATTAGCATTGTTTAACAGGTTTGGAGTGCATGAAAACAGTCAAATAGCAACATTCTGTCTAGTTAATTCCTCATTAGCAGACTCACAGTCACTGCATTTGACAGATTGTATACCAGCCTTGACACAAGGTGACCTCTTGCTTGGACCTGTTCATCACCTTCAGTCTGTCATAAATGAAGTCAGTGTAAATGTCAGAGAGAATGTGACATCACCAGAGTCTTCTTCTGATACTTTGAAGGTTATTATTTTCCGGATATTATTATTACAGACACAGTGAAACTATATGTAGTAATAAACAAAGTGAGAACAATAAGCTAGAAGGAATTTCATATATATGAAAGTTTTTGATCAACATTATTTTAATAAAGCATGTAACCTATCAATAAAATTTAGCAATGTTAATATTTTAATTTCCTCATGTCAGTTATTTTTATTTTTTAAAATTTTGAGATACAGCCAAAATGGACAATGTATATAGGTTTTGGAAGATTACTAGTGAATTTTAATTAAATTATTAATAATGATTTCTCTATTTAATATACCTATACCCATATCTTTCCTTCAGAGTTTACTTTTCTTTTTTAAGAAGTGAAAGAAAAATGATCAATGAGATAAATTTGAAGAGTTAAAATGACTTTTAACATTATGAATATAAAATATATATTTCAGAATATATTTTGTGAAAAAAAAATTCGGATTATTTTAGCATCAAACATTTGTAAATTCAAAATGTCAATAGGAAAATTCTCTAAATTTCAAGGAAGTAGTCATTTCACATTTTTGTCACTTTGATAAATTATCCCTAAACAAGAGCCCTCTGTTTGAATCACAAAATCAATTATACAATTGCAGAACATTTATATTCTTCTTGACGGGTAGAAATTGAAGCAGTTTCAACTTATCTGAAAGAAACCTTGATTAATGCAATATGTTATTATAAACAAAACAAAATAGATGTAATGTATTCTTGCTTTATTCCAACTATCTATAAATTTTCTGCAGAGAAGAACTTTCAAAATATTATTTCTAGGACTTTTAACCTATAATAAATAAATACAATTTTGAAATCAGAAGGTGTATATATTGCAAAATTATGAAAACAATAGTCATTTAATAAAGACCAAATACAGTTTATAGAAAGGATTAACCTTTCATTAAGCTGAAAGATTTTAATTTTTATTTAATATGAAGAAATATTTAAGAATACATCTATCTTCATTGTAACAGAAAACCTTTAAGGTATGGATGTAACACAAAAATGATATTTTAAATATTTTGTAGGGGTTATTTTAATTTAAATTTTATATAAAGTGCCTTTTCTTCAGTTCTTAATAAATTGCCACTTAAGTTTTAAAACTTTAAACAATAATTAAAATGGTGATAATAGCTATAGCTTTTTAATTGTAATAGTTAAAATACTTATTGGACCATCTTCTGCCCACCCTTTTAAATGTGTGTGAATTATTTAATCAAAGTTGATGTGCTTTTAGTGGCAATGGTTTTGAGGAACTCAAAGAAAGAAATTGTCATTAACAAGGATAGAAGTTTACAAGAATGTTTCTGTAAAGTAGGAGTTGGTCTAAATAGCTTTAGGTTCTAAATGAGTCTACACATCAGTTTCACCTTGATAATTAATACATCTATCAATCTTTCCAATACACTAATTGATATAGAGTTGGTGTCTTTATCAGGAGAGGAAACTGAAACTCAAAGAAGTTAAGCAGCTTGCCCAAAGTCCTGCAGGTAGCAAGTTGGAATTCTGAATTCAGCTTTATGTGAGTCTAGAGGTCATGGATACGGTCTATACAATTATTGGTACTATCCTTTTACTAATTCATGAAACACTGTGTTAATTTCTTCTTCATAATTCAATTTGTGGTATATGATTTTTTTTTCTTTCTCTTTGTTATTCAACGCAAATTTTTCTTTCTATAGTAGTCTTTCTCTAATTGCTTCCTTGTAGGCTTATACGTGCATCATAATGGAGTGTTATTTTCTTATTTTTATATGTTTTTCCCATTTTTAATTTATAAAACTTCTTTCATTAATCAACATCTTTCACTGTAATCATTAATTAGTCCATTTTCCTTTTTGCCCCAAACTAATTGAAAGTGACTCAATAAGCTGGTGCACAATTTTCTTAATAATCTATGATATATCACAGCAGGGGCAGCTGATCCATAAACATTCATTTTTTCAAGTACAATATTCCCTTATTCGCTTTTGTCAAATGTCATTTGTGAATGCTTTTCGCTATTTTCTAATTGTCCAAATGTATTTTATTCATTTTTATTGTCAAAGACAGGTTTACCTAAGACAGGGAGTTAAGGATATGAGGCAATTCAGGCTCATTAATAATTGTGTGCAACCTGCTTCATTATTTTTTATTTTCTTTTTAGTAGTCATTTCCTAAAAAGGAATAGAAATTTATAGATAAAAATCCTTTTAAATAACCTTTTAACTGTTCACTTTCTTTTCTCCAAATGCTTATGAAATGGAATAAAAATTACTCTTTTTCTCTAATTTCTTCCCCACAAATACTGAATATTTCCAAAACAGTATTCGAGAATCTTGCTTCCTTGTACTGATGTTGGCTAGAAGCATAGCTGTGTAAAGATAAGTTTCTTCGTGATAATTGGCTGTGTTTTTTAATTTTTTGTTATCATAGTCATTGTTTGCTTTGATTTACTTTGAAAGTTTGGGTGTGAATATTGAAGGAATAAGCACAACTATTTGTGGTAAGATTATTTGCTTTCCTTTAGTTAGTAGAGGAAAACTGTAAGACTAGAGCTGATGTGAAGGTGATAGCTAATCCTGTGCTCATTTGTTATATAAGTTCAGAGACATTTGATTTCATTTCTACTATATTAAAGATACTAATTTTCTATTCCAGAATAAGAATACAACCTTGGTTCTGTTTATACTATTGACTTGTTCCATATTTATTCCAGATTATTCTCCTCTTGGGTTTAGTACTCGGAGTACTTGAAAAAATGTTTCTCATGCTGATCAGATCTGGGTGGAATTAATCAAACACCCCCTTAACATATTGTTTTTTCAAAAATTATGCTTAACAAAATAACACAAAATTTCTCATTTTAACCATTTTTAAGTGTATACTTCAAAGTATTCATTACATTCACAGTGTTGTGCTGCCATCACTACCATCTATTACCAAGTCTTTTTCATGTCCTCTGCTATTAAGAAGTAACTCCCTATTTCCCCCTCCCCCAATCCTCTAGTAACTGCTAATCTACTTTCCATCTTTATGACTTTGTTATCCATATTTCATATCAATGGTATTAGCCTCAGTATATTTTTAGCCTCTATTCTCTATCTTCTTGTGTTTGTTTTATCTTTCTTGTGAAGTTAGAGACTATATTATATAATTATTTTTATCCTGCCTTTGTTTCATTGTTAGGCTCAGACTATAAACTAGAATGTATAGAGTTGCTTTATTCTCTAAACAACATTTTAATTGAAAATGCCAATTTTGTTATAATAGCTTATATTCTTATTAGTGTTATTTGCTTAAAATAGAGCTATAAAATATTTGGATGTTGTGCTTATTTCCTTAATTTATGAAATAATGCTTGTCATTGGATTTCTATTTACTATGAACTCTTAAAGGTCTTCAGTAGTTACTTCAAGAAAGTTTTATAAAACATTTACGTAGTTCGGATGACTCAAGTGTTTTAAAAATGCGAGGTTGTTCAAAAGATTTTGGCAGAGGAGTACATGGAAATATTGTTGAAGACAGCTGAACCACTTCTGAATCTTATGATTCTCAATGGAGACTGAGCCATTTATGGCAGGGGGTGTGTAATACATCATGAGTATTATGAAATATTACTCATTTCTAATTCATTACAAAAATACTTTCCTAAACTTGCATATATGAATGATGGCAAGAAACAAGGTATTCACATCCAATTATAAGGATTTTTTTTTCCTTTGTGCTAAAATGGACTCTATTTATCTATCAGTGCAATCAACCCATGCATTTTTCTTTGTGTCTGTCACTGTACTACCTAAGCACTTAGCAAAGATATTAAATTAGCCAAAAAGTGTGGAGTGGGATGTTTTCCTTGTCTTCACTGCATTTATCTAAGCCAACCTAAAGCTAAGCAGACTGTGACTAATATTGGAAGCTTTATTCTTATCGTAGACAGAGTTGTTTTCATTCTTGTTATTATTAATTGGTTGAATGCCAACAATATATTCAGCACAGGACATAATTGCACAATATCTTCTTTCTCTTACAACCTAGAAAGGGATCAACTGCTTTTATTTCCTAACACTGATGTCAGAGTGATGAATGCCCCTTCATAACCCCCAATTTCCTCTCCTACCGCCCTTCTTTTATCAACTCTCCTCATCAAATTTCTTTTAAAAAGAGACCCATAAATAGTTATTTCTTCATTTTAGGAAAAGATTGCATGAAAAATAAAATGCAGATATCTCTTTTTTGAGGTCATTCTTGTTAAATGGTAAGGTTTGAAAAGCAAATATGTTTACTTTATTCCTTTGAAGATAGTAATGAATATATGCTTGCAATTTCTACTGAGACATGTCTGAAAAATATTGGTATATAAATATATATTTTTCATAAAATTATATATATAAATCAGACTATAAATATAAATTATTCTTGTGATACCCTATCCATGGAGACCTCTTTAGAGGCAGATTCTCATACAATCCTTTTCCCTCAAAGAAGTTAATTTCCTTATGTACATCCCATCCTATCTGACTCCACGTGTATACTCTAAGAAAGAATAAAAAAGAACATGAGCTACTTCCTTTTTTTTAGTTCCGGGGCTTCATTTCTGGGAAGTCCCCTTGTTTAAGTTAAGCAACTTCTTGCGAAATGTACTTATATCTAAAATCAAAATAAAATAAAATCACATTTGTTAAAAATAAGGAAAAATAAATGTATTAAATTCACATACGCATAAATGTTACCTTAAAAAATTTCTTCTTGATTTTAAATTGTGGTCATCATCAGTAAATTAAAGGATACTTTCATGGAATTTGTTATGCCAAGGCTTTCTCTCTCTCTCTCTTTTTTTTTTGGCTTATATCCTATTGTTTAGGATCAGAAGTTGCTGGCTTTTCTAACCTTCAGAATTCCCAATTTTGTGGCTGTTCTCTATTCCTTCATTTTTGTTTGCAACCTACCCAATTCCTTTCTGAGTCACTTCTTTCTTGTAATATGGTGCTAAATGCAACAAGTGGGAACAATGTACAGTATTATTCCGACCTTTCATAACCTTTTCCCCTAAAGCCTGAACTTGATAAGAACTTGGCTTCCTTTCAAATTGTTGCCACAATTGTTTTACACATTTAATGTGAAGGTACAGCAGACCTCTCCATATTTTTATATTGTATCTGTTTCCCTGAATGTTTGTGGACTGCCTTTAAACCACAACACAATTCAACATCCATAATTTAGGATTTTTCTTACAGCAATATCCTATTCAAGATAAAAATACTGCATTAATCAGGATAAATTTAGCTGCTTTTACAAATATGTCAAATATAAATAACTGCTCAAATATAATAAGAGATTATTTCTTACTCATATAATCATTCTGTGTCCGTGAAAAAGGACAGCAGGCCAGGAAAGTTCTCTTTCATGCAGTCAGTCTAGGATTTAGGTCAGCAAATGCTACACCATTTTTACCATATGGCTTTCACTTTTGCCCTGGCCATCTCTATCCCAGCCAGCTAGAAAAGGACTGGAGCTTTGGTCTTACCCCAACTGGGGAAAACTTTGTTGGCCCAAGACTAAAATTAGCATATATCACTTCTTTTCACATTCCATTAGCTAGATCTTTGCGCCACGGCCACACTCCAGTGAGTCTGGAAATTGTAGTCTGCCTGTGTCTTCTGCCAGAATTTGAGTCCCTGTGATACCCATATATCTGGTGCATTACATGAAACTAGGATTCTAACCTATCAAAAATTTGCTTAATATCGAATCTTTGAATACACAAGTAAATAAAAGCAAAATATTTACCTTGTAGTAGTCCATATCATGTACCTGTATACTCAATAATTTATAGAATTACACACACAAAAAATGTTAATTTTATTTCATGGTTATTGTATAAAAATGGTAGCAAGTGCCATCACCTCCAATCAGCATACCATAAAACATCAATGTGCAGTGATTCACTCACAGATTGCAATAACTTCTAATCTTATAGCACTTTAGGTTTTATTACTCACTGAAGTAATTACAACTTGCTGAAATTATGTGTATTGGCTTTCTGTTCAAGTATCTTCATCAACTTTTGAACATATTCATATTTTTTTAGCAAGAAATCTCTTCCATCTCAAACACCTTTGGAATAGGCTGACAGAATTGTTCCTCAGCATGAAATCCTTTTATAGCAGGGAATGAATTACCTATAATTTTTACTTAGTTGAATAGATAGCAATTTCAATTTAGATATTAGAGGAAAACCTTCATTATAGCAATGAACTCTCACAGTGTTGGGAGAAAGGATGTTCCTGTCAAATTGTACTTTTTGTTCCATTAAAAATGATTCTGAAAACTTCTAGATGTGTAGAAAGTACCATTCAGTTGCAGTTGATCTGAAATGGGCTTTTTAAGTGCCATTTTTCTGCTTAATGAAATCAATAGTCTTTATTATATACAATAAGCATAACTTGCTGCCATTTCCCAAATCAATAAAATCTCTTCTTCCTTCTTAATATTCAAGTGCCTTGGAGACAATGGAGTCATTTGAATATTAATTCTGCTACTGGGTCCTACATCTCTATTAACTCTTAAGTTAGCAACATATGTCTTAGTATTTTTTGCATTTTACTTTCCACATAATTTATGTGGAAAAGGGTTATCAGATAAAAATTTAATATTTACCTTATTTGCTCTACTCAAATAAAGATCTTTTTTCTGAGATCATTAGAGAAGTGACACTTGTTGGTAATCAGAAATGGTATGTCTACGTGCCTTCTTTTGACATGGTAATCAACTGCCCTTTCATTTAGATTGACTAAACAAAGTGCATTCTGGATTCATTACATTTTCCTCTTAAAGATCATTTATTAATTACAACTTATACATCACTGTCACAGAGTCGGGTGCACTTGGACAGTAATACATGAATTTAAGACATCTGCTAGCTCCCTGGAGGTCAGCGAATTTCCATCTCTTTTTTTCCCTTCTATTTATAAAAGGAAAGCTCGCCAGGCTATTGTATTATCTCAATCTTGGAAAGCAGAAAATATGATAAAAGAACAAATGAAATGTCTTATTAAAATATTTTATGGAATTTGTCACTGATATGGGGTCTCAACCATAGAAGACTTTTGATCATAGCAGCATTTAGGTATTTCTATGTTTGTATATGCTAGAATACCTCCCACAACTGCTCACCTTTGTTTATCTTTTATATAGTGTGATACTGTATTATTTATTTGTTTATTTTGAAATTTATCACATGTGTAAGTATATAGAGTTAAAACTAAATGTGTTGTTTTAATTATATAACATGCAGTGTAAGAATAAAATTCTGACATGCAGCAACATGGATGAACCTTGAAGACATCAAGTTGAGGGAAGTAAGGCAGACACAAAAGGACAGATATTGTATGAAATAATTAGAATAAGAAAACTCACAGAGTCAGAATCTAGAATATGGGTTACCACAGAATGGTGTGCAGATAGGGAATTGAAAGCTAAGGATTAAAATGTACAGAGTTCTTCAATGGAAAAACGGAAATGTTTTAGTAATGGATGGTGGTGATGGTAACACAAAATTGTGATTGTAATTAACAGCACTGAAATATATATCTGAATGTAGCTAAAAAGATAAATGTTACATTGTGTATATGGTAAAAGTATTAAATTTTTGTAAAACTCCATGGAACTAAACCACACAGTGAACCCTAAATTAAACCATGGACTATAGTTAGTAGCATATTGATAAAGATATATGCTTTTATCAATTGTAACAAATGTACTACATCAATTCAAGGTGTTAATAAGGTGGCATATGAGAATCTTGTATTTTGTGTGTGATTGTTCTGTAAATCTACAACTTTTCCAACAAAAAAGGCAATCTAATGCACTCAATTTATAGATGAATTAAGTGGAAGTACCTTTAAGTAAATATGACACTACTACTTTTTTCTTTGTCTATGTTACATACTTCACAGAGTTATTGTAAGGTAAAATAAGATGATTGATGTAGTCACAAACTAATTTGCAGTGAGATTCTAGATTCATATTAAAGACCAGTTAGAATAAACAAGATGCTTAGATTCTGGAGACTATATATAAATGCTACAACTGGATAAGGTAGTCATCTTTGTTAAAGGTTTGAACTAAATAATATATAGAATATTGAGATGGTGGAATTGAGAGAGTTAATGCATGAGGTGTGCCTACAAAATAAATGCTCTAAGAATATAGAGCATTTCTACCAAATGAATATCATCCTTCACTTAGTAGGGCTATTGTTGCACAAAATGTTTATAGAACTGCCTTTAGAGCTTATAATAATTGTTCTTTGAATAGCTTGGTGGTGGGAAATGCTTTTCTTTAAGTGTTTTACAACAGTCAAATGTTTTAGACCAAAACCTAATGAATAAAGGTGAGTAGCAAGGCTTGGCAAGAATAAGGTATGACTAAAGGAATTAGAATGGCTTTCTCTCATAGCCAGCATAGCTTGGGTAGCAAGGTATGTAATAGGATCAAATTTAAACCTCAAGTTTAAGCTTGGAAATAAAAGTAATTAATCAAATCATTCTTATTATCATCATCTGAATAGCTACTATTTGATTACTGACTATAGGCCAGCCACACTGCACACATGCACACACACACACTTTATTCAACTCTCACAACAAATATGATTCTATTTTCCCTAATTTATTGATAAACAACCTATGATTTTCCTTCACATATATTTTCCCCATCTTAATTCATGTGATTTAAAATAACTCATCTTTAAAAAAAAGAAAAAAAAAAAAAAAACCCTTGAACCATATCTCTTTCTGTTCCTTATGCTTTGCAGAAAATCTTATTTTATAATAGGTGACTTTGAGGGCTCTCATCCTTTTCTCACCATTTTCCATTGTTTCTTGAATCAAAATCAAGCAGGCTCTTTCCGCACGACTTCTCAAAAATGCCACTTACCATTTTTATCCAGAATCTTCCTTCATCTTGTCAAATCAAATGGTCAATTGTCTGTCTCCATTGTCTAACTCTATCATAGTTTGATACACACCCTTTTTTGGAAAATCTGATTTTCTAGGCTTCCATGTAATCCCGTTCTCCTAGTTTACTTCCAGTCTCCCAGGCAGAAATTCTCAGCTACCATTGCTGGTCCTCAACCAATAAGCCACCAGGCTCAGTCTTTTTCTGTCTTAAATATTTTCACTCATTTAAAGTAATTTTGTCTGGCCCCATGTTTCTAAATGAATGGATGAGTATTCTGGTATTTCAAAAGTCTCTCTCTCCAATCCAGAACTCTCCCCCTAGCTGAAGGATTATATCCATCACTCTTTTGGTTATTCAACAGTATTTACATGCTCAAAGCAGGCCTAATGATCTACCATCTTCCAGTTCTGCTACATAGTTTATCTTCTCCATGTCGGTAAAATGCTTCACAGTTACTCAGACTAAACACCTCAGGATTACTCTGATTTCATTATTTCTGTAAAACCTATATCTAATCTATTGAAGAGTCAACTATACCTGTCAACATATATTGGATTGTTACCCCTCAGCCCGTTTCTGCCTGTCTTATCTGTACTACTGTAACAGTCTTCCCATGGTTTTCCTTGTTGCTATATTTTTATTTCCCTTCCATTTCATTATCCACAGAACATCTGGGAGAGCTCTTGAAATACTTATCTAACCATATCTTTCTGCATTTGAAACCCTTTAATGGCTTCCCATTGCAATTTGAATAAAATCTGTGTATCTTATCCTTAGAGAAAAGGCCCAGCAGAATCTGCAGGTTGAACACTAAAACTGTAGCTGAAACATATTAATTGTTCAAAGAAGTTAGTATTGTTGTTGTTACCATTATTATTTGATCTTTGCACGCCTCTAACCACATCTTTTCTCTTTTGATCTTTTCTGCTCACACAGATCTTCCTTCTGTCACTTAGATATAGCAAGGCATTTTTTTTCCCCTGTGTCTAGGGCGCCTTTCAATTATCTTTGCATGCCTTCCTCCTTGCAAGCTTTCTGCTCTCAAATAAAGGCCACCTCCACATATGGCTTTCTCTTTCAATCCTCCCGATCCATCCTCTAGTTATAATGTTTTATTTCTGCAGTAGTACTTCCCACTGCTGAACTTCTCTTGTTCAGTTATTATTTTATGTGTTAGTGTCTCTATCCTTGATTACAATGTAAGTTCCATAAAGGCAGAGACTCTACAAAGTGGGTTCAATATTGAACAAGACTAAGGCATACCTGTTCTCATAATTATCATGATAAATAAATAAGTTACAATGAACTAGAATTTGATTTATTATTTTGTCTCCCTTCTTCTTTCAAAGAGCTCCTTCTGTCAGTGATTTTTCCTCTTTGAATGTACCTGAAAACTGTTTCCATATTCAGATAATGTTGATTCCTCTAGTTAGAGAGGTTGTAGAATATGAGATATTTGATGGGATCTTCTCATATTTATATCAAAAGTAAAATACTTGAACTTATTTCAAATTTTAGAACCCAGAATTTTTATCCAAAAAAGTCCTTCTTTCTTATATGATTTAATTCATTAAAAATATTTTGTTTAAATTGATATCAACTTAATGCAAAACACTGCATTCTTATATATATTTTCACATACAATAAACAGTGAAAAACAAGATATTTTATGGTCATATTTTACCTTTATTTCTCGACTGCAGCATTCACCATAGGGTGTTGTAGCCTCTATTTTCCAAAATGTGATGTTCATAATGAGCTAAATATTTTACTTAAAGGAAGCTTTTATTTCAGTAAGACTATTCATGTGACTATCTAACTTTTTGATTATAGTATAAATTGTTTAATAATAACTAAACTCAAAGAGCTATACACTTGTTTAATATTTTAATTATAGAATTACTACAATTTTACTCCCTGGGAATTGTTATTACAGAGTTAATATTATGTCCTTGTTGAAATTCAAAATGTACCACAATATACATTTTCATTAACTATAAGTAGAAACATAAAATGTAACAGGACCTAATGATCATTTTAGTGAAATTTTTACTTATTATAGCATGAACTTTAGGGTTCTTTTCTATCTTACTCAAAATTTGAAAAAAAAACATTTATTATCATCATAATTCCTGTTCCATATCAATGCCTGTTGATATAATAATATTTCTTACATTGTATTTATAAAGCATTCGTTAAGAATGATAAAATTTTATATGTACTCTTCCATTTACTCTTATGCTTTCCCCATAGAGAAAACAAAGTCTTTTATTTTTATTTCTTTTGAATACCCCATCAACCCTTTTGAAGGATTGTATGGTAACATGATAAAATTTGTTGTAAATTTTTATTGGTGTTCTAGAGCTGAATGTTCCATAAACATACAGTTCAGAGCATTATTTTCTGTCTATTGATGTGAATGGTGAAAAGTGCTATTATAAAAAACAAAATTTTGCAGCCACCATTTTTATTGTCAAGGCAGGAAATAAGATTTTCCTGCTATCCTGCTTCATATTTTCACCTTGAAGATACTCTTAGGCTTAATACTTTAGGTTTTGCCGTGCAAAAAGGATGTAATTATTTTCACTTCAGGCAAACCAACAACTATTTTTAAATGTTTGTTAAAATGTAAGGGTTCCACAGCAGAAGCCAAGATCTCAGTTATAATTCCAACAATTCAGAGATTCCCATAAACAGCCAAACTCTTTAGGACCTGGCCTTGTGAAGCCTAGGCCTTGCAAAGAGCCCCTCCATAAATAGATAGAACTTTCTTTAGAAGACAGAAATAGTCACATATTGGGGGTTATCTGGGAAAACTTTCAGTATATAAATCTCTAGTCTAACCAAAGAATTCTTTTAAAATACTCCATAATCTCAAAATTGATATCTACATTCCAGAGTCATTGTAATTGTCCAACTGTTGAATATTCATTTGTAAAATTCCTTAAGACAATTGCTTATAAACAAACAGTCACATAATAAGTGATTATATATATTTAATATCATAGAGAGTAGGAAAAACACAAGTCTCGGTCAAAAAAATATCTGAATGAGTCTAGGAAAAAAATGTTTATGTCATAATACTTCTCTCACTGAATTACCTACCTAATTATTAATATATGAACTTGCCCTTACAGAAGGGGAAATAGACAAAAAAATATATTTTTCTCCTTAAATGGAAATAAATCAATGTTGTTTTAGTAAATGTTACTCTAATTTTTAGCCTCAATATAAATGGTTTTGGCATTACATTAAAATTAAATTTAAGTTTTAAGCTAGAAACTTTTTTAGGAAGTCTGTGGTCATCCATCTTGAACTCCAAGCATGTAGGAAGACATAGGTAGAAGTATATTAAATCTGACAAATGACCTCCCATGTGCAAAGGAGGAAATAAAGATTCATTCTTCGTGTTTGTGAGATCATTTTGATGAAGGAAAGGCTAATTGAGGATGACATACATTCTAAATCTAATTCAAATCAGCATTTTTACATGAAGACTCATCACATTTCCAATGGTACACGCTACCATAAAACAGCTTAGTAAAGACATTTTGAATTTGATTCGTGGAATTTTTTTAAATGCTTCATCAAAACTGACATTTTTGGTAGTAATGAATTTCCAATCTCAGTATTAGTTCAAACTGGATACCTGTGGTATTTTACACTTTTTATTTAAAAAGAAGCATTTTTCTTTAACATAATTAAGTCTTTGTTGCAGAGAAAATTGTAGCTAATACGCGATTATGCTTAGGAAACATGTAGGGAAAGTGCCAACACAGGGTTTCTTACAGTAAAAGCAAATCACCTTGAAATGATTAAAATGTTAAATTATGAAGGACTTATCCTATGGCATTCAAAAAATAATCATATTCCAAGACCAGGTAACACTACTGTTGTTTTTAAAATGAAAAGATGATTGCTAAATCTTTCCTCTTGAAATGCTCCCAAATCAGCGTTAATATTATCTTATTAACACACATTTACTAGCTCAAACCTGTGAAAAAGACCACCTCATCTTTTATCTAATAAGCAGTTTTGTTAATCCTGCAAATTTCATATTATGGATGTCATTTGTTAAAAGTCAGGGTTATTTAGATTTTATACTACTTTAAAATTGTATCTTGACTAAATTTACACAATGACCACTCAAAACATGGAAGGCAACCACTTCCTAAGAGGTTTAGAAAGAAATAAAATTCAGGAATTTCTATCTTTAAGTCTATGCAATACATGTCAGTCATCCTAATTAAATTTGGTAACAAACATTTGTATGCAAGTCAACAGTGGTAAACATGTCATGTAAAAAGATCATCAGCACGACCTGTTTATGGTACTACATAATGGCCATTTGGATGTCTTCCAAAAATAAAACAAAACATAAGGTTTAGCTATCTAATTTTGAATTCAAGAAATAGTATTTTTTTTTCAGAGTAGAATATATTTATGAAAAATCATATGTCAACTAGATTTTCAAGATTTAAGCTTTGGGAAGATTTGATATTATCTAACAACTGAACAATGGGGCTCTTTTGTTCTTCATATATGTGAAATATTTCAGGTATTACAATGGTCAAGTATTATAAATAATTAAGCACCTTACCTTTTTTTAAGTTATAAAGTTGTATTTACCTTTCAAAGCACCTGAGTATATAATTCATCTGCTAATTTCTTAAAAGAATCTCTGAGCAAATATCTTATTTCCAGAGTGAATAGGGAGATTTTTATGGTCATTTCATTGATGGAACAATGTGAACTTAAGTCATTTGCTTAGTTATAGGGTCCAGATTTCATGAACTATTACTAGGCATCTAGATTAATTTTTTGGGAGTTCACTATGCACTGTCTGTAGGATATAACTATCAGACCATAAAAGTATCAGAGAATCACAGAATAAGTTTTAATTAAATTTATTCAAACATGTATTTATTGGATTCTTTTTCTGAAATGTTTTTACATGAAACATGTAAAGTGCTGAAAAAATTGAGACATCATTTTATCAAAATGATAAAAATGATTCTCATGAGAAAGAATTCTTAAGGTGGAATTTGGTAACACTTGATATTACACTTTTATAAAAATCTTATTTATTATAGGGTTCTGAATAATACTACACAACTGTGGATAATAGGTCTAAATAAATAAGCTTTGGTTTTAGGTAAGAATTTATCAAATATTAAAACTATTTATTTTGAAGTGAGTGAAAGGTGAATTGAGGGGCTAGGATACCTTTCAGCAGCCTTCTTGTTAACAATAGTTTCAAATATAGTAATAATTACAATAGCAAAATACTGAATATTTATTGTATTCTAGACCTGTTGCAAAATAATTAAAATAAATTAGCCAATTTAATCTTCATGACACATTTGTGAGTTTATTATTCACCTTTTATAGATAGGAGACTGAGGCATAGAAAATTTAAGGTAAGAGTCAGGTGGCCTGGGGCAAAAGCGTACCTGCTTTAAGTCCAGAAGTGGAATACCTAGGAGAGGGAGATCTGTCTCTTGGGAAGTAGAGGGCATTCAGTCTCCTGTAAACAGGGGAAATGCTAAGGCCACTTGCAAGCACAAGTCCAGAACAAGACTCAGGCCCAGAAAAGACAGGGAGGACCCTGCACTTTGTATTCACCTTGGGATATAGGAGGGCTGACACTCAAGAAAGTCTCTGTCATATCACCAGCTGGTTACAAACTCAAGAAACAGACATCTAAGGGAATAAATCCCAGAAACAACATTTTATAACATTAAAATGCATGCTGTGCAACAAAAGCTTACAAGAAAACAAAGAAACAAGACATTATGGCCCATCCAAAGGAAGACTATAAATATCCATAAATTATCAGTAAAGAAAAACAGACTGTGGACATACCAGACAAAGATTTCTTTAAAAAAATGATTTTCAGTATGCTCAAGATGAAAGAAAATACAGAGAAAGAAAGAAATCATATCAGGAAAACAATGAGTGAACAACATGATAATCCAAAAAAGAGAGGGATTTTTAAAAGGACTAGTTTTTAAAACATAACTACTGAAGCTGAAGACCATAATACTTGAAATGAAAATGTTCCAAGAGGGTTTCAAGAGTGGATATGAACTGACAGAAGAAAGAATAAGTGAACTCAAAAGACAAGACAATTGAAATGAATTGAGCTAAGGAACAGAAGGGAAAAATAATTATAAAAGCAAAAATATCCTAAGAGACCTTGACAACATCAAGTATAGGAATATAGGCATTATCAGGGTGATAAAAGGTAAAGAAAGAGGAAGAGGCAGAAGGGATATTCAAAGAAATAATGATAGTAAACGTTCCAAACTTAGCAAAGACAAGGTATACACATCTAAGAAGCCCCAAGAAGACAGAAAAGATAAACTTGAAGAAAAAAAATATATGCCCAAAACATAATGATCAAACTAACAAATGCAAAAGACAATGAGAGATTTCTGAAGGCTGCAATAGGAAAACAACGTGTTAATTGCAAAGGGAGTTTCAATTACATTAAGTGCTGATTTCTCATAAAAAACCACGGAGGCAAGAAGGCATTGGATGGAAACATGTAAAGTGCTGAAAGAAGACAATTGCCAACCAAGAATTTTATATCAAAGACTTTCAAAAATGAGGGAGAGATAAAGATATTCTCAGATGAACAAAAGCTGAGGGAGTTCATCACCATTAGACCTGCCCTACAAATGCTAAATGGAGTTCTTCAGACTGAAAAACAAAAAAAGGACACTAGACAGTGGTTCAAAGCAGCATAAAGAAATAAAGACGTCCAGTAAAAGTAACCATTGGGCTATTTTTTTTTATGTTGATTTTTTAAAAAATCCATTATGGTAGCATATATATATTTATTTTATTATACATAAAATTTTTTTTAAAGATACTTAGATTACATAAATGTTACCTAAAAAATGTAGGTGGTTCCCATATGCCCCACTCCATCCCCATCCCACACTTTCCCACATTTACAACATCTTTCATTAGTGTGGTACTTTGGTTACAATTGATGAACACATATTGGAGCATTGCCAATAAGTGTGGTTTATGGTTTACATTATAGATTAAGCCCTTTCCCACACAATTTTATAAGTTATGACAAGATATTTAATGGTCTGTGTTTGTCATTGCAACATCATTCAGTACAATTCCAATGTCCCAAAAATGTCCCCATATTATACCTATATTTCCCTCTCCTTCCCCTCAGAACCTCCAGTGGCCACTGCCTTCACATGAATGATAAAGGTTATTCCATTGCTAGAATCACAATAAGTCTTCAGCAGAATATCAGTAAGTCTACTTCAGTTCATCATTCACTCTCCAATCCTGAGGATTGTGGGATGGTGATGCCCACTCCACCTATAATCGAGAAGGGGCTTAGATCCTATGGGGCAGATGGGTGAGACTAACTTGCTTGCAGCTGTAGACTCTCTCTGTTCCTTGGAATGGTCGTTGTCCATCATTATCTTCTTGTTAGTTGTCCTGGGTGGGTCCAATGAACTGGAGAGTAGGTGTTGCAATGCTTTTGAGATTCAGAGCCCAATTGGCACATGGAAAGCCCAAACATTTAAGTCTCTTGGACAAACACCAATCAACTCTAGTACTAACTATAGGTTTAAATAGAAGGGGCAAAAAAGCCATGTGTAAGGAATATACAACTGAGCCCTAATCTGTTACACTGGGGAGCATAAATTCCAAAGTAAGACCAGTTGACAGGGTGCCAAACTCCTGAGTCATCTGCCCTGCCTATAGTGTCTGGATGTCTCCAGAGCCCTCAGGAGCCCCACTTTTGAGGAAATATTTATTGTGGCAGTCAAAGAGATCCTGCTGAGAAGTAAGTAAGTGTAACCTCTGGAATGATCTCCCAACTCACTTTAAATCTTTTAGCCATATGACCTCATTTGTTTTTACCTTTTCCCCCTTTTAGTTAAGGCCTTTTTCCTGTTGCAATGCTAGTTGGTGGTTGGTAGTAATCCCTCAGTGCCACGGAGGCTCATCCCCAGCAGTCGTGTCCCACATTGGGGGGAAGGTAGTGCATTTACATGCTGAGTTTGGCTTAGAAAGAAGCATTTGGGTAATTGTGAATGTCAGTATTATTGTATTGTATTTTTTGTTTTATAACTCCACATCTTACTTCCTATAGATGCTAAAATACAAATACATAAAAAGGAATTATAGATTTATGGTTTAGGACATATAATGTTCACAGATGTAAAATGATGGAGGGATTGAGGGTTATAGAAACAGCTTATTTGGATGTTACTTAAGTCAAGTCAGTATCAAATCAAATATGATTATTATATATTTAGGATGTTAAATTACAATCCCATGGTAATCGCAGGAAAATACATAAAAATATATCCAGATAGAAATGAGAAGGTATTCAATATAGTACAATTAAAAATCAAATAAATATTAAAGTAGACGTTAATGGAAGAATTAAGGGGTAAAAGACATGACTTAAAAAGAATAAATAGCAAAATGGCAGAAGAGAGTTCTTCATTATCAGTAGTGACTTTAAACATAACTGGGTTAAACTTAAAAGGCAGAGATTGGCAGAATCAATGAAAAGCACGACCCAAATATATCCTGTCTACAAGAGACTCACCTTAAATTCAAAAACATAAGTAGGTTGAAAGTGAAAGGTTGGAAAGAAATATATATACAACGCAAGTAGTGTCTAAAAGATAGTTGGGGCTGCTAAACTAATATCAGATAAAATAAACTTTAAGTCAAAAATTGTTATGAGGGACAAAGACCATCATTAGATATTGATAAAAATGGTCAATTCATCAAGAAGATGTAAAAATTATAAATATGCATGCACCTAACTGCAGGGCCCCAAAATATATGAAGCAAACACTGACAGATCTGAAGGAAGAAATTGATATTTCTACATTAATAGTAAGGGACTTTAATTTACCACTTCAAATAACATCTAAACAGAAGATCAATCAGAAAGACTTGAATGATACTCTAAACCACTTGGACTTTACAGACATACATAGAACACTTCAACCAACAATTACAGAATACAGATTCTTCTTGAATGCACATGATTCATTCTCCAGGAGAGACAATATCTTAGGTCACAAAACAAGTCTCAATACATTTAAAAATATTGAGATCATATATCTTCTCCAATCAGAATGGAATGGAACTAGAACTCAATAACATAGGGAAAAATGAAAAATTCACAACTTATGTGCAAAATAAATAATATTCTCTTAAATGAGCTAAAGAGGAAATCACAAGGAAAATTAGGAAATACTCAGAGCAAATGAAAATGCAGAATACCAAAACTTATGGAATGCAGCAAAAACAGTGCTGAGGGGAAAATATATAGCTCTAAATAATGTTAAGAATAAAGGTTTCAAATCAGAGACCTAACATTAGAACTGAAGAACTAGAAAAAGAAGAGCAAACCAAACCCAAAGCAAGAAGGATGAACAAAATTACAAAGATCAGAGCAGAGACAAATGAAAAAGAGAATAAAGCAACAATAGAATCAACAAAATCAAAAGATGGTTCTTTAAAAAAAAATATATATATATATATAACATTTATGTAAACAAATGAACATATATGCATATATATTTATATATCATTTTACAAATATTGGTATGTATTGTGAAAAATTTGATTTTTACCCACAATAAAAAAAATGGTTCTTTGAAAATATCAATAAAACTGACAAACTTTTAGCTAAATTGATGAAGAAAAAAAGAGAGAGAAAAAAATTACTAAAATCAGAAATGAAAATGGTGACATTATTACTGACTCTACTGAAATAAAAATGACTATAAAAGAACTATGAACAACAGTATGCCAACAAATTAGATAACCTACATGATATGGACAAATTCCTAGAGAAAGACAAAATACTTATACTAGCTCAGTAAGAAATAGAAGATCTCTACAAACCAATGACTAGGAAGGAGATTGAATCAAAAACCAAAAACCTCCCAACAAAGAAAAGCCCAGGACAAAATGGCTTCATAGGGGAATTTTACCAAACATTCCAAGAAGAATTAACACCAATCCTTCTCAAAGTCTTCCAAAAATTTTTCAGAAGAAGGAATATTTCTTAATTTATTCTATGAGCCCAACATCACCCTCAAACCAAAGCCTGATAAAGATATCACAAGAGAATAAAATAACAGACCAATATCTTTAATGAATATAGATGTAAAATTCCTCATCAAAATATTAGCAACCTGAATTCAACAGCATATTAAAAGAATTATACACCATGATCAATTGGGATTATCCTAAGTATGCATGGATAGTTCAACATAAGAAAATTAAGTAATGTAATATACCACATTAACAGAATGAAGGGAAAAAAAACACACATGATCATCACAATTGATACAATTGATGCAGAAAAGGCACTTGACAAAATCCATCACCTCTTTTTGACAAAAAAAAAAAAAAACTTATAAATCTAAGAACATAAGGAAAATCCCTCAACATGATAAAGAACATATATGAAACCCCAAAGTTAATATCAAACTTAATAGTGAAAGCCTGAGAGGTTTCAGGATCAAGAGAAGGAGGTCCGTTTTCACCAGTTATTTAACATTGTGCTGAAAGTTCTAGCCAGAGCAATTAGGCCAGACAATGGAAGAAAAAGTGTACAAATTGGAAATGAAGAGGTTAAATTTTCCTATGTGCTGATGACATAATCCTATATATAGAAAATCCTGAAAAATCCACAGCAAATTTCCTAGAGCTAATAAATGAATTCAACAAAGTGACAGGGTTCAAGATCAACACCCCCAAATCGGTAGCATTGGTAAGCACTAGTCATAGTGAACAATTGGAAGAAGAAGTCAAGAGAAAAATTCCATTTACAGTAGCAATGAAAGAATTAACTAAGAATAAGTCTAATCAAGGATGTAACACAGAAACACAGAAAACTATAAAACATTATTAAAAGAAATCAAAGTAAACCTAAATAAATGGAAAGATATTCTATGTTCATGAATTGGAAGGCTCAGTATTGTTAAAATATCAAATCTATTCAAAGTAATTCAAAGATTCAAAGCAATCCTGATCAAAATTCCAACAACCCTCTTTGCAGAAATGGAAAGGTTAATCATCAAATTTATATGGAAGTATAATGGACCTCAAATAGACAAAGCCATTTTGAAAAAGAAGAACAAAGTTGGAAGACACAACTTCCTAACAGTAATCAAAACAGCATGGCACTGACACAAGGACAGACATATAGACAAACAAAATCAAATAGATGGCTCAGAAATCAAACCTCACATTTATGGCCAAATAATTTTTTTTCTTTATTAGAGAAGTTGTGGGTTGACAGAAAAATCTTGCATGAAATACAGTATTCCCATAACCCAACCACACTTCCAATACCTTGCATTAGTGTGGAATATTTGTTACAGGGGATGATAGCACATTTTTTATAATTGTACCTCCAGCTGAGTTTTGACAAAGGGGCAAAGACCACTCGATTAGGAAAGAATCGTCTCTTCAACAAATGGTGTTGGGAAAACTGAATCTCCATTTACCAAAAAGAAGGAATGTGGACCCCTACATTACACCTTATACAAAAATCAATTTAGTATGGCTCAAAGGCCTAAATAAAAGAGCTAGAGCTCTAGGAAAAAAAAAAAAACCAGACATCTTTAGGACAGTTTTCTTAGAATATATCCAAAGCACACACAATAGAAAAAATAGATAAAGAGGAACTCATAAAAATTTTTTAAAAATTCACCTCAACAGACTTTATCATGAAGAAAAGTAACAATCTACACAGTGGGAGAAAATATTTGGGAAACTGTGTATTTGGTAAAGGTTTGATATCCAGAATATATAAAGAAATCCTTCAACTCTTCAACAAAAAGACAACCCAATTAAAAAGTGGGCAAAAGACTTACTCATTTCTCCAAAGAAGATATAAAAATGGCCAAAAAGCACACGAAAAGATGCTAAACAGCTTTAGATAGTATGGAAATGGAAATCAAAACCATGAGAAACCATTTCATACCCACTAGAATGGCTAATATTAAAAAAAAAAAAAAAGGAAATTACAAGTGCTTGGACAGGATGTGGAGTAATAGGAACCCTCATTGATTGTTGGTGGGAATATAAAATGGTGCAGCTCCTGTGGAAAACATTTCAGCAGTTCCTCAGAAAGTTAAGTATAGAACTACCATTGACTGAGCAATCCCATTGCTATGTATATACCCCAAACAATTGAAAGTGGTGACTCGAACAGGTATTTGCACGGGTTCATAGTGGCATTATCCACAATTGCCAGAAGATGGCAGTAAACCAAGTGTGTATCAACTGATGAATGAATAAAATGTGGCATATACATACAACGGAATATTATCCAGACATAAAAAGAAATGAATATATGTTCTGATATATGTGACAACAGGGATGAACCCTGAAGACATCATTTTGAGTGAAATAAGTCAGATACAAAAGAACAAATATCTTATGTTCTCATTGATATGGTTTAATTTAGAATCCACTGTTTATTTTGTGCAGTTCCATAGATTTTTTAAAGAATGTTTATTCTAGTGACTATATACAACCTAAAATTTGCCATTTTAACCACATAATTCATATATCTATCAGACTTCCTCCCTGATATTCAGGGAGAGTTCAGCCACCATGTCAATGTGGAGTGAAGATTGGATCTAAATTAAACCATGGACTATAATTAATAGTACTGTTATAAAAATGTGCTTTTGTCAGTTGTAACAAACGCACATAATAGAGTGGTATATGGGAATCCTGTATTTTACACATGGATTTTTCTATAAACCCACAATTTCTCTAATTATAAAATAAAGAAAGGCAAAAGTAGCCAAAGAAAGAAATCCAGGGAAGGAGAAAGTAAGAAACAGGGAAAAGAGAAAATGGTGTCATAAAAACAAAGGAAGAATAGAATTTTTAAGAGGAAACGATCAACATCAAATAATGCAAAGAAGTTTGAAACGCATGTCTTTTGCAACTAGAAAGCATTTACCTGGCACCTTACACTGATTCTTCCTATGGACTAAAGGCTCACACTTTGGGCATCATACACAGAACATGCCTTTACTCACACCTATACCAATGAAACTAGCTAGAAAAGTACTGTACATTTTGAGAGAAAAAATATACATAATGCAGAAATTTCTAGCTAATTGCATTTGTATGGGTGTGAGTAAAGATGTGCTATGTGTATGATAAATGTCTTTCATCCTAGCCCAGAATACTTTTGGAGGGTGGTTAAGGAGGGAGAGATTTTTCACAGCAGGCACAGTGAGATCATTGGGAAAGTTGGCTGCGGGGCACATAAACTTAATGGTGTTACTAATGCTAGAACTCGGACTTGGTGTAAATTACATCCATTAATTCCTAAATTCTCAAATATGTATTCAAGGCCAGTCCATGAACTTTTAAGAAGTTACTTCTCTCTTCCACCTCCCTACTTCCTAAGGCGGCTATGTTGTTTCAGCATGTAACATGGATGAAGCCTGACTAGAAGTCCTTAAAGTTTTGTCTCAGGTTCTTCTTGTGCTCACTCTATGCTTTCCTTGGCAAGATTCATCCATGCCCATTAATTACCATCTATCCTACAAAGACTTCAAACTGTATTTTCAGTTTTGGAACTATGATCTAAGTAAGAGAAGCATACATATCTAATCACTTCTCAATTCTTATATACTCATTTCTTGCCTGAGATAAATGCAAAGGTGACTCTTACGGTCCTCTCACTTGATCTTGGTCATTGTATGTATTATCTGAATGAGGTGGATTATAATCCATTGTATTGCATAAGACAGAATCCTGAAAGTCATCTTTGGTGTATCTTTCTATTTCACCCACCATGTCTAATCTATTGTCAAGTCCTACTTTTTTTCTACTTGAATAATTTTGTTTTACTCATAACCACTATCACTCCCTCCCTAGTCCTAGTCCCTGACATCTTTGCTCTGAAGTACTGTAGCAGCTCTTATGTGCTTTCCTACAATCACTTTTGCACACTGTACCCCACCAAGCCCCCAAATTGCTTCTCTACTTTGGAATCAATTGGATACTTTTAAAGCTCTAATATAAATGTTAATACTATTTTTAAAATATTTTCCATTGCTCCTTCAAAAAGATCAGAGAAATTTCTCAAGGTAGTTACAAAGCTCATGTATCTGACCCCAGACTACTCGTATTCTCTTCTCTTATGCCATCCTCCCCACTCCTCTCCTCATTCAAGCCACACAGATTCTCTTTCCCTTTCTCCATTCTCTCGTGTTTCTTGCTCCATGGTCAATGCACACATTTTTGCTGCTCTCTAAAAATTTCCCGACTACTTTGCCTAGCTGAGGCCTGCTTGTCCTTATAACTCAATAACAGGGCATTTCCTTAAGGGAAGGCTTCATGATCTCTCCAAATTAGTTCAAGTCCCCTGTTGTGTAAATTTCAAAGCACCCTATATTCTTCCAGTGCACTTAAATTTACACATATCTTTAGGTGATTATTGATCAATATGTATCTTATAACAGATTATAATTCTATAAAGTGAGGAGGGTGCCCATTGATTTTGTTCACTTTTGCAGGTATTTTTAATGTGTTTATGAATTAATGTCAAGTAAAAGATTCTTCCGAAAATATTTATATGTATATGAGTTGTGTGTATGTGTATGTGTTTGTGTGTGAGGAGTGTCCATGGCATTTTATTTCACTCAGGATTTTTAAAGTTTGACTTTTTCCTTATTTTAGAATAAATCAAGTTGTAAAATGCTCTAAAACACCCTGTATTTAGATGATCTCTGAATTTTACCACCGGAAGTAAAGTGCCATGCATTTCTGGGTTATTCAGATATAATTGTCTCAGGTTAATATATCCATGTGAGCTGCCTTGTTGTTTTATACCATTCAATACATTTAAATTTGAGAGTATGATATGCAAATATACTTTGTAAACCACAAATCAAAGGTAAAGCATTAATAATAGTAATATGAATAATACATGCTCAAAGACTCAAAGAATCCATTTCTTTTATCAGTGCAAAACTGGCATTATTAGGTGTTTAAATATGGTTGTTTTATTCTACCCTTGCTCTTCAACATGTTTTCACTTGGGCTGAACAAATTAACTGCAAACAAAATACTACTTTTATTAGATTTCGTTGAGTGACAAGGCATATTTAAAATTACCCATGAATATCTCGGGTGTTCAGATATCTGTTTTTGGTACCTGAAGATGCATGCTTTAGGGAGCCTTGTTCATTAATATCCACCCAGAAGACACTGAGGGTGAAAGGCCCAGTATAATATATATCTTAAGATGCTCCACTTGTAATGATTGCATTGTTCTTTTAAGGCTTCATTTATTCTTGACAGAAACAATTATGTGAAGTAATTATATCTAAAGTCAGGCAGTGTGCAGTGTTCAATTTGGAAGGTAAAGAGCATTGTTTGACTGTTGTTACCAGGCACATTCCTGATAGAGAACAAATGCTTACATCAATAGGAATCATGCACTTCGTAATTTATTCTTTTATTCGCATATGCTGTTATCATAATAAGTGCCAGGTTAACCATCTTAAACACAGGGACAAAATTACTAGAATAACATCAATGGGGGGAAAGCAATATAGTAGCAGCTCATCAGTATTTCACTTGTGTGGCTGGTTATTTTATAGGGCTCTTTTTCCTTGCATGACCAAATGTTGCATAACTGGCTGGACAGAATTCTTCCACAAGATATCAAAACAAGACTGGAAGACTAAAGTCATCAGTGAATAAATTGATTAGTAGTTAGAATTGAAAACATTTAATTTGACCAGATCCTGACAAATAAATAAGGCACTCTCTAGATCTGTTATATATTTTCATTGAAACAAATTATTCTTTTAATCCTATATGAGTGGACACAAATTATTACCTACATTAATTCATAGTTCCCCTGTAGTTCTAAAGAGTTCATAAATTCTCTGATGTTGTCTAACTTGCATCCAACTAAACTGACCTACTGGTCCTTTGCTTACACTTAAATAATTCTGTATGTCATGAAAACATTATTAAATAATTTATGATTGGAAAAAATAAATATTGAAGCATTTACCGATTAATCTATAAGTCTTGTTGCTTGTCCACTCTGTTTTACTGGATTAAACTACATATGATTTAATCCTATCTTTATTTCAAGAGGCAAACATTTTGCTATAAGATAAAGATAAATATGTTTTTATTTCAAGGTGAGGTATAGTCATTTAAGCATTAGTTTGGTGAAAGAAATAAACAATTATCCATCATTATGATCCTAGACGAGGCATCTCTAGACATTCTCTTGAATATATTACTTAGTCTTCTCAAAAGTATATTTAAAACTAGTTAAATGTTGGACCATGAGATCTCCATCAAATTCATTAAATATGATTATGCACCATATATTTTATTCTATAAAAATGGTACATCATATGTAATAAGACTCCTTAATATCAAAAAGAATTTGTTAAAATAACCAGGTGTTGATATTTGAGTATACACTTCATCTTCACTCCAACAGGAGAAAGTGAAGAACAAATAACTTTATAATCATATGGAACATAATGACAGTTTTCTAGAGATGTTTTTATACCAACTCTGGCACCTTTTAATATTGAAGGAATGAAGCCATCTTATAGTTGTCACACTGATGTTTAGTACAAACGATTCTAAATCCCATACGTGGATTAAGCATACTTGAGAGTTCTTAATGTGGGTTACATAAATTGCCAGATTCCAGAGGTTGGCCTTAGGCATGTGAGAACCTCTGAAATGCTGTAAAATTTGTTGACTGTGCATTTTCATGGTGTCAGAGTAAGCAATTTTGTTCGGAGTGTCAACAAGATATGAAAGCTAAACATTTATAACATGTGCCACACATATCTGTGTTTTACTCTTTCAAATTGAGAAAATGAATAGTCTCCTTAAATTATAACTATTTACATTTTTGCACATTTAATTAGAAAGGCTAATGTTATTTGAGATTGCTTGGAATTTTAAAAAGAGTATTGGGAAAGGATCAGAAAAAAAAAAAGGTTTTAAAAACATTGGACTGAATCTATGGGTGAAAGACAGAAATTAAAATAACCATAAAGAAGATGGCAAAAGTGTGTACCTCTTGGTGTTATTTGTGCCGTCAAGAGGAGATCTTTTGTGTCTAAAACAGTGATTCATTTCTTAAATATCAAATACCTTACAATTTTTATGTTGAGTTAAACAAAATCTTTATCTGAAGTAATTAATTGAAATCTTATGGATTTTTAGCACTCTGAGATCCATAAATATTTATTTCCATCAAACTAATACTTTTTGTGCCAAAGATGAAAAGTTCTATGAATTGCTAAATCTAGCACATGTACCTTTAGAGAAATGGGGAAATGGAAAATACATTTGTCAATCAATGTGAAGAAAATTTTACTTAGGATTGTTTCTGTAAGTCTATTATCCTACTCTTCTAGTCTGCTAGGATGCTGAAAGGAATATACCAAAAATGGTTTGGTTTTTACAATGGGGATTTATTCCCTACAAGATTACAGTTTTTGAGGTTGAGAAAAAAGTCCAAATCAAGGCATGATCAGAGGATGATTTCCTCCTGCAGATAAGCTGCTGACGATCTTGGAGACACATGGCAAAAGCACATGGCAGCATCTACTGGTCTTTCCCTACTATTCCAGGTTTCCTTGCTTTCAGCTTCTTGCATCCATGGCTTTCTCTATCTCTTTCCTTATACATCCTGTTTATAGGAACCAATAAGAGAATTAAGCTCCACCCTGAGCCACTCCTTAACTGAAGTAACCTAATCAAAAGGTCCTACTTACAATAGGTTTATACCCACAGGAATAGATTAGCTTTAAGAACATACTTTCCTGGGGTCCATACAGTTTAAAACAGCTCTACTAAGTTCATGGTTCTCTATATCAAATATCTATGTCTACATGTCTATGTCCATGTCCATGTCCATGTCCATGTCCATATCCATATCCATATCCATATCCATATCCATATCCATATCCAT
>JAKSZT010054334.1:35736052-35895433 GCA_026826555.1 Tolypeutes matacus
TCCATATCCATATCCATATCCATATCCATATCCATATCCATATCCATATCCATATCCATATCCATATCCATTTCTATATATGTACACATTTTAAGACTGGGAGTACCTGAAATGCCTACCTCAGATGACTCCAGTTCTGCCATAAGGCATTTTTTTGATAGAACAAATAGCCTCACTTAAAGTGGGAAAATGGTTCCAGTAAACTATAAAAAACACACTGCAGAATCAGTAGTCTGACATTTCCCTAGGCTGGTAGCAATAAATTTCTGAGGCCATAATCCATGGAAAATAAGAAGCTTGGCTGCATGGTGGAACCTAGGTAGGAGGGAAGGAAGGAGGAAGAGAAGGACGTGTTAGGCAATTAATCATGAAAATAGTCTTCCTTCCTTTGTGTATTTGTGTGTATTGTCCAGGGCTCAACATTTTACTTTTCCCTGTTTAAAATATATACTAGATCACGAAAAAATAATTGTCTACATTTGTAATTTTGCCACAAAACAGAAAATATTTTTTTTAAATGAGGATAACTAAAAATAGCTATGTGAAAGTAGTTCATTTAATATGTATTTATTAAGCATCAATTAAATTCAAGGCAAGGTTGTGGATGCAGCAGACAGAGTGAAAAATAAGATTTACTCACTCTCCTACGTTTAGGTCTTATGCATTAGTGAAGAAAGCAGGATGTAAGAGAGAAACAAAGCATAAATTAGCAGGTGGTGTTAAGTACTATGGTGACTGAGGTGTAGATTGCAATATTAGGGAGGACCTTACCAAGATCTCACATGTAAGATTCTAGTAAATCTCTATTTTTTTTACTAAAACTATTAGCTTGATGATCAAAACAGAAAGTTTTAAATAAATTTTCATTTTTCTGATTTAGAAGATAATAAGAATGGTTACTCTAAAGAAATTTCTAATACTCCAAAGTAGAAAATCAAACTGTGTCATGGAGGAACAGGGTTTTAAATAAAGGAAATGGAAGGGGAAGGTAAAAAATAAGATATCGAAAGAAGATAATTGATATGAAGACTGATAGTGTTTAGAAAACCAATATCTCCAAGTTAGAGAAAAAATAAGCATATTAAAAATGATAGACGTTTTTGGAATTAAATAAAAAACTGAAAATATAGATCAAAAGGTGCATTGCACTGCACCAAATTGTTAAATGATGATTATTCCTACAATATATGTTTGTGAAGTCTGTGAACTTCAATGTAAAGAATCTTTCAAGCACCAGGCAGAAAAATCAAGGGACACAGAAAGGTGGAAAAACAAAAAATAAAATAACAATCAGGTGACTATAAGCCTTATGAGAAAATTCAATTAAAGAAGGTATTTTCTTCAGACTTCTGAAGAGTAAAGAAAAATGTTCAAGTTCTATAAACCCAAACAAGTTGTGGTTTATGTATAAAGGCAATTAATGGACATTTCCATACTCATACAGAGTGTGACACTGTCTTAGTTTGCCTGAGCTGCTATCACAAATACCACACAGTGGGTTGGCTTAAATAATGGGAATTTATTGGCTTATGGTTTTGAGGTGAGAAATCCAAAGTCTAGATATCGGCAAGGCTTGCTTTCTCCCCAAAGGCTAAAGCCTTCTGATGCTGGCTGCAGGCCATCTTTGGGATTCCTGTCACATTGTGGAGCCCTCTCCTTTCTCTTCCAGGTTTTCGTTTGACTTCCACCTTTTCCCTGTGGTGTTCTCTGCCCCTGGCATTATAAGGCTCCAGTAGTCTGAATTAAGCTCATCCAGCTTCTGTTGACCACATCTTAACTAAAACTAACACCTTCAAAGAAGTCCTTTTTAGAGTGAGTTCATACCCACAGGACTGTGGATTAAGACTAAGAACATGTCTAAATTGGGGTAGAAAATTCAATACACCACAGACACCCAGGATTGGTTCTTGGAAAACTAACTCGGTGAAAATATCCAACCAAATAGGCAATGAATCAAAATAAATTGCTATCTAGAATTTTGGAAAAACCATGAAATAAAGGGTAATTGCTGAGCACTGAATCCATTTAAAATTGGAGCAAAAGCTAAACAACAGAGTAGACAATAGTTACTAAAATAACTTGTTTTTGCCCTAACCCTTGAAATAAATTCTGTACAATAAAAATTTATATCCCTAATAGCTAGGGAAAATGTCTGAAGGGATACTAATACAATTTAAGTTCAAGGTGGAGAAAGGAAATTATAAAAAAGAAAGCTTTGCATCATCTTTAGTACTGCTAAATTTTATTTTCTATTATATTACTTAAGAAATTTGCTTTAATTTTTCTGGGCTTTTCTACTTTTGTTGAATCTTTGTGAGAATCCATTTTATGATGACATAGTAAAAATAATCAAGGAGTTTTCTTTCTTTTTTGGCCCTTTGGAACATTTTAGCTAATATTTGAATAATATGATTCTTGAAGGACTGAAATAAATTAAACAAATGACACCATTTTAAACAGGAGTCTTCTTTTTTTCTTTATTAGAGAAGTTGTGGGTTTACAGAAAAATCATGCAGGGTTCCCATATACTACTCTATTATTAATGCCTTGCATTGGTGTGGAAAATTTGTTACAATTTATTATAGCACACTTTTATAATCATACTATTAACTATAGTCCATGGTTTAACTTAGGGTTCACTGTTGGCGTAGTACATTTCCATGGATTAAAAAAAAATTATTCTGTTACCATATGTACAATATAACATTTCATCCCCCCTTTTTAGTGTATATATTTACATGTATTTCAATGGACACATTAATATTTTGATTAAAATGGAATTACACTGTAGAGTTGTACAACGTGCTTGTCAGTTAATATACATTAGATATTTTTCCCATGTTAGTAAACACATATTTACCTCATTCTTTTTGTCACATGCATAGACTAAATAACCTTTTAAATTGAAAAACATATCATATATATACAAAAGAGAATATGAAATATTTTCTGCAAGTGCAAGAATTTCTCCATGGTATATGCTTAAGAATAGAATTTTAAAATACCAATAGAAAGAACACTCAGGTTAAGAAATAGAATATGTCCAGTACCTTATAAGCTCCTCTGTATGCTCTCCACTGATTATATCTTCCCTCCAAGTAACCACTGTAATCATTTTTTTTCCAGTTAAATGACTTGACCAAGGTCTCCTTGTTAACAAACAAAATGAAGAAAAAATATTTGATCATATTCATATCTTATAAAACTAATCCCATATTCCTTTTTTGATCTTTAGCATTGATATAGTAACCTCTTTGCCTTTGTTACAAAAATATTACACTATTACTGTTAATTATAATCTGTAAATTACATTGGTTGTCTTTTTCCCATATATTACTATATTCTTATCACTTTGTGTATTAGTCATCCAAAGGGGTGCTGATACAAAGTACCAGAAATTTGTTGGCCTTTATAAAGGGTATTTATTTGGGGTAAAAACTTACAGTTACAAGGCCCTAAAGAGCCCAATTCAAGGTTATTTCCTTCCTTGCCAAGTGTTGAAACAAGATGGCAGGCAACATCTGCAAGTGTTCAGCCTTCCTTTTCCCTCTTAAGGCTCCATGGATCCAGCTTCTTCTGATTTCAGCTACAAGCTGGCATAGGGCTCATCTCTTTTCCTGGGGCTCATGTCTTTCAGGACTCAGTTTCTCTGTTCTTCACAAGGTCACCTGTAGACTATCAAGCAAATGGTTCCTCTGTCTTCTCTGAGCCTCTGCAGAGTCTATGGAGTTGTCTCTCTTCCTCTGTGTATCTTCTCTGTATATCTACTTTTGAGTGAGAGTCTGTTTTATCAGTCCACCAAGGGGGCAGGGACTCAACTCTGCATGCCCTAATGACGTGGTTGAATCAAAGCCCTGAATTTGGTTTAATCAAGTAAACATAAAGCCTTTGAATTTAAATCAAAGGGTATCATGCCCAGAGGAACAGCCCAGTTTACAAACATAATCAATGCATCTTTTTGGAATTCATAAATAATATCAAACTGCCACGTTTTGTAATAGAAGAATATTCTCGTATTTATATTATTAACCACAAACCTCATCCACCACCAAACTCACTATGTTACACAGTCCATAGATTATCCTTTAGCTGTCTTTCAATTGACTTTAACCTCCCTAGACTAACTCTGTCAGCAACGATCACATTTATAAACCAACAATGTTATTATACTCATTGTAACATGCTACCATCAACTCTATCCATTTCCACATATTTACAATTGACCTTATTAAACATTCTGCCTATATTCATTTTCAGATCCCCTTCTTAACCCACAGTTTGTCTCCTACTAACCTATACTCCATACTTAAACTCTATAAGTTTATAGAGTAAAACATTTCCCCTTTTAATCATATTCAGATATATAATATATATATATATATTTTCAAGGATTGTTAATTACAGTCATGATGTTGTACTTCACTACCATTAGAAAGGACTCCTTTCTGAAGTTTTTGAGGTATTGTTCTCTGGCCCCCTTCTCAAATTCTGTCATGGTAATATAGTTATTTTAAATTTTTTTTCTCAGGTCAATATTTATGTTTTCTGATTTCCTGCAAAATCATATTTTTTTAGGTTTTTAAATTTGCATTTTGATGGTTAAGACTTTGTTGTTTTTGTTTTCCTAGAAGCAGTGTAATAGCCTCTGTATCTGTTGTTATTTTCCTTGTTATAATTATGTCCACTAATTAAAATAGTGCCAGATTATTTCTTTACTAATCACCACTTTAGGAGTGACTACCCCTCAGATATATTTAACAAGTTTACCATAATTTCTCTTTTCACATATAGTTTTTGCCAACATGATTTTGTTCCTGCTTTTCCAAATTTTTCTGTATTGTGTTTTGTTTGTTTACAATTTCTTGTTTTAAATGACTGTCTTGGCTTGTTAGGCTACATGAGAAATACCACAAAATGAGATGACTTAAACAATGGGAATTTATTATTTCATGGTTTTGGAGGCTAGGAGGATTGTTTCCTCCTGACCTCTTTATCACTAGGTGCAGGCTTGTCAGAACTCTTAAGGTTTCTTGATTTGTATATGTGCCTCACATCACATGGTGATATCATTTTCTTTCTTCTCATGCCACTGACTTCCTACTTCTGGCTCCTCCCTGGACCTTTCTCTTTATAAGGCTTCCTGTAATCCAGATTAAGACCCACCTTCATTCAGCGAGGCCACATCCTAACTAAAAATAACATCTTCAAGAGGTCTTACATGAAATGGGTTCACACCTACTGCAAATTAAGATTAGGAACATGTCTAAATTGGGATACATAGCTCAATCTACCACAATGACTAATCTATCTAAGTAGAAACTCACAATTTTCCTTGCAATTCTCTCAAAAATGTTCCTAATATTAATTTTGTTAGTTAGATTTGAAATAAAAGTTCACACATATAACATCTTTTTAATTTGTTATTGATTCTGTTTATATCTTTAATGCCATACTTTAATATCTAGTTTGTCATTACATTTAGACCTAATGCCTCACCTAGATTGCAGAATGGAAACATATAGAAATATCCATTTGCATTATATAGACAAGTAAGGGTGGTAGATGAGAGCTACAAGATGGCCAATGGGCATATTCATGACTTCCCCAGCAAGCATATACCCAAAATAATTGAAAGCAGGGATGCAAACAGGTATTTGCAAACTGATGATCATAGTGGAATTATTCACTATTGCCAAAATGTGGAAGCAATCCATATGTCCAACAATATATGAGTGGATAAACAAATGTGGTATATATATAATTCAATATTATTCAACTGTATAAAGAAATGAAGTTCTGATTCATGTGACAACATAAATGAACCTTAAATATATGATGTTGAATAAAATAAGTCAGATACAAAAGGACAACAATTGTATGATCTCATTTATATGAAATGAATAAAATATGCAAATTCATAGAGTCAAAAACTAGATTACAAGTTACCAAAGGCTGGGGTGGAGGTAGGGAATGGGGAGTTAATGCTCAATTTCTATTTGGGGTGATAGAAATGTTTTGGTAATGGATGGTGATGTTGGTAACACAGTAATGTGAATATAATTAACACGACTGAATTGTATATTTGAAAGTGGTTAAAAAGGGAAATTTTAGGTTGTTTATATGTTACCAGAATAAAAATTTAATTAAAAAACCCACAAAATTATACAACACAAAGAGTGAACCTTAATATAAACTATGAACTATAATTAATAGTAAAATTATAATGATATTGTTTCACCAATTGTAACAATGTCACCACAATAATGCAAATTATTAATAGGTAAAACTGTCTATTTGAGGGGAAGTATATGGGGAATCTATTTTCTGCATGATTTTTTCTTAAACCTACAATTAATGTAGTAAAAAGAAAGGAAAAAAAGGAAGTATCACTGCAAATTCTTCATGCACTCTTCAAAAAATAGAAGATGTGGGGCCACTTCCCAACTCATTCTATGGGGCCAATATTATCCTGATACCAAAAGCAGAAAAAGACCTCACATGAAAAGAAAACTACAGACACATAACTCTTATTATCAATATAAATGCAAAAATCCTCACCATATATTAACTAACTGAATTCAGCAACATATAAATGGGACTATACACAATGTCTAATTGAGATTTATCCCAGGAAAATGAAGTTAGTTTAACATCTAAAAATCAATTGATGTAATATACCATATGAATTGAATAAAGGTGAAAAAAACATAGAAAATTTTTTGGCTGAATTCAAATATACTCGTGATAAAAATATTCAATACATTAGCAATAGAATGGGAACTCCTTAACTTGATAAAAGGCATCTACAAAACTTGCACATCTGAAATCATATTAATTGTGCAAGAATGAAATCTTCCCTCCTAAGGTCAGGAGCAAGACAAGAATGTTTGCTCTTACCACTTATTTTCAATATTGTACTGGAAGTTCTAGTCAGGGGAATTAGGCAAGAAAAAGAAATAAAATATAACCAGCTTGGAAAGGGAAGTAAAACATTCTCTATTTGCAGATAGAATGATTTGTAAGTAGATAATATCAAGGATTCCCCTAAAAAACTATTATAATAAATAAACAAGTTCAGCATTTTCAGGATACAAGACCAATGTATACAAAATCGCTTTTTCTATGAATAGAATGAAAAATCCAAAAGTAAAATTAAGATATGATTCCATTTATAATCACATACAAAAAAAATAAAAAATAAAAAACCCTTAGGAATAAATTTGAAAAAATAAATGTAAGGCTTATACTCTGAAAACTACAAAATGTTGGAAAAATTAAAGACCTAGATAAATGGAAAGATATTATATGTTCATGTGTTGCAGAACTTAATATTTTTAATGGAGGAAAATCCCCAAATAGATCTATGAATTTAGTGAAATCTTTCTCAAAATCCTAGGTGGGTTTTCTGCAGAAAATGACAAACTTATCATAAAATTCATATGGAAATTCAATATTGAAAAAGAGCCAAGCTGGAGGGCTCACACTATTTCTCAATTTCAAAACTTAGTACAAAACGATAGTAATCAAGACAATGTAATACTCATGAAAAGATACTTATAGACCAATGGGATGACATTGAGATTTCAGAAATAAAGCTGCATATTTCTGGTCATTTATTTTTACAAAAGTGTCATGATAATCCAGTGGAAAAAAAATAGTCTTTTCATTAAATTATGCTGAGTATACTGATTATCCACATGCAAAACAATGAAGTTGATCATAACCACAAAATATTAGAGTTAAAAATATACACTTCTAGAAGAAATTGTAGGAAAGAATTTTTTGTGACCATGAGTTAGGCAAAGATTTCTTAGATTTGACACCAAAAATACAAGAAACCAATAAAATTAAATTAGATGTCATCACAATTCAAAACTTTTGTGTTCCAAATGATTCCATCAAGAAAATGAAATGACAGATAACAGAAGAGGAGAAAATATTTGAAAATAATTCATCTGACAGAGAACTTGCATCTGGTATAAGTGTAGTATTCTTATACCTCAATAAAAAAAAATCCCAATTAAATGTGGGTAAAGGATATGAATAGATTGTTCTCCAATGAAGATATACAAATATCTGATAAAGTGATGATGAGTATCATAACCCATTAGTAAAATTCAAATTAACACCACAATGAGATACCACCTAACACTCACTAAGATGGTTTTATTCAAAACAGACAGATAAGAACAAGTGTTGACAAGGATGTAGAGAACTTGAAACGCTCATGTTTTGCTTGTGAGAATGTTAAATGGTTAGATCATTTTGGAAAACACTTAGGCAGTTCCTCAAAATGTTAAACAACAGGTAACCATATGACTCCCAAATTCCACTTCTATTCATATATCCAAGGGAAATAAAACTTTATGCCCAGGCAAAAACATGTACATATGTTCATAGCAACATTATTCATAATAGCCCCTAAGTGGAATTCATAATAGCCGCTAAGTGAAAATAACTCAATTCTCCATCAACTGACGAAGAAATACTGTGTGATATCCCCACATACTGGAATATTATGTGACAATAATAATAAAAAAAAAAGAAGGAAATTCTGATACATTCTACAACAAGGATGAATCTTGAAAACATTATGTTAAGTGAAAGGAGCCAGACAAAAATGATCAAAATTTGTATGATTGCATTCATATGAAATGTCAAAAAAAGACCAATCAATAGAGAAAGAGAGATGACTAGTGTTTGCCTGGAACTGAAAGGGTGTTTGGGGGGAATGGTGAGTAACTGTTAATCACTGTGGGGTTTCTTTTTGGGCTGATAAAATTTTCCTAAATTTATATTTTGATAAGCATGTACAACTCTGTCAATATACTCAAAACCATTGAATTGTACTCTTTAAAATGGTGGATTTTTAATAGTATGTAAATTATATGTTAATATGTCTGTTAAAATAAATAAAAACAAATATAGAATCATCAAGTCTAAAAGTATATCAAAAGGGAGTTATAAAGTATTTTTATCTGAAAGGAAATAAAACCGAAACATATCAAAATTTGTGAGATGAAGCTAAAACTTATTTAGAGGGAAAATTTTAATACTAAAATCCCACAGAAGGAAAATGATCTTAAATCAATGTACTCAGCCTGCATCTTTAAGAACTAGAATAAGAAATGCAAATTAAAGCCAGTGTAAACAGAATTAAAGAAATCAACATGAGTGGAAATCAATAAAATAGAAAGCAGAAAAAACATTGGAGAGAATTAATGAAACTAAAAGCTGGTTCTTTGAGAAGACGAATAATATTAATAAGCCTCTAGAGAAACTGATGACAAAAATAATAGAGAAGAAACAAATTGCCAAGGTAGGTTATACCACTATGGATTTTTACATTTACTGGAAAGATAATGAGTAAATAATATGAACAATTCAAACTTAGATGAAGCAGACAAATTCCTTGAAAAACAGACTACAAAGCCTCACCAAGAAGAAATATATTATCTGAATAGCCTTACATATATTTAAAAATTAAACATTATTTAAAAGTATTTCCACACACAAAAGAATATTTCAGAGCTAGAGGACTTTATTAATGACTTCAACCAAAAATAGTATTACAAAAATAATACCAATTGTACACAAGAGGAAGAGGTATTTCTCAACAAAGATATTGTAAGAAAAACAAACTATAGATCAACATTCATCATGAATATGCATACAACATCTTTAAATTTTTAACAGGTAGAATCCAACAATATATTCAAAGAATAATATTTCATAATTAAGTGGAGTTTATCCCCAGAATGCAATTCTGATTTAACATTCAAAAATTCATCATTGGAATTCACCATATTAACAGACTTAAATATAGACAAACACTGGAAACAACACAAATATCTATCAACGGTGTATGAATGAACAAACCGTATAAGATCCACACAATGAAATACTACTTGGATAGAAAACAGAATATATTATTGATACATGCTACATGGATGAATCTCTAATTATGCTGAATGAAAAAAAAATAGGCAAAATTAACATGCACTGTAGGATACCATTTTTATGAAATTAATTTATAGAAACAGAAGGTAGTTCAGTGGTTATCAGAGGATGAGGATAGGAATGTTGTACGAGGGGGAAGGATGGATTACAGGATGCAGCTGGTCTGGCTGATAGAGTTAGCCAGGTGGCATATCTGGTGAGAACTGGCAGCTAGGCCTTCGCTGCCCTGTGAGGCTGAAAGATGTCAAGGCAGAACATGGAATTTCAGGCTTTATAAAACAGTGTCCTATCAGATTCTCAAGTAAGGAGATTTCTCTGCCGTCCCCGCCCCCCAAACACACACTCTCCCTCTGTTTCTGTCTCTTCTGTACCTTCAACATCTCCTTTTCTTTTGATTAACATTCCTTACCCATGTCACTCAATATGTATTTATTAGAAAATGGATCTCTTCTTTTTTTTATTCTCATTTTTGAATGAGCTGCCTATACTTGTCTTCACTATTTCAACCTAGCCCATTACAATTTGTCTTTTGTTCCAATTATGCCACAGAAATTGTTTCAATCTAGATGCTCACCACTGTGTCATAACTGAAATTACTACATTTCAGTCCTTATCATACTTGAACTCCAGTAATATCAAGCCTTGTTCACCTTTTTTTTTTTTTTTTTTGAAACACTCTCTTGCCTCTACATATATGACATTAAACTTGACCGATTTTCCTACTATTACTCTAGGGGTAGTAATAGAGTACCTTTTTTGGTCCCCCTATGGCGGAGTTCCCTTTCTCTGCCACTTTCCCTTTCTGAATTTCCTCTGGATTATATCTGAGGGACACTTTTCTTCTCACTCTGTAAGATCTCCCTAGTGGATTTCCTCCAAAATCCTGTACCCACTACTGTCTATATGCCGCTGATGCCTTTTTACTCTAACTCAGGCAACACCTCTCTCCTGAGATACAAACTCATATCCATAGCTACTGAACTTCTCCATAATCACAAAAATGAATGATCTGAATTAATCATTTCCCCATCTCCTCCACCACCATGCTCAATGGTAATAAAAATAATAATAACACTGCACACTCTGTATCCTGGCCAAAAACAAATTCAGTCATGAGTTTCCCTCTTTCCCTCACTCTCAAAACCAATTGTCAAAACATATCAGCTGCATATCTTAATATTTTCTAAAATCATCTAGCTTTCTTACTCCAGGGCTGCTCCTCTGACTAACATGTCCATTGCCTCTCAGTCTGTCCCAGGCCTGACTGTTACACAGGATCTTTCTCTTGTGTTGGCTGGCTCATTCTTTATCCATTTTGTTCTTTAACAAAAAGGCAAGAGCACTAAATCTGTAATCAAACTGTTCTCGAGTTTGCATCCTGGCTGTCCCACACATGAGATCATGTAACCCTGGAAATAGGTTTAACCACTCTCATTTGTTTTCTTACCTATAAATGTGAAAATACAATATTTACTCTAAACTAGAGCTATTGTGAAAGTATGTAAGGTAAATGCTTTGAGAAAACTTACAAATCCTGAAAAAATGAATATAATTAATAAATGCCACCTACTACTAAGATTATTATTACATTAAAACAGAAATCTCTTCATGCTATTCTCTGCTGACATCTAACCCCTGGCTTCCGTTATTCTTGCAGAAAAAAAAATGCCAGTTCCCTCACCTGCCTGATAATGTCTTGGATTCTACTTGGCCTCCTTAGTTCTTTTGTTTTATACCTGATCTCTGACCCATTCTTGCCATATGTGTACTCACCACAGTATACTTCTCTTCACTCTGAAATGAGTCAGGGGAAACTGTTTTCGGCAGCAATAATGTTTCAAGTCCTTTATATAGGTAAGAGCTTAGCAATCTAAACAACCTGAATGGAAGAAGACATGGCTCAAGTGCAGTTAGTGAGAAGAAAAATGGGAAATATTCTGTTGGAACAATAGGAAAGATCAAAATCATTGAAGACGTTTAGGCCAAGAAGGCTCAATTTCAGCACTATTGACATGTTGGACCAGATAATTCTTTGTTTGAGGTGGGGAGTGGGGCAGGGGCTGTCCTGTCAGTTGTAGAATGTTTAGAAGCATCCCTGGGCTTTATCAACTATATGTGAGTAGCACCTTCCAGTTGTGACAACCAAAAGTATCTCCAGACATTGCCAAATGTTCCCTTGAAGGCAAAATTACCCTTGGTTTGGAACCACTGTTAAAGGCTAAGGAGTATGATTTTTATTTTTTTTGTGTGTGTGTGTATAACCTAGGAGGTAAAAAAATTAATAATTCTGTAAAATACTCTAAGGCAGGGATTCTTAACCAGGGGTCCACAGACCCCTAAGGGGTCCTTGGAAAGATTTCAGGCGGTCTATGAGTTTGAATTGAAAATTCAACAAAATTTTATTCTTGTGGGGACTTGTTGGTATGGGTGTGATATATTTATTAAATAATACACAGTATATTGTGGACTTAGTAAGGGTCTGTGGTTTTCACTGACTGGCAAAGGGGTCCATGGAACAAAAAAAATTTAAGAACCCCTGTTCTAAGGAGTAGTGTGACTTACTATTTACAAAGATGACTTTGACAATGAGGTTGCCCCCATGAACACTGGAATCTCTTCCAGTGTTACAAGGGCTTCAAAGGAAGAAGCAAGGGAAATTCTAAAAAAAAAAAAAAAGAGCAGAGGAGCAATTACAAAAATCAGCAGTGGTGAGGCTGAAGAATATCATCCCAGCTCCTCCAGGAGCACTGAGGGACAGAAAGCCCTCTACTAGAAAGGATAAAGAACAAACCCTTGTCTGTGGGCTTAAACTGATGTCTAATCCTAAAGTTAAGGTGTGAACACAGGTTTTGTATAGTTTGTTTACAATTTATTTGGAATTCCTGTGGGTATAGTGAATAAAAAGGGAGAGTTCAAAAGTGAAAGGAATTTCAAAAGGAGGGTTTTTAGAGCAATACAAAGCTGGTAGTATTGGATAAACATGTGAGATCTGATTTAGTATCTTTAGTGAAACACAAATGATCATATAGTTCTCCAAGTAGAACCATTCTCTGGCTTCCATTACCATAGGAAAAACGCAAAATTTCTGACATAGTTTATAGGAACTGAATACACTTAGCAGCCTCCTCACCTCTCTAGTTTCCAATCATACCCTATGTGCCCTGATATTATTGTACTTTATCCAATATTCTTATAGTTTATTAGTTTATTTTGTTCTTTCCTATTCTTTTTATTTCTCATGGTCATTTTTCAGTTTCCCCTGAATTCTTAGGAAAGAAGAGAAAAATCAGAGAAAGAAAGTGGATAGGAAAAAAGAGGGAAGAAAATTGGTAAAAGAGAGAAGGAAAGCATGCAGGCTATAAAATCATCACTTTCTTTTCTTATCTTGGGCCTGTTACCATTTGTGGCAATTTGAAATATTGTATGAATACCAAAAGATTATGTCTTTAAACTAATCTATTCCTGTGGGTTGGATAACCTCTGATTGCATTAAATTCAGTGGAGGGTCCTTTGATCAGATTACTTGATGACATTGCTTTAGGGTTTTTGAATGGGCTAAGGTCAGTGAGGTGTGAGCCAACTTGGACTCTTCCCATTGACTGGGTCTGATAAATGAAGACAGAGAGAGAGAGACAGGTACAAAAGAAAGGCACACAGGAAAGAAAGCTGCCATGACTGATCCTGTCATGTGAGAGAAAGGACTCCAGGTTTTGCCTACCACTGAGCTGAAAGGAGAGAAACCTCCCCGCTGAAAAGCTCAAGGAGCTGAGGCCCAGGGAGAGATAAGCCATATGCTTGATAGCTTGTAGCCGAACTCGGGAAGAAAGTGGAACAGCTGAGGTTGATAGAGGAGGCCCATAAAAAGACAAACCCTATGCCTGGTTGCCCACAGCTGAGCTCTGAAGGAGGAGACCCGGCAGAAATAGGGGGCCATCTTGCTTCACTACATGGTAGCTGACTTTGGTGAGAAAGCATCTCTGCTGATGATTATTTTTGATATTTCATGGCCTCAGAACTGTAAGGTTTTACCCCAAATAAATCCCCTTTAAAAAGCCAACTCATTTCAGGTAGTTTGCATCAGCAGCCCTGTGGCAAACTAAAACACCATTCTTCATTTTACAAACATATCTCAACTCTTCTCCTCTTTCATTCATTAAGATGTATTTATTTAGCACCTAGTATGCTTTAGGCACTCTTTTTGGTGCTGAGAACAGAGCAGAAAATTTAAGAAAGGAAGAGAGAGAGTAAGGGAACATGGTGAGGGGAGAAAGAATGAGAAGTGGGGAGGAAGAAAGAGAGACGAGAAATTCATTGTGGAGCTTATGATGTAGTATGGGAGGGAAGAGATGTTAAATTAAAGAGTGAATTAGTTTAGATAAAGGGGGAGGATGATAAGTGCTGTGTTTCTATTTTAAATAAGGGTATCAGGAAAAGCCTCCCTTACAAGGAGATACTGGAGTGTGAAAACCTGGTCTTCCAACCCCTCAGGTCATCAATACACTAGAATGACTGGAAACAAGATTGGGGGAGGGGGACAATGTGGGGTTTGGCATAAAACCGTATTATGCTGTTAAGATCAAATAACTTAAACCTAAAGGAAAGTAAAATGAGCAGTACTTTAAAACAGAATTCACACAAAGACTTCCAGCATCAAGAGAAGCTTAGAAAAAACTACAATGAGGGGCCAAGATGGTGTCAGTGTAGGAGGGCACACACTGGGAGCTCCCAGAGCAAGGTGGATTGTGGACGGGGTCCTGCTTGGGGGTCTGTGCTGTGCATGCATGGAGTGAGAAGCTTAGGACATCTATCTGCGCGGATCAACTGCGTGGACGGAACGGCAGAGATTCGTGAGTTTTAAACCTGCTGGTGGTGGTTGGCACAGACGACTGAGCCCCGCAGTTAGGGATAAAAAAATAATAATAAAACGGCCACTTGGAGCCGTGAGTGGGGCAAGAAAGTTTTATTTTCTGGGGATGTGGCTGCCTGGCGCCCCTTGGACCTTGTGTGAACAGAACAGTTGGAGCTAAGTGGAACCCGGTGAACAGGAGGGGGGATTCTGGTCGGGGGACGGAGCTGATTTGCCTAGCTGCCCAGGGATAAGACCCGGGCTGCCGCGGAGCCAGGAAGAAGGGACACTCCCCAAAAGAGGGAGGGTTCTGTTGGAGGACAGGGAAGGGTATTTTTTATTTTTATTTTTCGACATTGATCTGGCTGCCTGCACCTCCCCATAGCTTTGGGGAGCAGATAAGTTGACCTGAAGCAGCATCAGGCTGAGAGCAGACGCGAATCTGCAGTCAAATTGATTTACATAGCAACCCGGTGATGCTGGTGCTCAGACCCAGAGGGGGTGGAATAGGCCGTCTTTAGCACTCCGCACTGAATAACATCAGAGCTACAGCTACCCTGGGGAGTCCAGGAAGTGGGACGTGCTTGATTAATTTCCACGAGCCCAGCTAGGGTCCCTTCCGTAAGGGGGTTGGTCTAGAGGAGGAATTATTTTGGGTCCTGTATTTCGCTAGGGAAAAAAAAAAAAAAGTGAGAAGGTCACTTCAATAAATGAAAAATAAATTCTTTTTAACTGAGTTTAATAACTAAAAGCTGCTTCAGGACCTGCATATAGAACCCTGCAGGAATTTTGATTGATAAACACAAGTAGACAGAGAGGATCCACGTGGACCCTAGGGGAATCATTGACCCTCCTTAGCTCTGTTTGATTGCTTGCCTGTGTGGATCTTTAGTTTCTCTCTGTTTCTTTCTGGTCTCTTGCTTTTCCTTCCTCTTTCCTTCCCCCTTTCTTTTTTCGTTCATTTTTTTAAAATTAGGTGCTGCTATCTTGTCGCTTCTTTCCTGTGCTTCTTCAGTAATTCACCACTCGCTGTCTATACTGATTCTGTATTACAAACTATCGCTTATCCTTCCTTCATCTTTCTGCCTTCTGTTTTCTGTTGTGGCTCTTAGATACAACATTTTTTCATAGGCCCACAACTTAAGGGGGTCAATTTCTATTCCATCAATTTTGTTTTCTTCTTTTTTTAAATTAGTATTAGCTTTTTCCTTTCAGCCCTTTCTTTACTATTTCTCTCACTCCTCATAATTCTAGCCTTCTAAATCACTATATATATATTCCTCCATTTGTTTTCCCAGTCCATTGTAGGTACTCCACTTTGATTTTTATTACTCTACACTACCAACACAAGTTAAATATTTATCTCATTAAGTCTCATTTTGCCCCTCTTCTAACTTTTATCAATATTACTATTATCCTTCTGCCTTCCTTACATCTTTTGATTCCTCTGGTCCTAACCTTTTGCCTTCAAGAGAACATAGAAAGAAGTATGGAAATAAAATAAGAAGAAAAACTGCCAAAGAGAAAACTTAACTCACACGCAGAACCACCAGCTAAATAAAACTCTAGAGCATAGAGAAAAGCTAATCAACTGAACAAACGCATCAAGATAATATGATGACCAGAGGGCAACAAAAAAATACAAATGACTCTGAGAAACAGGAAAACATGGACCAGTCCAATGAACAAAATAAAAACCAGGAAGCAATACAGAACATCGAACAACTAATCTAAGCTATAAAAACAAATATCATGGACCAACTTAAAGAACTGAAGGAAGAGATTAAGGATATAAAGAAGACACTGGGAGAACATACTGAAGAAATAACAAACATGCCTAAAAAGGTAATGGATATGATGGTGAACAATGGACAAGCCAAGAAACGAAAAAGACGCTGGATTCACATAACAGCAGATTTGAACAGGCAGAGGAAAGAATTAGTGATATGGAAGACAATACAGCTGAAATCAAAGAGATAGTAGAACAGATAGACAAAAAGATAGAAAATATCCAGCATGGACTCAGGGAATTAACCAATAATACAAAACGCACAAACATATGCATTATGGGCATCCCAGAAGGAGAAGAGAAGGGAAAGGGAACAGAAGGAGTGTTGAAGGAAATAATGGCTGAAAACTTCCCAGCTCTATTGAGAGAGATGGATGTGCAGATCCAGGAAGCACAGTGCACCCCAAATAGTATAAATCCCAATAGGCCAACTCCAAGACATATACTTGTCAAAATGTCCAATGCTCAAAACAAAGAGAAAATACTCAAGGCAGCAAGAGAAAAGAGAACCATCACATACAAGGGAAGCACAATATGATTAAGTGCTGATTTCTCAGCTGAAACCATGGAGGCAAGAAGATAGTGGTATGACACAGTAAAAATACTAAAAGAAAAACACTTCCAGCTGTGAATTCTCTATCCAGCAAAATTGGCATTCAAAAATGATGGAGAGTTCAAAATATTCACTGATAAACAGATGTTAAGAGAGGATGTCAATAAGAAACCAGCACTTCAAGAAATACTAAAGGAATCTCTAAAAGTTGAAAGGAAAAAACAAGGGAGAGAGAGTTGGAGGAGAGTTTAAAACAACTGAAAAGACAAAAAGAGAAACAAAACAACATACGACATACATTAACCTAAAGAAAAAATGGCTGAAGTAAGAAATTCTTTACGAGTAATAACACTGAATGTTAATGGATTAAATTCACCAATCAAAAGACACAGACTGGCAGAATGGATAAGAAAATATGATCCATCTATATCCTGTCTACAAGAAACCCACCTTCGACCCAGACATTAAAGGAGGCTGAAAGTGAATGGCTGGAAAACCATTTTACAAGCTAACAATAGCGAAAAAAGGCAGGAGTAGCTATTCTAATATCAGACAAAATAGACTTTAAAAGCAAAACTATTGTAAGAGACAAAGAAAGACACTACATATTAGTAAAAGGAGTAATCTCTCAAGAAGAGAGAACAATCATCAACATTTACCCACCTAATCGGGGTTCCTCAAAATACGAGTGGCAAACTCTGGAAAAACTAAGAGGAGAACTAAATGCCTCTACAATTATAGCAGGCGACTTCAACACACCACTATCATCATTAGACAGAACATCTAGACAGAGAATCAATAAAGAAACTAAGGCACTCAACAGCACATTAGAAGACCTGGACTTAATAGACATATACAGAACACTACACCCAAATACAGCGGGATTTACATTCTTCTCGAGTGCACATGGAACATACTCCAAAATAGACCACATGCTAGGCCTCAGAAAAACTCTCAATGAATTCAGAAAGATCGAGATTATACAAAGTAATTATTCCGACCACAACAGAATGAAGTTGGAAATCACTAAGGGCCAGAGAAACAGGTTAGGCAGAAGAATATGGAAGTTAAACAACACACTCTTAGACAAACAGTGGGTAAAAGAGGAAATCTCAAAAAAAATCAGTAACTACCTTGAAACTAATGAAAACAACAACATAACATATCAAAACTTATGGGATGCAGTGAAAGCAGTCCTGAGAGGGAAGTTCATAGCCATAAATTCATATATTAAAAAAGAAGAAAGAGCTAAAATTGAAGACCTACCTGCACACTTGCAGGAATTGGAAAAACAACAACAAACTAAACCAAAAGGAAGTAGAAAGAAGGAAATAACAAAGATTAGAGCAGAACTAAATGAAATGGAGAATAAGAAAACACTGGGAACAATAAACAAAACCAACAATACCCTAATACCAAAACCAAATAAAGATACCACAAGAAAGGAAAATTACAGACCAATTTCTCTAATTAACCTAGATGCTAAAATCCTCAACAAAATACTTGCTAATCACATTCAACAACATATCAAAAGGATTATACACCATGACCAAGTGGGTTTCATCCCGAGTATGCAAGGATGGTTCAATATAAGAAAATCTATCAATGTAATACGCCACATAAATGGATTGAAAGAAAAAAATCACATGATCATCTCTATAGATGCAGAAAAAGCATTCGACAAAATACAGCACTCTTTCCTCATAAAAACACTGCAAAAGATAGGAATAGATGGAAACTTTCTGAATATGATAAAGGGTATATATGAAAAACCCAATGCTAACATCATTTTCAACAGTGAAATCATAAAAGCCTTCCCTCTGAGATCAGGAACTAAACAAGAAGGCCCACTATCACCACTCTTATTTAACATTGTCTTAGAAGTACTTGTGCGAGCACTGAAACAAGAAAAGGACATAAAAGGCATCCAGATTAGAAAAGAAGAAGTAAAAATTTCATTATTTGCAGATTACATGATCCTATACATAGAAAGCCCTGAGAAATCTACAAGGTTTCTAGAACTTATAAAGGAGTTCAGTAATGTTGCAGGCTATAAGATCAATGCTCAAAAATCAGCAGCATTTCTGTACACCAATTATGAGCAAACTGAGGAGGAAATCAGGAAAAAAATACCATTTACAATAGTAAACAAAAGAATCAAATACCTAGGAATAAATTTAACTAAAGATGTAAAGGACTTATATACAGAAAACTACACAACGCTGTTAAAGGAAGCAAAGAAGACTTAAATAAATGGAAAAATATTCCCTGTTCATGGATAGGAAGACTAAACATCATCAAGATGTCTATCCTATCCAAACTAATCTACAGATTTAATGCAATCCCAATAAAAGTCAACACTGTATTTTTTAAGGAACTGGAAAAACTAACCACAAAATATATTTGGAGAGGCAAGAGGCCCCGAATTGCCAAAGACATATTGAAAAAGAAAAATGAAGTTGGAGGTATCACACTACCTGACTTTAAAACATACTACAAAGCTACAGTGATCAAAACTGCATGGTATTGGCACAAGGATAGACCTACTGACCAATGGAACCGAACTGAGAGTTCTAATATAGATCCTCGCATATACAGTTATTTAAATTTGACAAGGCCACGAAGCCCATTCAGTTGGGAGAGAATGGCCTCTTTAACAACTGGTGCTTGGAGAACTGGATATCCATATCCAAAAGAATGACAGAAGAAAACCATCTCACACCTTATTCAAAAATCAACTCAAGATTCATCAAAGATCTCAATATAAGAGCCAAAATCATAAAGACCTTGGAAGATAATGTAGGGAAGAATCTACAGGACCTTGTAATAGGAAATGGTTTCATGAACTTCACAGCCAAAGCACGAGCAGCAAGAGAAAAAATAGATAAATGGGATCTCATCAAAATTAAAAGCTTCTGCACCTCAAAGGATGTTATTAAGAAAATAAAAAGACAGCCTACCCAATGGGAGAAAATATTTGGCAACCATATATCTGATAGGAGCCTAATATCCTGCATATATAAAGAAATCCTACACCTTGAAAATAAAGGGACAAACAACCCATTTAAAAAATGGGCAAGTGACCTGAAAAGACACTTCTCCAAGGAAGAAATACAAATGGCTAAAAAGCACATGAAAAACATGAAAAAATGCTCAACATCGCTTGCTATCAGGGAAATGCAAATCAAAACTACAATGAGATACCATCTTACACCCATCAGAATGGCAGCTATTGAAAAAACAGGAGACACTAAATGTTGGAGAGGATGTGGAGGAATGGGAACCCTCATCCACTGCTGGTGGGACTGTGGTATGGTCCAGCCACTGTGGAGGACAGTTTGGCGGTTCCTCAGAAAACTAACAATGATTAGTTTATTTTATGGTCTTCCGCATGATCCAGCAATTCCAATGCTAGGTATATACCCAGAAGAACTGAAAGCATAGACACAAACAGATATATGCACACCAATGTTCATAGCGGCATTGTTCACCATTGCCAAAAGTTGGAATCAGCCCTGGTGCCCATCAACAGACGAATGGATAAGCAAAATGTGGTACATACATACAATGGAATATTACTCAGCTGTAAGAAGGAATAAAGTGCTAACACATGGAATAACGTAGATGAATCTTGAAGACCTTATGTTGAGTGAAGCAAGCCAGGCACTGAAGGATGAACAGTATATGACCTCACTGATCTGAACTGAGGAAAGTGAGCAGTCTCTGAGAGCCATTGTCTGAAAGATAGGTTAACAAGAGAGAGTAAGAGAAGAGCAGGCGTTGAGCCATCACCCATATGGACATAATCTATGGTAAAGGGATAGATTGTGGTTGCATGTTGGGGGATGGGGCGGATGGGTGGTGGTGTTCCTGGGTTTGCTGGAGCGGCGCTGGCAGGTGGGTGGATTAGGAAGGGCAAGTTCAAATACACAGGGTATATAACTGTGAATCTTGACATTCCATGGGTCGGGATAGGATGGTGTCATGTGCCCTGGGGGGCTGGGGGGAAGGGAACAGTCAAGATCTAATGGGGTGTTTGGTGGTCATGGGGAAGGTTTTTCATTACCTTACAGTAATGGACACAGAACATGGTAAATATCATCAAAATTATTAAACTGTATCATCTAAATTGTAAACTATACTGTAAATCATTAACAATGTTTAGTTGCTATATTTTGCTATCTGCATAACAGTTATAACAATGCTAACATGCAAAAAAGAAAAGGGGGGGGTTTAATATGGGGTTGGGAAGTGGGGGTGGTTTGGTATCTGGGAGTCTCTGGTACTCCATGTGTGACTTTGCTGTGACGTAAAACTTCTTTGAATATTAAATGAAAATTTGGGAGACAATGGGGATTGAGAGGGGGAATGTCCAGCACACTGGACATTCGATAACACAATGATAAAAGGAAAATAAAAGAATAAATATGTATATATTTATATATTAAAGGCATTTTCTTTTGCTTTTTTCACCATTTTTTTGAATGTCCCAATCCGCTAATTATATTTTGTTTTGTTTTGTTTTTTGTTTGATTGTTTGTTTGTTTTTTTCCTGAGTTTCCTTATGTTTGTCTCTTGCATGTAAGCTTATCATTGTTGTTTCTTTTTCCTATTAAGTGTATTTGATTATTTTATGGTCTACATGTTCATGGAGGATTTGGATCACAGAAGGGTTACAATGGATACTGCAGGGGATTATTGGTGGGGGTGTCTGGGAGGGGGAATTCATGGGAGTTAGTTCATCCGAATATACATGAAAGATACACAAAATTATTCAAAGGGCATGGTCACGATGGGTGGACAATCACACAATGAATGAGGGAATCTGAATTCCTAGCCTGGAGAGCTCTGCCACAGTCTCCAAGGGAGCAGCAATAGTTCTCTGAGTGCAGGGACAGTGTCTGACAAAAGAGGATGACCCACTGATGAGTTCTTTTTATTGATGACTACCCTTGTGAGTCTTTGCTCTTGTAACTGAGACTTAGCTTGTTGTTGCGGGGTGCCTAAGGGTTGCCACCTGAGAGCCTCCTTGTTGCTCAAATGTGGCCCCTCTCTAAGCCAAACTCAGCATATGAATGCATTACCTTCCCCCCAACGTGGACATGACTCCTGGGGATGAGCCTTCCTGGCAACGAGGGATTAATACCAAGTGCCAACTGGCAACACGACTGGAAAAAGACCTTGAATAAAAGGGGGAAAAGGTAAAAACAAATGAGTTCAAGTGGCTAAGAAACTTCAAAGAGAGTCGGGAGGTCATCCCAGAGGTAACTCTTACGCACACCTCAGTAGGAGCTCATAGAACATCAAAGTGCCTATCACCCCACACAGAGGGGCTCCTAAGAGCTCTGGAGACATCCAGGTCCTGTATAAGGGGGGATAGCCCCAGAGACTGACGCCTTATCAGTGGGCTCTATTTTGGAATCTGTGCTCCTGAGAGTGACAGAATTGGACTCAAATAAGTTCTCCTTGCACATGGTTCATCAGTCCCTTCTACTCAAACCTATATGTGATGCTGGAGTTTTTAGGTATACTTCCAGAGACTGGAGCCTCTGGCTTACCTATGTGCCAGGTGTGCGTGGAATCTCGGTGGAGCTGCAACTCCTACCCTACAGCTCAATGGACTCATCTAAGTCACCTGGCGAGGAGACAACGATGGGCAACGGCCAGCCCAGGGAATGGAGAGGGCCTGCATCTGCAGGCAGGATCATCCCACCCACCATATCCATGGGATACAAGCCCTCTCTCACTTGGAGGTAAAGTGGACATCACCATCCCTGTCCCCTCAGGATTGGGGGAAGAACTATGGACTAGAGTCGACTTGATGGTATTCTGTTGTACACATATGGTGATTCTAGCAATGGAAGAAATTATAACAATGAGGTGGAGCCAGTGACCACTTGACACTTTCAGAGCAGGGAGGGATTGAGCAGTTGAAATACAGGGGGTTCTTTGGGATTTGGAGGTTGTCATGAGTACCGTTGTGGCAACGGATGTAGGCCATTTTAAATCAGCACACACCACTCAGAACTGTGTGGGAGATAGTGTGGTCTACGGTGTGAACTGTGGTCTATGGTTGGTGGCAAGGCCCCAGATTGTGTAGGTCCATTGAGGGTGGTGGGCCACACTTGTGGGAGATGTTTGTGTGGGATGTGGTGGGAGGTGTGGGAGGTGGGCAACATGGGAATTCCAGTGGATTCCGTGTAATATTTTAGGTAATCTAAGCACCTCTTAAAATATATTTATATATATATATATAAATAACATTTTTGTAAGCAAATGCACGTATGTGCATATATATTTATATATCATTTTACAAATATTGGTATGTATTGTGAAAATTTTGATTTTAACCCACAATAAAAAATAAGTAAATAAATAAAAAGAGAGAAGCTTAGATTAATATCTGTCCTTTTCTTCATAGGTTTTTATTACACTTCAAAATCAATATTTAGTTATCATTGTAATTTAATGATGGTCTCCCCTACTAGACTGCAACCCCTATGAAAGCATGACTTGTTCTCTTTAACTATTGCATGCCCAGGACTCAGTAGTAAGTTCTTCATTAATATTTGTTAATTGAATAATTGTAGTTATAGTGATGGCGATGTCTACAACCAACTTAAAAGATTAATTTACAAAATGCCAATGAGGGAGTAATTATAATCTAGGCATTTTACATATAATACATACGATGCTTACAAAAACTTCAGGGAATGTATTGTAATCCCTTTTATAAGGATGCGTACACTAATGCTAAGAAAAATTAAGCAGATTGATCAAGGCTATAGCTAGATGTAGAATATTAGAGGGGCCAGCATTTAGCACATATCTCTTAACTCCAAACCTTAACTCCAAATCCATATCTTTATGTTACATTGCCTCTCGATTTAGATAGGATATTGCTTCCAGCAACCTATAGTGAAATTTAATATTGTACTGAACATGTCTCCTTATGTATTTTCTCTCAAGGGCTCTCTAACTTGCTTGGAATATTTAAGGTTCATTGGGGGCAGATAAGAACTAAAGCTGAGTGTGAACCAAAAATGCTAGTTAGGATAAGAGTAGGTGTACTTGAATATGACTTTGAGAATACTTAATAAAATCATAGATCTTTCTAGACCTCATTTATTAACTGAGGAGTATATGCACATACACACTGATTTGCTCTCCTCTACTTGCTAGTTTGTTTGTTTTTTTTTAAAATACTTTTGGGAATGAATATTGATAACCTGTCATAATTTTCACCTGAAAAATCATATGTCTTATTGTTCTTTATTTTATTGCCTCTGGACTTAACATTTCCTCTCTGAATATCTTTTCCATTATTTTATTAAGTATTGATGTCATTCTTTTAAGTTATTTGGGAACACTCTCCCTAACTTTTAAAAAGAATCAATACAGCATTTGCTCTTCTCTAATCTTCCTCTTCTCCCTGTATCCTAAGATTTTCAAAAATATTTTTAAGTGGTTTAGTGAGTAGGTTAGCTAATACTTTTAAAAACCTAGTACATCATCCATCCATCATGTATATTTGCTATACATGACACCCTTCATACAAACATTTTAGAATGCTTTCCTGTTATTACTATAAAACAGAATATACAATTAAATGGCAAGTTGCAATCAATAAGTCTAGACTTGGTTTAAACTTAGCCAATTCTTTTATCACTAAATATGAAAGGGAAAAGACAACAAAAAATAAAAACAAGGGTTAGCATGTAATTATCATGCAAAACCAGAGAAGTCTATGATTTGGAACCAGCAAATTTTCATTTCTTTGTCAAGATTTTTTCTTTTTAATCACAGGGCAATCAAATGAGAGTAATTATTTTTCCCTCTTGGAATATCCATTAAGAAAAAAATGAAACGTTGTTTTATTCTCTATCTTCAGTCAGATTATTGAATATGTCAAACTGCTAAAATATGTAGATTCCACTTTCTTCTGTTTTATCCATAATGTTGAAGGTCTTGCCTTCTATATATGGGGTAGGATTATCCATGCTTTCTAGACATTCTTTTGGGAATGAGTTGGAATTTTTTCAATGGCCCTTCTGTGCTTATTCATAAAAATGTATTATCCTCAAAGACCTCATAGATGAAACCTCTGAGAGAAGCAGGAAGACATGTCAAAGATTGTCATCAACTTCAAGATAGTGAATTTTTACCCAAACTGTTTACATGGTAGTAAAGTAAGAATTCCAGGAAAGGGCAGACTGAGGGTTTTTTCTCATTCAAAATGATTAAATATTGTTTCTTACCTATCAATAGTGAATAGTTTCAACATAAAGCATTGCTTTCTAAAAGACCATGAAAATACTTAATTTTCCATACTTTCTTCTTTCTTGAAAGCTAATAATGCTGACTTCTTTTGGATCCCTTAAAATATACTTTTTAAAGTAGGATTCATTATTTGTAGTAGTGTAGGCATCAACAAAGTCAACAACTGAAAAATAATTTGTTATATACTTCAAATATAAGTGGATTAGGTACATGGGGACAAGACTGATAAACTGGATTTTGACATGGTATCTAGTTCAGGGCTGCACAAATATTGAATAAATACTTGAATTAACAATACCCAGGGATACATAATATACATTCTGATAAGCAAGTATAAAAAATCTTTCCATGATTTGTTCTAAAATCCGCTCTTCTTATGTCTCTCCATCCTCCTACTCCCTCATATTTCTTTTTTTTCTTTATAGCCTCTTATATACCTTTTCACCTTCCCCTTTACAGATGTGGGCCATATTCACATACTGGCTCTAACTTCTCAAAGGTGCCACTCTTATCTGATCTCATGGCACTCTCTATTTTTCTCTAGCATACTTACCATGGCTGGGAAATGAATAATTATTTAGTTTTATTTGGAATGCTATCTCCAGTTTAGGGAGGTGAGAGACTGTATTTGTTTTGTTCACGTCTATAAACCTAAGGCCTAGAACAATGATGAGTATGTTAAAGAGTCCTTCAAAAAATATTTGTGGAATGGGTTTCTTCTTCACCCAAAGAGACCCAGTCCAGTACCAGTGCATGGAACACACTGTTTACTGGCCTAACTGGCCTTTCAGTGTAGCTATCTAAATTACTTCCCAAAATCTCCTCATGAATGGATAAGCTAAAGAGGACAGAATTTACTGTTGTGTTGTTTTAATGTTGTAGTTCAAGTAATTGTCCTCTTTAAATAAGGCCCTTACTTCCTTTTAAATCAGATGCTTTTCCAGCTCTTTCTTTATGTAAAAAAATTTTAAGGGCAAAATTTTGAGATTTTGGAGAAAGAAAATGAGAGATTGCTGCCACTGCCTCTCACTGGTATAGAACACATCTTTTCTTCAATCAGTGCAGAAGAGTTTCAGAGTGGAGAGTAATAATACAGCATTATAGTGGGAAAAGACTATTGTGAAAATGAGCCTTGGTCTGACAAACCGACATTCACAACAGACTATATTAGTGACTTTAAGAGTGGTATATGCATTAAATAACTCAAAAGATGCTGTTTCTCCCCAAAAACACATTGTGATTGGAAGCATTTAGGTGTATACATATTGTATCAAAAATCATGGTTTCAACTGGAAGTGAGATCATTCGTTGCTCACTTCTACACATTCTATGTCTTTTCGAATTCTTCTACCCTATTTTTTATCTTTATCAATATCAAATTTTATTCTAATTTCTTTTATTTTCATTTCTTTTGAATTTTCTTTGTACATGTACATCTTTCATGTTGGGATACATCCATTTTTTTTTTTTTTTTGGAAACTGCTAAATTTGTTTTCTTTCCTCCACAGAAAACACTACAGAAACTTACAAAAATACTTTCTCATTTTCTAGAGTAAAGAGTATTTTTATTATGTGTTGTATAAGTCAACAATTTTTAATTTGTGGAATTCAGCATGTTGTGATCATTCCACTGTTTCATTACCAAAGTTGAATTAGTTCCTCTGAAGCTTGAAACAAAATTTATCTTCAAGATAGCCCTTTTAAAAAGAATCCACAGCTGTTGTCAGTCAGCCTTGTCACAATTCTTTAAGATGGGCTTCTTTTCATCTCTACTTGTATATGGATATACTGATGTATACTTCTACACAGTATATATCTACACATACTAGAATTCTTAGAACCTAATTTCTTCAGATTATTCACTTAGGACCCTACAAAGAGTGCATTTGTATTTTGGCAAATGATCTAAAATGTACTAACTTTTAATCTGTTTATAATATTGAAGAGTCTTGTTACCTCCATTTTATAAATTGATTTTAACAACAACAACAAAAGTTACAGGTCTCATTGTCGTCCCTGCCATATATTTACTGTGGTGGAAGCATAACCTGTGTCTTAATTTAGACACATTAGCATTTCTGGAAACCATGATCAGCTGTGCCCATTGTCATATGGAATGAGCCTGTAAATCTTTTCCTAATCTCAATATTCCAAGAATATAAAACAGAAACATAAAATTAGCTTCAAAATTCACAGGGGAAAATTTATTATTTCATGTTATATTAACACTTTATAAACCAACAGGAATTTAAAAATTGCCATTGGATATTTTATTAGATAAGGGCATTGAGAAATCAAAACTAGATAATCTTTTCTCCCACACGATATTGGGTTAGTAATTTGCTGATATGATAAAGAGCACTAGTTCTTAGGTCTAGTTCTTAAAATAAGTTGACTTATGCTATTTATTTCTTTTGCTGAGGTATAATTTCCTAATTTTAATATGATACAGTTGGTTGAGATTGTTTCTAATGTCATGTCCACAGCTAAGGATGTATGACTGCTATATATTTTTCCCTCTTTTACATTATTACACAATCTGTTTTTATCATCATTTTCTTCAGGCAATTTAGATAATATTTTGTCCACATAATTTCAAAGATAGGTAACTCACACTTAAGAAATGCAAATATACCTTGACACATAAAATTGGGTAATGCAGTTAAATATTATGGATTACATCTTACCACCATTTTATTTCCAGAACTTCATTACTTAGTGTCAGATCTTGCTTTATTACTTGATTATATGCTTTCTGTCACAAAGATGGACTAATTATTTCTGAAATAGTACTATTGAAAGGATAAAACCATCATCAAAATCTATTCTCATTTTTTCAAAAACGGTGTATTGCTCAGAATTGAAAAAGAACTATATGAAGTCTAATACTGTTTTTCTCTCAATTCCGTTATGCCCATTTGACTGTGTCTCTGAAATTCATAACAATGGCAATGAGGAATCACTGAAGTGGAAAGCTAAAGGGTAAGAGTATATGTAACATTATGCTTTGAAATAATTTTATATAATAGGACATTGTGGCATTTGTATAAAAGTTCAATGAGAAATGTAGGCTATGACTTCATTGAAAATTTATTTTTAAGACTCTAGATAGTTCAGCAGAAAATTCAGACTGGAAATTCAAAGGACAGAACAAGACCTATTAAGTAATTCAGCCCATTCTATAAAGCCAAAGAGAAAGGGTATGAATATGTAATCATTCATTTTCTGAAAGCTGAGATGTTAGAATCAACTTAAGGATGGCTCGGATATTTGTAGCATATAAAAAGATTCAGTGGTTGCCTTAGGTTGACAGCAACTGTCTGCCTTCTGGTTACTAAACAAAGTTATGCTTACTCAAAGAAATCATAACCGACATTATTGAAACTGAAAATTATAATGCAATTTATTTTTCACATTTAGTAGTAGGACACAAAGAACTCTGTGATACATTATTTTTCTGTCATTAACTTCCATCCACATAAGTTGATTTAGGCTGATGATGAACTCCATTATATCATATATTATCAACAGTATAAAAGTGCAAGACAAAAAAGAAGATAAAACTTCCCTATCATAGGCTTTGTTTTATTATTTCATGTGAAGATGTACAGTCCTACAAACATGGTTTTATTTTAAAAGTAATCACCATAGAAATAAAGTTTCATAGGTGGGAGACAAAAATGGGAAAATAGTCTAGATTATGGTCTCTAAAATGTAGAACTAATTAAATAAATTGAGGAAATATTTCTGATAGAAAAACTCTGAAAAAATGATATTTATTCCCCAAATAGTTCATGTTGTAAATAAGTTTAGAATACTTTAAGGAGTATGTTCTGAGTGTCTTCTATAAAATGCAATAGATATTTTTTGAGATTATTAAACTACAGAAGAATAAGTTAAATCAAAGAATAGTCTTATATCTTGAACTAGGATTATTGACAAATATTCATCTGTAAATTCCCATGTAGTTCTGCATATATCTACTTGAGTATATATATACTCAAGATGTATTTATAAAATAAATGAAAGAGTGAATAAAAACATGGGCTAAAGCCTGAATAATGTACTAAAATATATTATGGAAGTCCAATAAGCAAATTCAGTAAGAAGCCTTATATTTACTTGCTATCAGAAACTTTAAAACAATATGCATTTGACTACGTTATTTTACCTTTATTTTAGTTTTTGACATACCTCAGCAATATTAGTATATATTAATTTAACAAATATTTTTAATCTTTTTAACTTGGGTGGAGGGTATTATGATTTTAAGTAAATTGTAACATCGTTGAAGGTAGGAATTAATAATATACTCTTTTGGACCACAAAAGATGCAGGAATTGCTAGGTTGAATTTAAAATATTCACTTAAATTCCTATCATTTTCTATTCTTACAACAAATTTTGGACTCTAATTCTTTAACTTTCAATAATTCCAAACAGTTGAAACTTTCTCATGCTTTTCTTACTTAAGCTTATTTACACTCAATTTATTTTACCATAGTCAGTCATTAAAATAAAATAATAAACTACACCTGCATCCAAAATAAGCAATCAAAGATCACTTAGCATACATTCAAAGTTTTGCTGTTTTTCAATTTGGGTCAATTGGAGTTGATAAATAAATATTCCTAATATCATATAGTCTACATTATTAATTAAAATATTTTGGAGCTATTTGGAGAATATAAATTAAAATTGCTTCCTACCTAGAACCACAAAAAATAAATTTCAGATATACTAAAGTTAATAATTTGAAAAATATTATAAGAGTAATTAAATAAATTATACAGAATAGCTTTATAATTGGGGGCTGTAAAAGTCCTTACATAGCATGACACTATATAGGAAAAATGTAGAAAATGAGATTCTCTAATGCCAAAGACATTAATTAAAGCTAAAAAGCAAAGTCCAAAGTGACAATGAAATTTTATATGTAAATATGAATAACATAAAATAACTTCTAAAATTCACTAAGCAAAGGACAGCTTATGAGGAAGAAAAGAAAATGCCTAAAACAAATTGTGAAAAGATGTTCAACTCTTCATTAATCACAGCATTCAAGTAAAAATGAGGTATCTTCTTTGTACACAGAAATGAAAAAAATTTACAAAAACCAATATTGATAACAGGGTGAGTTAAAAAGCCACTATCATACTGAGCTAGTAGGTGCCTACATTTATACAAATAATTTGGGGTCCACCTTTTTAACAACTAGCAAAATTTGAAATATATATAACCCTTTGCTGAGGAAATCTTCTAAAAACTTTTCATTCAGAAAAAAAATCACACAGTTTGATAAACATATCTACAAGTATGTTAAATGCAGCATTTTTTTTGTAATAGCAAAATTTTGAATACAATTTAGATTGCCATTAGGGATTTAGTTCTAAATTATGGTCTTTTCACATAATAACTTACAAAAATTTCTCTTAAAATATTTGGAAATCTTTTTTACATGCAAAGACATGGATATGTATTGTTAAATAAGAGAAAAAAATGTAGAACAGTAAGTATAATAATATCCCATTTTGTGTTAATACAAAACTTTTGCATGCATAGAAGAAAATCAGAAACATTTCCACGGAAATGTTTACACTGTATAGTTTTTGGGTAAAATAATAGGAGTCTTTCCATTTTTATTTATCATATCGTTTTTAAAAATCATGCCTGCCTTCAAGGACTTTAGAATCAAGTTAGCCACACAAGATAAGGAAAACCTATACGGTTGAACAGTCCAATACTTAATAAATTGTTTTCTTATGAAGAAAAAACATAATTTAATTCTGAAAATCTTTACATGTTTTTACTCCATTTGTTCACTGATGAGATGTCATAACCATTAAAGTAAAATAAACATGCTGTCATACCTATGTGATTGAAAAAATATATACCATATGCCATTTTATTTTTAATATTTTTTATTTTCTGAAACAAAAGAGATTGTATGTTAAATTGCATCCAATTTAATGCCCAAAAGAAATTATTCTCTTATAATTAAAATTAATTTTATTCAGAATCATTTGCAGGCCATGGGTAATTAACAACAGAATTTCTTTTAACCTATGCTAGCTAGATTTATTGCTGGTTAGATGAATGATTCTGGCAGCGTTTTACCTGAGGCAGTTGTGTGGACTATGCACCTTTAACATTTATTTAGCCTATAAGAAATGTTGTACAAATCAATCTTCTTGATATGGCATTATGAACAGTAAAGCTTTTCTTTTTAATGCATTTCCTTGCCAATTTGGCCAGAATCCAATTGAAAATTAGTTCTAAGTTACCAATTTGAAAAAATATATATATCAAGCAACAAACAAATATAGTCTAGAATAATCCATTATAATCTTAAATCATTTGAGAACAGAATTTTCATTATGCCAACTTTGTTTATTCTAATGTGACAGAACTTTGCTTAGAAATGTAATATAAACTTTCTTAGTTTCATATGACCTATTGGTTTCAATTTAAAAGTCTTTCATCCTTCCATTATATTTCATTCTTTTATGAAAGTATAGAATTCTGAAAGTTAGTTGTTTAGTATGCCTATTTAAAATTATGCTTTTAATTAAATAATATACATTTCATATTAAAATAATTTCTCCATTTAAACAATGGAGAAATAAGGAAATATAGCTGACTTAAGGGGATATGCAGTTGGATAAACTGAAGACAAAAAACTGTACATGCCACAATATACTTACTATAATTAACAATGATTTCTAAGACTGGTCCAGTAACAATCCCTTAAGAGTAACTCTTATTATTACTATTACAGACTTGTATGAAGACACGGAAGACATTGACATAGTTAAGCCTGATGAGGATTACAGGCTAATCAATAGATGCATATTCTAATAGGGATATAAAAATATGTGATTGCTACATAAAATATTAGAAAATTTGTGAAGTCTTGGTTTATTCTGTCACATTCTTGTTCTCACGAAGATAGGAAATAAAAACTGGTCACTATCACTTCCAAGAGATCATAGTTTGCAATTTGCCAGCAACTAAAACATACGGTTGGTATCCATGAGGGGTCACTGGAAGATCAGACCTAAGACTTTAAGGGTCGTTGTCATTCCCAGCTAAATTCCATTTCAGCAGGACAGAACTAACCTTAAGTAAAAATTGGTAATAGTAGAATCCAAATCAAGCATGGTTGCAACCTTGGACCTAAAGTATTAAACTATTCAGATACTGAAGAAAGTGTGTCCACAGAAGGCAGATTTCAGAATTATCAATAAATCACATGGGCGTGATTAAATAAAAAAATTATAGTGGCCTAATCCCCAACCCTAGCCAGAATCTTCTTATAAAAATACAGAAAACCCATTTCATTTCAAGATGAGCAACTAAACAAACAATAATTAAACTTCATGAAAAATATATAAATAATGAACTGAATTCTAACTCAACGAATGCATGAGAGAAAAATATGGATATAAAGCAAATGAACTCAAAATCAACTAAAAGAAATTAAGAATATTTTAGACGGTATGAGAGAATTTGTAAATCAGAAAGAATAACTTTCATAACTAAAATGAATAAGCAATGATAGGATGTAAAATAGAAAGATTTACCAAAAAAAAAAAAAAAAACAAAAAACAAAAAACAATCATGGTTATTTCATAAATAAAGGTTAAACTAGAAGGAACACAAAAATGAAGGGACACCATAGAAAATATAATAAAAGAAAGAAATAATGCCAAGAATTAAAAAAAAATCAATGAAATAAAAGATTGATACACTTAAGGAAAACAGTTTGAAAGAAAAATGTATAGAATACATGTATATAACAAAAAATTAAAAGAATTAAAAAAACAAATACATATGTGTGTTAGTATACATTTTTTTTTCCCTGAAGAAGCAGAAGTAGTAATAAAAAGAATCTTCATATTGATAGGGCTTACTGTATACCTGAGAAAGTGGTCCCAGAAGAGAACAACCAAAACTGTTATTTATTCTACTTAAATTGCTGAGATATAGTTATATCAACCAAAGCAAGTATGTCTCATATAACAGAAAGAAAATCCTTACAGCAACTTTCATATCAAAACACAATGTAACAAAATATTTAAGGTACTCAAGGAAAGAAAATGTGAATCAAAAATTTTATTTCAACCAAACTGACTTCACAAATATAAAAGCCAGAGATTAATAATTATTGTTAATAACATGTACATTCTAAAGCATTGTCTCTTGTTCTTAACCAATCTCCTAGAGAATAAGCTTCAAACAACCAAGAAATATCTTAGAACAAACTTCCACATAATACCTGGCAGCAAGTTTTAGTATATATAACACTAAAGCACAGCAATAAAGATGGCATAAGTATATGTTCAAAAAATAAAAATATGAAAATATATTTTAAAAACCAGGAGAACAGTGATTGTAAAGTAGAAGACAGTTGCTGACTGCCTCATAACAGGAATAAAATATTACTTTAGAATAAATGCTGGAAGAGAGAGAGAGAAAAGAGAAAATGTTATTAGTTCATTTCATTATTGTGCATACTGAGAACATAAGGAATTTTAAAAATCTTAAAGAAATTGTAGATTTACAGAAGAGTCATGCAGAAAGTAGAGAGATCCTGTTTCTCCCACTCAAACATGCAGTTTCTCTATTAATGACTATTTGCATTAGCATGGTATCTTTGTACCAATTGATGAAACAATATTATTATAATTTTACTATTAATCATAGTCCATAGTTTACATTAAGGTTCATTGTTTGTATTGTACATTTCTATGGTTTTTAAATTTTTTATTCTGGTAACATATACAATCCAAAATTTTCCATTTTAACCACTTCCAAATATATAATTCAGTGGTGTTAATTATAGTCACAATTCTTGCTACCTTCATCACCATTCGCTGCCAAAACTTTCCATCAGCCCAAATAGAAATTCTGTACTAATTAAGCGTTAACTCCCCATTCCCTACACCCACTCCAGCCTTTGTTAACCTATAATCTAGATTCTGACTCTATTAATTTGCATATTCCAAAATTTCATATCAGAGCCTAAAATATTTTTCCTTTTATGTCTATCTTATTTCACTCAACATAATGTCTTCAAGTTTCAACTATGTTTGTTCCATGTATAAGAACCCTATTCCTTTTCATGGCTGAGTAATATTCCATTGCATGTATATACCACATTTTGATTACCCATTTATCTGTTTATGGATATTTGGGTTGCTTCCATCTTTTGGCAATTTTGAGTAAGGCCTCTGTGAATATCAGTGCCCAGATATCTGTTCAAGACCCTGCCTTCAATTTTGGGGGGTATATACCTACAAGTGGGTTTATTGCATCATATAATAATTCCATACGTAATTTTCTGAGGAACCACTAAACTGTTTCCATAGTAGCTGCACCACTTTACATTCCTACCAACAATGTATGAGGGTTCTTATTTCTCCATATCTTCTCCAAAGCTTATGTCCAGTTTTTTAATAGTAGCCATTTTAGTTGGTGTGAAATGGTATGTGATTGTGGTTTTGATTTGCATTTCCCTTATGGCAATATAGGAAATTTAAAAGCAGTAGTTATAAGAAGGAGAGATAATGATAAAGTTAATCAATAGAAAAATAATTTTTAAACAAATCCTAAGTATGAAAAAATATAACAACAATAACAAAACATAAGGGGCAACTAAATTGAGCCAAAAATTTGGTCTTGTTAATAAAAGTAAAGGGCTTTATCTTACCCATTAAAAGAAAAAAAAATCACAGGTTGCTAACAAAGCAAAATCCAACTTTATTATACTCTACATGACCTAAAAACACTTACCCCCCCAAAACAAACAAAAAAACAAAAAACAAAAAACACTTACCTAAAACAAAACAAAGTAAAAAATACATAAGGTTAAAAAATAAAAAGATATGAAAAGGTATACAAGAGTAATGACCTTGACATAGGAAAAGTTAAAACCTCAAGAAAAAAAAAGAATTAAATAAAACAAAAAAGAGACACTTTATAATGCTGAAGACAAGAAGTCACAGTGGAGACAAAGCAACACGTTAAATATAACAAAAACAACAGAAAACTGCATGGAGAAATACAGCAGTATTAATATGAGATATTGGCATACCTCTCTCAGACCAAACTAGATTAAGGCGATGTATTAGTCAGCCAAAGGTGTGCTGATAGAAAATACCGGAAACCTTTTGGTCCTTATAAAGGATATTTATTTGGGGTAGAAGCTTACAGTTATCAGGCCATAAAGCATAAGTTTCTTCCTTCACCAAAGTCTGTTGCCACGTGTTGGAGCATGATAGCTGTCAACGTTTGCCAGGGTTCAGGCTTCTTGGGTTCCTCTCTTCCCGGGGCTGCGTTTCTCTCCGGGCTCAGCTCCTCTGGTTCCTCCACAAGGTCAGCTGTAGACTATGAGGCTCTTTAGGCTTTGCCTCGCTCCACAAGGCCAGCTGTGAACCATCAGGCAAATGACTCATCTCTTTTCCCGGAGCCTTCTCTCCTTACTCATGACCAAGGTCCTCTGTGTCCTTACTCCCCTAGGCTCCAGCATTAACACTTATCATCAACTCCAACGTCAAAAACTAAACTCCAACTTTGTCCTTTGCCATGTCTTTTACCTTTGAAACCCCACCCACCAAGGGGTGGGGCTCAACACCTACTGACGTGGCCCAATCAAATCCCTAATCATAACTTAATCATGCCCAGATGAACAGACCAGTTTACAAGCATAATCCAGTATCTATTTTTGGAATCCATAACTGTATCAAACTGCCAAACTGCTACAGATGACAAAACAAGTAATAACTCAAATAATAGCTCAAAAATAAAAGCTCAAACAACATAATCAACACGATAGATATTGATAGTAATACATATTAGTATCTGAATCTGAGCTATATTGTATGCTTCTTTTCAACTGCACATGAAACATTCACAAAACAATGTTCCCCCAATAAAAATGATAGAACCAGTGTAGGTAACCACATTGTAAAACTATCGATTATTATTTTTTTTAATTTTAAAGCTTCTTTGACTTGGAAATCCAAAGTAAACAGCTATTGGTTCAAAAATGAGATTGGGAAGAATCTAGGAAAACACAATAACTATATAAGAATCTTTTGGACAAATTGCTAAATCAATACTCGGAAAAAATTCATAGCAATAAATACTTATTAAAATTAGCAAAAGTAATTAAACTCAAAACTCAAATTATAAAAATAGGAACAGAGAAAAATGAAGAAGAAAATGCAAATTAATAATATAAAAATGCACACGAAATAATTAGAATATGCAAATTTCAAAGTCAGAAACTATAATATAGGCTACCAGAGGTGTGATGGGGTAGGGAATGGATAGTTAATACTTAATTGGTGTGCGTTTCTGTTTGGGATGATGGAAAAGTTTTGGTAAAGAATGGTGTTAATGTTGGTATAACATTGTGCATATAATTAACACCATTGAACTGTATAACTGAAAGTGATTAAAATGGGAAATTTAGGTTGTTACTGGAATATTTTTTTTTAAATACACATAGAACCTTCCAACACAGTAAGCCCTAATTTAAACTATAGACTATAGTTAATAGCAGAATTATAATAATATTGTTTCATCAATTGTAACAAAATTACCACACTAACACAGAATGTTAATAATAGGGAAAACTGCATGTGTGAGAGGTGTATATGGGAACTACGTACTTTTGGTATGATTTTTCTGTAAATCTACAACTGCTCTAAGAAAAAAATAATTACCTAATGAGTTGGAAAACAGAAAAAAATGTAGAGCTAATTAAAACAATTATTAAACTGTTCCTTAGGAAAAAATATTTATTAAGGAGGCTTATCCCTAGCCAAATTAATCACAATTTCAAAGGAGGAGGTGAATGCACCAAATAAAAATGTTTAAATAACAAAGGGGAAATTAATATTCTAAAATAGATATTATTTTATATGACAAAATTAAATAACATTTATAAATGTGAAAACCTAGAGGAAATGGATTACTTCCAAGAAAATATATTTTACAAAAAAATCACACCCAAAATGCTGGAATATCTCAACAGAACACCTTCCACAGGACAATTAGAACGATAAAAAAAATTTGCCATTCAAAAAAATCCCCACAAAGATGGGAGGTTTCACATGGGATTCTAACAATCCATAACAAAACAGTTAGTTCCATTGCTACTTAAACTATCCCAAGGTATAGAAAAGGCAAAATGAAGCAACAATAGCTTTTGTAACAAATCTTGAAAATCTTGACAGAAAAAACAACTTGAGACTAAGTTCACTTAAGAAGATTAATGCAAAATATAGTAAATATGTTAGCAGAGACCAAAAACATGTTAAAATATAACATAATAACCAAGTGTGGTTTATCCCAAGGAATTAGGTTTGTTTAGTATGAAAATATATATCAATATCAATATAATCCACTTTATTAATAGGAATAATAAGAAAATATATCATCATCTTCATAGATGTTGAAAAGCTGTTGGACAAAGTTCAATATCCACTCCTGATTAAAAACTAAAAAGACAAAACATGTCTATAAATGGGTAATTGATGGACAGTTGCTGTACAAGAAAAAAATGTAGATAGCCCAGCTCAAAGGCCAGCATTTTGTTTATTGGGAAAACAATAAAGGCATTCTTAAGAACAGGATCAAGTAAAGCACACATTTCCACAACTTTTATCATTATATTGGCATCATTAGTCATAGCAATCAGATGAAATGATTTTAGTAACAACAATAATCTGAGGCATATAAATGTGAATGGAGTTAAAATAATCATATTTGCAGATGATTTGACATCGAGACCTCCCTCCCCCTCCCACTGACAATTAATGGAGCCCTACAACAAACAAGAAAATACTTTAAAGTAGCAAGATACAAAAGCTATTAAAAAATTAGCAGCCTATTAGCAGCCTATTAGCAAAAACCAGTGAGAAGATATGAGAGAAAACCTCATTTTAAGGGCAAAAAACCAGCACTAAATATACCAATGAATGAAGACAGAATGAAAGGGAAAGGTAGAGGAAGGAAGGAAAGAAGAGAGGGAGGGAGGGAGGGAGGGAGGGAGGAAGGAAGGAAGGAAGGAAGGAAGGAAGGAAGGAAGGAAGGAAGGAAGGAAGGAAGGAAGGAAATAAATAAAACTTCTATACCTAAATCTAACAAGAAATGTGTAGATCCATATGTAAAAATTACAAAACACTCCTGAAAGACACAAAAGTAGATTTAAATAACTTTATAGAGAGGACTTTTCTTGGATAGGAAAGTAAATCTTAATGAAAATGTTCATTTGCTTAAAGGTAATTTATAAATATGGCCTGCTACAATTAAAATATCATCATGCACTTTCTTGAGCTAGGCACATTGGTTGTAAATTTTTATAGAAAAATAAACTAATGACACTAGGAAATCTGGCAAAAGAGAACATTTTATGTTGGGAAGAGGAGCTGGCAGTAGCTAGACCTATCAGATTTTAAAACACGTTATAAATCATACAAAATATAAAGACAATGGTATTGTCACATGAATGGACAGACAGGCTGATGTAGCAGAAGATAAAAATCCATAAATAGATTCAGTTGTCTATGGGAATTTCATGTATAACAAGATAAAAATTCAAATGTTTCTCACACTGTATATAGGACAAGTTTTTAAGTGCATCAGAAAAAATATTAAAAATAAATATTTGGGGTATGACAACAAACATGAATGATTCCTTTTAATTGCACCTAGAAAAGATTGACAGATTAACTATACTTACCTATATATCTAAAGCTTTTTGAATGGCAACAAAATTACAAAGAAAAAATAAAAAGGCAAAAGATCCCAAACCTGGAAAAATATTTCCAACTTACAGCACAAATATGCCCTATTATTTCAAGAGCTCCGAAAATTAAGAAAAGAAAGGTCAAAACACAAAATAAGCAAAGATATAGACAGATGTTTCACAGAAAAAAATGCAGGAAAATTCATTTTAAATATTTGAAAGGATTCTCATCTCAACCATAAAAAAGTGAAGTATAGATATTAAAACTACATGGGCAAATATCCAAAAGTTTGAGAAATACCCTTCTACTGAAGCTGTGGAGAAAGACTCTCTCATACCTTTTCAACAGATATATAAAATGATATACACTTGCAGAGGGGGAGCTAGCAGTATCTAAAATAAATATACATGAATAATTACTCTCCATCTAAGGTCAGTTACCCCAGAAGCAGATCCTGAGATGAGGATTTGGGCTCAAATATTTTTTGAGTTGTTCCTGGGAGATTTAGCCAACGGAATATGGGTACAGGACAGAGAAGAGCAATAAGCCAAGCAAAGTCATGCCCCAGGTGATGCCACACAGAGAAGTTCTCAGTCTGATCCTTAAACAGTGGTTCTCAAACTTGGATATTTTGGACAGTATCACTCTTAAATATTATCGAAGGTGCCAAGACATTTTTGTTACTTAGCTTATATTTATCTATCTATCATATTAAAAATTAAAACTGAAAATTTTAAACGTTGTTTTAATTTAAAAAAATAACAATGATAAAACAATTACATGTTAACCCAAATAACAAAATAACCATATATTCCAAAACAAAAGAAAACTTTTGATTAGGGTGGTATCGTTTTTTACCTTTTGCAAAACTCTTTAAAGTCTGACTTACTAGAAGATACATACCTGAATTCTGACTTGGTCTGTCAAATGTTTTTCAAATTAAAATGTTTTATGAATAAAGAGGCTAATTCTTCTTGGAACCCAAACATTTGCACAATTTCTTTTACTGGAGATAATCCTCAGAAGGCAGCTGAATTATTTTAAGTGTACTTCCCATTTTGTCACACAGAATATTAAAAAGATGTGGACTCAAGGATCAGAATTTAGTAAAATTAATCATTTTTATTGTTTCATCAAGGGCATTCTTAAGTGGCACTAACTTGCTTTTCTTTCCTGCGAGTGTGTGGCAGTGATGGATACAGTAAATGCTAGTACAGTTGGGTGCTACTTCCTTGATTCAAGCTAAAGCACCAGCACTTTTACCCACCATTTACTTTGCACTGTCAGTACATAAATCAATCCATCAAAAAAAAGGAAATAACATCTTAATTTTTGTTTGTCTGTTTGTTTTGCTTTGTTTTAGAAAATAAGTTTGACCTCAGGACAAAAACCTGAAAGGTTTCTGGAGACCCTCAGTGGTCCATAGACCATGTTTTGAGAAATATTGCCGTAGGGGCACTCTGTAGTGTACATGATGCCTCTGGAGTTGTCCCAGCCTGAGGCAAGAAAAGTCCTCAAAATGACCAGTGTCAGTTACCCCCATCAGGATGATAATTCCATCACTGTGAAGAGCCTGCAGTAACCAGGTGGCAATCATAGATTCAGATTTTAGATTTAACCAGACTCTTATTTATCCCTTGCTTTAAGTATCTCCATTTTGGAAACCAGAATGACAAGCCAAATAATCTTAAGTTTTGAGACAGGAAGCAAAAATGATAATGGGGCCACTCCTACTTCCATACTTTGGTTTCTTGACCCATACATTTAACCTATTTAAGACACAGCAACATGTATAGTCCTTAATTAAGGCATATCCATATCCTGAAATACAGCACCCCAACTTCACAGGATGTCATTTCCATGCTGATGCATTCCCAGGAGGCCATTCCAATGCACTTTCAGCCCAACAGCTTCTGGTAGATGTGGTATGTGGTTGGACAAGTGGAAAACTAAGTCATTGCCAATTATTGTTTCTCGTTGGTCTGACATGGCATTTTTGGGGGCCCTGTATTAGTATATCAGACACTCTGCTAACACTTAAGTAATGATTTTGGTTAAATGGTGGGCAGGAAAGGCAAACATATATGGAATACATGACCATCTCAGTCAGAAGGAACCATTGCATTTTGATGGTATTAGTGGACTGATAAAATCTATTTGCCCATATTGGCTGGATGTTTTCCCTCAGGGATAGTACCATGTGCAACTTCAGAGACAAGGTCATAAAAGGCACTACAATTTCCTCCTTTCTTTCTTATATCACTTGCTCTGGGGGAAGCCAGCTGCTATGTCATGAGGAGACTCACTTGTGAAGAGTCCTACATGGGAGGAACTGAAGCATCTGGTCATAAGCAGTAAATAACTGAGGTCTCCTGCCAACATCCATGTGATATTCCAGCCCTTCCAAGCCATTAGATGGCTGTAGCTCTTGTCATCTTAACTTCAACTCCATTTAACCCTCTGTCCCAGAACCACCCCATTAAATGACTTGACACTCAGATATTGTGTGACATTTATAAGTGTGTGTTACATTAGGCTGTTAAGCTTTAAGGCAATTGTTTCATGGCAATAGGTAATTGATACACCATCCATAAATCCAGAGTTTTTCTAACTCCATCAGCTAATTACAAGGAATCCTTCATGGGATCATATGTGTGAAGAGAGGGAGGGGCATCAATGCAACAGAGGAAGGTGGCAGGATGATAAGGGCCACATGATTTTTATGCAAGCTTACTTGAATCTTCTGACCCAAGACCGGATCTCAGGTGTACTTCTTCATGATATGGATTTCTGCTATGTCTATCCAACTGTTTGAATTGTAGATTTTACAGAACTCATCTCATGATGGGCAGCTTAGGTTACATAGTCACTAGATGCTCCTAGAATAGATTTCCTAATCTCTACCAGGGCCCAATATCATACCGGGAGCTGCTTCACAAATAATGTGTAGTTCTTTCTTGCAGACAGCAAAGCTTCATCCAGAACCCTAAGGATTTGAGCTCAAGCTCTCCTTTTAGGTCTTGCCAGAAACTCCACACAGTGTATGTATCTATCTGCCTTAACTACTGTTCTTAACAACAACATAATATTCCATTATATAACATCTTTTTCTTTTCTTCCTTCATTTCCCCTCCTTTCCTCCCTCCCTCCCTCCTTCTCTCCCTTCTTTCCTTCCTAGTTAACCATTTACCTATTAATGAGCATTGATGTTATTTTCAATTTGTTTATATATTAAATCTGACAATGAAGATCTTTGTATATGTTCAATTTCTTCTGAGTGACTCATCTAGAAATGATGAGTCAACAAGATATATGCATTTTAAAATTTGATAGTAACTACAAATTTGCTCTTTAAGAAGTTGTGTAAATTTATACTCCAACCATCAGTATGTATGAATTCAATTTGTGCATACATGTTTCTCCACATTATTTCAACATTGGATATATCCAGTTTCTTTCATTGTCTGAACTTGTTAGGCTAAAAAAGATATATCTTTTTTGATATATTAATGTATACATCCCTATTTTTAGAAATAATGAGCACCTTTTTTTACATATTTGTTGGGATAAGTCTGAACATCATCCTGCCAAGAAAAGAAAGAATTATTCACATAGGAGTTGCAAGAATCAAGATAATAAATACTGGCAGGAATTGGGACAGTATACTATAAAATAGAGCTTGAAAGTTCTTGTGTGGGGGGATAGTTTTGAAAGCTGAATAAAGGCTGATCTGCTGATATGGCAAAATACTCTCAGGCTCAGGGTTTAATTCCCTGGCAAGGGTACCTGGAACTGGTCCTAATATACTTTTGAGATTCATCCCAAAAGCTTGGATAAAAATGTTTGCACACATTAAATAAAATAGACATGTCAGTTTTATCTTGAGTATACAGGACCCCAAAAATACCAGATATCTGTGTTTCCTAGAAGATCCCAGAGGACACTCTGCTCACTAAAGTGTTAGGAGATGTGCTATTGAGAGGGTACAAGTGTCAAAGAAGAGATCAAGAGGGACTGTATTCTGTAGGATGAGGCTGAAAGTAGGAGATGCTGTTATAGTACTGGGTTCCTGATGTTGTTATATATAATCCCTGCATAGCAGAGACTAGTGGGCAGCACTTCAACCTTCAGCACAAATGGACATAACTACCACAATGACAATAGTGGGTTGAATGGTGACCTCTAAAAAGATAAAATCCATGTGCTAACCCCTAGAACCTCTGAATGTGACCTTATTTGCATAAAGCATATTTGCAGATGTAACTAAATTAAGGATCTCGAGAGGAGGTTACCCTGGATTATGCAGGTGGGCTTTAAATCCTGTAACAAGTGTCCTTATAAGAGACAAAAGAAGAGCCATTGTCACAACATTCCTTGACACAGAATCCTCAGGATCCAGTCTCATGCTGGTATGAGTTGGCTATGTCCAAACCTCCTTCTGGGCATCCTCTCTTTTCTTCCTTAGTAGGCCCAGCACTAGCCCAGCTGGATTCTGTTGTGACTTAATTCTAGTTATTAGCCAAGTGACAAGTAGGGGAGCTGTGGTAAATTCCTGAGAGACATGCATGTACTTTTGCAGGGGAGAAACATCTGAACTATCTTCAACCAAGGGGTGGGTGGGCCATCTCTACAGGTTAAGAGGATTTAGGAGAATCTGGGAATTAAAAAACTTTTGATGTATCAGCTAGCATCTACTCATCCCATGATCTGGGCTTTCATTTTTTCTTAACTAGAACCCTGACCTCAGCATAGCAGACCAGTCTAGTTTGAGAGTGTAACCACTTTGGTTCATTTTTAGAATTATTATTAAGTCCTTGGAGTGGCCTCAGTTTCCTCTTTCCTCGGATGCAGGAATTCTTTTATATGGTACCATGGAGGCCATAAATCTATCACACTCAGCATTTAATTGCCAAATAATCATTTCCAGCCTTTTGTTACCCTTTTTTTTCCAAAGGACTAATGGAAACAGCCACCCAATTCCACCATCTTTATGATTATTATCCACCCCTTTCTTGGTTTACAAAAGCCTGACATATTGCTCATTTCATTCCACTGGTGTACCATTCCAGTTCACCAGTGAAAGTTCAATCAGTGGCATTCCCAACTCATCCCAGGGGGTATTCGTGTTTGTCCTACAACTAGGCATGAAATTCTCATTGCTAGGTGACTGGCAACTAATCATATACATAATCCAATTTTAGCATCTATTTTTTTCAGACTACTCTTGGCACCAAATTTTCGGATTGACATTCTTTGAAAGGAGGCCCTGAAGTGGAGATTAATAAGCAGGAAATGTTAGAGTAATATTGGCATCCTTCAGATTTGCTCTATGCTGCAAGCAGTGGGGACTGAGTCTTTTCATGTCTACATTTTCCATCACTGGATGCAGATTGTACCAGAGAAAAGGGTGTAGCAACGGGAGAAGCACCTATCTTTAGCCAAGGACAATGTTTTGAGATGACTGACAGCTGAGGAATTTCAGCTGACAATACAACCCAAAGCTGGAGGAATAAATCCTTCCGTCCTTAAGGGGAATCTTACTGGTGCACAAGTGTTTAGACTACTGTGCACTATCAAGCCAGTTATTGCCATAAATAATTAAAGACTAATCAGGCTGGGGAACCCTGAGAATCAGTGTAGCTACAAGCTTCAGAGTTATCCTGCCTGTGAGGAAGGTAACTGTGTATTTATAGAGAAACTCTCAATTGTCATTAGTTGAAGACTGTTCTGGGGAATGCTGAGAATGCAAGTAGTGGTGATAATTCTCTGGTCCTTCAGCCTGCTCTGCATATGGACAGAGTGAAAGCCAGCAGCCAGAGAATGCCTCCAGATAGTTGGAAGTTGACCATTGTACACTATAGTTTTCTAGAAATTGGGTGAAACTGGTAATTTACACAAATTATAGGATATTTAACCTTATGATGGAATATAGACCTTACACAATTTCAAAAGTCAAGAGATAATATGGAAAGTTTTATGCCTCTCTATTGTTTTAGGAAATGATATCTCCTTGAGTATGGATAAAAAAATGAATCCATGTGGCAGCATAAATATATAAAAAACATTGCCACTGTATACATATACATTCACAAATATCGCTCTATCATCTATTCTTTATATCTGTAATTGATATATATGGAATATAGATAGTTATAGTCATAATATTAATTCTATTTAATATATCCAAATCCTGCATTGATAAAAAATACTCTGTTAAAATATTATTCATTCATTCATTCATTCATTTGCTTCTTGGTCATGATTACCCACCAGGATGACAATTATTCCAGCTGTGATTTTGTTTCAAGAAAGGAGGAACTATGTGTGATCTATGAAGGTCATAGGAGCACATGTCAAGGTATTCCTACAAACATAATTGATATTGAGTAAAAAAATCAAGGATGATACAAAATTTCCCTTTTGCACCGGGTCTATGATATTTCCTCCATTGACAATTCCCTACAAATCTGAAGACACTTTGATAAACAATGAATTACAATAAACTGTCAAATATAATTCTTCTTTCTGGATTATTTTATTTTCTACAGTAATATTATAACATTTTATTATAACTTTAATAGTCTACTTTCCATGTAAAGTCTCCATTCTCCTTTATATTTTAATATAATCTGGGAGAAGTGATATATTAAATCTTGCCTGCAAAACAAAAAACAAGAAACAAAACAAACAATAAACAAAGCTGGCTACTCTTTGAAGTTGTTGGGCAGAAAGAAAAATTTAATTCCTCTTTGGATGAAAGCTAGTATTTTTTGAGGAAGTGGGGGAAAACTTTGAAAAATTGTGGTTATAAAAGATAAGGCTTTCTGGGTATAACTTAAATTGGAAATAATATAAGCAATCTCATATTTATTTGGGCTTCCTTGGGTGCTCAAGCAAATACCATGCAAGGGGTTGGCATAAACAATGAGAATTTATTAGCTCATGGTTTGTGGCTAGGGAAAATGCCAAATCAAGGCATCATCAATGTGATGCTTTCTTCCCAAAGACTGATGTTTTGGGACTGGCTGTTAGTGATCCTTGTTCCTGGGCTTCTCTGCCACATGGCAAAGCATGTGGTGGTCCCTGTTGGCCTCTCTCCTCTCTTCCAGTTTTCTTTGACCTTCAGCTTCTTGCTCCACTTGGCCTTCTCTCTGTCTGAATTTCATTCTGTTTATGAAAGACTCCAGAAACAGGATGAAGATACATCCTGACTGAGTTGGGTAACCCCTTAACTGAAGTAACCTCACCAAATGGTCCTACTTATAATGGGTTCACCCTCACAGGAATGGATTAATTTTAAGAACATGTTTTTCTGGGAACATAGCTCCAAACTAACACAATATTGCACAGAATAAAGTAACAAGTATTTGGCATCTTGATGGCATTAACAAGGATTTTGTTTGGATTTTACAAAAAGAGGAGGACAAGAAGATAGAAGTCTGGAGACTGCATGTGGAAATAGTGAGGAATTCCATATGGTAGAGAGATGCTTATGTATTTCTAGGAACAATGATATCTGTTATTAAATTCAAAATTATTTCCTGTTTGATGCATAATCCCTGTCCTTACACTTAAAAGGTCACTAAAAATCTACTACACATGAACTTTATGTATTTAGTCCTTTGATATATAAAGGAAGAAGGATGAACATACTGGAATTTCAGGCAATAGCCAAAAGCAAAAGGAACATGGATTGATGCAGATGGGGATAAATATGCTTACATGTGGGATGAGTATTTGAGCAAATTAATTTTGCTATTAAAGGGAAGAGTGATCCCAGAAAGCAGAAAAACATCTTTGTCATATCCAGGTAGCATACTTTCAGATTTTATGTGTAGAGTTATAAGTTGTAAAAAAAATGTTTGTATACATTTTATGGATTTGGTTTCATCAGAATTGCAAGTCTTTGGCAAAACAAAACAAAAACATACACACAAAAAAAGAATAAGAAAAGTCAAAATTTTTATTACTGTCTATTAAGTAATCAATTAAGTTTGGGGCAAATGAAATAAAACACATTACTTTTCTTTTAGGATGCTGGGTAGGATGGGATAGATGGATACATACACACAAATATATATGCTAAGTTAAAATATTTTTCCCACTGGTCATGTGAATGTTCAATAGAAACAAGCATTTTACACATGAGTATCACAATATTTTTGTTTTCCTTTTGTCTCTCTGACCACTTTCACTCATATTATCCATCTACAGAAAATCAGTCATGCACTATATAGCTGGAACAGCTTGCAAGTATCAAAGAAAAACTGTCACTGCTTGTTATGTTATAAATCATGTGTGACAGAACTACTTTATTGTTCTCCCAAATCTGAAATTGGTCTCTATTTTACCAGGAAATGCTTCCATGTAAATTGGCTTCTCTTTCACATTCCCGCTCACCTCAGTCACGACATCGGTCAATGACAAATCTCCCTCAGATTAATATCATCCATCTCTTACTTGCTAATATCTTCTTCAACTTCTTTAGCTAATGGATTCTTCCATTTACTATTTGTTTTCTTCTACAAATATGTATGACTTGCAAACTTGAGATAATTTTGTTTTGTGGAGGAATTTGGTGTTGGTCATATGCCTTAACCAATCACAACACTGAAAAAGTTCTAAACAACTGCTGTTCAGGTTAATTCAGCTTCCTTGTCAAGGTGTTCTATAATTCATTGATCTTTTCCCCCTTATGTATAATAAATTTCCTTTTCCATTCTCTTAGATGAGTGGTTGAAATACTTCACAGATACCGATTTTTAAATGTATCTGGACTATAATATTTGTATTAAAAGAGTCATTTAATTTGTGTGAAGCACATCTCTACTACTGGGATTCTCTCCAATGTTTCTTTCAGTTTCCCTGTAGAGCTTTTATATCTGACAAGCCTTTTTTTCTCTTGTAATGAAGATGTGAGTGCCAAATTTCACAACTCCTGACAAAGATACTATTTAACTGATTACTGTTTCATTACTACACTATTTTATTCCAATAGTGAAAGTCTTTATAGAAGAACTTTTGTTCGGTCCAGAGTCATCATAACTCCAGTACTAAATTTTAATGTCAGAGTGAATAACAATATCAGGAACAGCATTTAAAGAACACTTGGATAAGATTGAGTTGACAGTGCTGAAACTTTGAACTTTTAATTTTCTCTTTATTCAAAAAATGCTAAATTTCGGGTGAAGTGTTGCATATATGTCTGTTAGGTATAGTTGTTTAGAGTATTGTTCAAGTCTTGTTTTTTCTTATTGTCTTCTGACTAGATGTTCTATGCATTATTGAAAGTAGAGTATTAAAGTTTCCTACTATTAATGTAGAACCATCAATTTATCTTTTCAAATCTGTCAGTATTTGCTTCATATATTTTGGAACTCTGTTATTAGGTGTATCTAAATTTATAATTGTTACATCTTCTTGTTGACTTGTTCCCCTTATCAGTATATAATGACCATCTTTGACACTTATAATTGCTTCTGACTTAAAGTCTATTTTATCCAGTATTGGTATAACTACCCCTGCTCTCTTTTGGTTACAATATGCATGGTATGTACTTTCCATCCTTTCACTTTCAACCTACTTGTATCACATTTTAATACACATTGAATGGAATATTATTTAGCTGTAAAAAGGAATGAAGTCCTGATACATGCAATAAGATGGATAAACCTTTGGAAACATCATTTTGAGTGATATAAGCCAGACACAAAAGGACAAATATTGTATTATCACTGATATGAAATAAATAGAAAAAGCAAACTCATAGAGTCAGAATCTAGAATACAGGTTACTACAGATTGGGGTGGGGAGAAGGAGGAAGATAAGGTTTAAAATATCCAGAGTTCCTATTTGGAGTGATATGAAAGTTTTTGTAATGGATGGTGGTGATGGTAGCACAACACTATGTATATAATTACAACACTGAAATAAATGTCTAAATGTGATTAAAAGGGGAAATGTTAGATTGTATATGGTAGTAATTTTTTTAAAATCCATGGAACTGTGCTACACAAGCAGTGAACCCTAAGTAAAACCATGAGCTATAGTTAATAGTACAATCATAAATGTGTGCTATCATCAATTGTAACAAATGTTCACACCAATGCAAGGTGTTAATAAAAAGGTGGTATATAGAAATACTGTATTTTATGCATGATTGTTCTGTAAACCTACTATTCCTCTAATGAAGGGGAAAAAATGTTAAATTTTAAAACCCCTTCTAACATCTAAACATCTAACACAGTTTAGATGTTCTTCATCTTTGTTCAAATTATGGTGGGAGTGGTCCTACTTTAAATAAGATTTCTTCAGTATGTTAGTTCAGTTATTATGTAACCCAGCTGAGTCAGGTGGGGTTTTAGTCCAAATTACTGGTGTCCTTTATAAGTAGAGTAAAAGTTAGATGGGGCGAGAAGCCATGAGGAAAAACTAGAAGCTGGAAGTAAACAGAACCCAGAAGAGAAAGGAGAAGATGCCACCATGTGCTTTGCATGTGATAGAAAGGACAAGGAGCCCCAAAGATTGACAGGCAGACAAAAGATATTACTGTGGGAAAAAGCATGCCTTCTAACTTCTGAAACTGAGAGCCAATAGATTCCTATTGTTAAATCAACCCATTGTATGGCATTTGTTTAGCAGCCAGGAAACTAAAACATCTTTCTAATTACTAATATTCTATCATTTCTTTCCTTTGACATGATTGACATGATTTTCTTATATGCAATTTCAATTACATTCATTTATTGATTAATTAATATAATATTATTTCTTTTTTCGTTCTTTGTGCAAAACACTGTTTTATTTTGCTAAAGACTGCCAAGGCAATATAAAAGAAATTGGTTGGCTTTTAAAATAGGGATTTATTAACTTATAAGTTTACAGTTCTGATGCCATGAAAGTGTCCAAATCGAGAGATGCTTTCTCTCTGAGCTACAGCTGTGGGTGATCAGGCACATGGCAACATCTGCAGTTCCCTGCCTTCTCCTCTGGGCTCCATTGTTTTCAGCTTCTGGCTGCACCTTCTGTGGCTTTCTCACTCCAGAGTTCTGTTGATTTCCTCTTATTGCTCTAGTGGCTTTCTCTCTCTGCTTCTGTGGGTTTCTCTCTGAACTCCTAGGTCTTTTCTCTCTGCTCTGCCTCCCTGTAGCCATCCTATTTATAATGGACTCCAGTAAGAGGATTAAGACCCATCCTGGGTCAGACCTTACTGAAATGATCTAATCAAAGACCCTTAATTGAAGTGATTTAATCAAAATTCCCAACCACAGTAGGTTCATACCCACAGGAATGGATTAATTTAAAAACATACTTTTCTCAGATCCACAAAACCCTCTAAATACCATAACACTCTTAAGAGCACAGTTGAAAAAGCAGGGGCAATACATTTATATTTTATGACTTATTGGTAAAATATCAAACAAAGAGGTACAAATAAAATTATTTAATTAAAAATAAATTTATTGTTATTAAGGGTCACAGAAAGCTTCCTGAGAAAGTGATGATTAATCTAAGGCTTGGAGTATAAAAGGTGTTGGTCAGGTAAAGGGGTAGAAGAAGCACATAAGTTAGAAACTGCCAAGGACCTCTGAAATGAAGAAACCATGAGGAAAATTTCAAAACCTGAGAGAACTAACTAGACAAGAAGATTCCTATTTCTGTGTATGCACCATCAAAAGTCCTCAGTTAAATTCAAAGTTGTGCATGTGTGCAACAGATCTGAAGCAGCATGAAAAGCCTTTGAGTTTGAGAACTAAACATGGCTCATGTCTTAGGTTAATCTCTGGTTGCATATGTCCAGGGAAACCCAAATAGAAATACAAAGACTTTTAAAACTGCACTGATTTTTGAATCTACAAAAGGTGAAATTGCAGTCTGGATCCCACTGGATTGGAAAACAAAGCAAACAAAAGGCAACACAACAAAAAACAACAGCAAAACTCTCCCCATAAAATTTATAATGAGATCCAGAGTTTCATAATATAATATTTAGCATATATAAAAAGTATTAGAAAAGCAAAGATTCAGGAATATCTGATGGATTTTCAAAAGAAAAGGTGATCAATTGAGGCAAACCTGGAGATGATACAGATATTGGATCTATCAGACAAAGACTTGAAGGCAGCTAATTCAAGCATGCTAATTCAAGTAAGGAAGTACACACCTGAAATAAATTGGAAGACATAAGTCTCTGCAGAGAATTGAAATACAGTAGAAACTACAAAATATAAATTTTAAAACAGAAAATATGCAATAGCAAAAATAAAAAAAAAAACAAAACAAAACCAAAAGCAAACAATCAAACAAAAAAACCTTCACTGGATCATATCAGTAGCAGAAGGTGAAAAGGGGTTCCATCTTAAAGAATAAATGAAATTGATGATTAATGGATATAAATTGTCCAATCTAACAAACAGAAATAATAAAATATTGGGTAAAAAGAAAAAGCCTTGGGGACCTGAAATACAATATTAAAGGTCTAATATTCAAGTTATTAGAATCTCAAAAAGAGGGAAGAAAAATTGTTGCAGAAATAATATTTGGAGAAACAGTTCTGGAATCTTGCACATATATTGAAATAAATAAATTTATAGTTTCAAGAGGCTCAGCGCACTCCAAACAGGGTAAATTGAAAGAAGAACACACTCAGGCATATCAAAATCAAACTGCTGAAAACCAAAAAATAAAATAAATAAATAAATAATCCTGAAAGCATCCAGATATACATTGACATATTGCATATAAGTGGACAATAATTCAAATGAAACCATGGAAGCCAGAAGGCAGTGTAAAATTTTTAAAGTGCTGAATGAAAAGCACTGTGAATGCATAATTATATATACAGCTAAAATATTTTTCAGAAATTAGGGTGAAATGCAGATATTTGCAGATGTAGATAACTTAGAACTTGTTGCCTGTAAAACTGCTCTAAAAGAAATATTAATATAAGTACTTCAGTCTAAAGAGATATGATGCCAGAAAAAAACCCTGGTTCCTCCTGAATAAAGACAGAGCAATAGAAATGCCCAGTATCTGAATAAATTCAACAGAAATTTTTTTCATTAAAAAAATATATATATGTAGGTCGATTGAAGCTATAGTACTGATTGTAAGTAATGTCCCAGATAAAATATATAGTGTTGGCAATTATTGGCTTCTCTCTTTTTTTATTGGTCAATATGATTAAAATGATCTTGATATTCTCAAAGAGGCAGCTTTAATTCTGTTCATTTTTCTTTATGTTGTTGTTACTATTTTTTCTATTTCATTGACTTGGTTTTATCATTGTTTTCTTTCTTCTGATTAGTTTGAGTTTAATTTGCTCATTTTCTTGTTTTTTAAGGTACAATCTCAGGTCATTGGTTTGAGATGTTTTCTTTATATACAGATTTAGTATTATATTTAAATATATAAATTTTTTTTTCTAAGTGCTCACTGCTTAGTAATATCCCACAAATTTTGCTATGTTGTGTAAATGTATCATTTTCATTCTGTTTAAAATAGTTTCTAATTTTTCTTTTGATTTCTTCTTCAATCCTTGAGTTATTTAGAACTGTGTCATTGGTTTCCTATGGGTGTGGCCTTATTTATAAATAGGACCTTTTGAAGATGTTATTTTTAATGTGTGGTCCAAACGTATGTGTTAAGCTATATTACTGGGGGCATTATAAAGAGAAGAAACAGGAAGCCAGGAGTTAGGGAAGGTCACACAAGAAGAAGCTGGAAGTCAACAGAAATGGAGGACACAAGAAGAAACAGATTGCCATATGATGGGAGGCAGAGATGCAAGACAAGGAACCCCAAAGATTGCAGTAACTAACATCTATTGTTACACGTTTAGGGAGGAAGAATGGCATTGCCAACACCTTGACTTGTAGCTGCTGAAACCATGAGCCAATAAATCCTTGCTGTTTAGGCCAACCCTTTGCATGCTATTTATTATAGCAGCCTAGAAAACTATGAAAAAGATATCTTTCTGTTATTTATATCTAATTTAATTTCATTGTGAAGACGAAACATATGTTGCATGATTTAAATCTTTTTATAATTTATCAAGATTTGTTTTTCGGTTCAGAATATGATTATTCCAGATCATATAGTGTGCATTGAAAAGAATGTGTATTCCACAGTTGTTAACTGGAGAATTCTATAAATACCTGTGGAAGTTTGAGATTACCTATGAATCCCTAAAAGAGAAAGATTATGTATGTAAACTAATCTATTCTGTGTGTCATACTCTTTGATTGTATTAGATTCAGCTGATATGTCTTTGATTAAATTACCTATTAAAGATTAGGACTTTGATTCCACAGCTTAAAATAAAGCATGACTCGGGTTGAGACTCCACCCCCTTGATGGGCTGATATAAATGGACACTCACTTAAGAAGACATATGGGAAGTGAGAGAGCTCTATCAGTTTTGATCTTGGGGACACTGGAAGAAAGAGGAGCCATTCACCTGATAATTTGCAGCTGAGATTGGGAAGAAGCTGGGCCCATGGAGCCTTTTTTTTTGGAAATAGAATTTACACTTTATTTTGATTTATTTTTCTAAAGTCAAAAACTTGTCTAGCAGAAACTGGACCTTGTTGACAATTTATAACTGTTAAGACCTGGTGAAATGAGAATCCCTTTAAATGAGGTCTTTCAAAAGTGTCAAGTCAAGAACCTGCATGGAACCAGATATATTCACAAATGACCAAATACTTTTTTTCTTTTTAAAGTGGTGATATTTAAACAGTATCTGTAATCAGCAGTGAATATTATTTGAAGAAAAAAGAGTCAGGGAATAATACATTTATCTTCCTCAAGTTTATGTATGTCATGTTTAATTCTTAAGCATCATAAGAATATCCACTTCTGTTGTTTACAGCTAAGACTTAGATGTGTATAATATGGAGGACAATCCATAGCAAAATGTCTGGACTCCTCCCTTTTTCTGCCTTCCCCTACAACATTTTTTGTAGCAAAAAATATAGCTAAAGGAACCACTAAAGGAAGCCCTTAATAAGGGAAAGATTGACACAAAATGATAGGGATGAGAAATATAGAATGAGTGTTTGGCAGTCTTATTCTTTTCATCTGATGATGGAATGAGAGTTGGTCATATTGACATAGTACAGTAATTATTGAAAAAATACATATATGAGTTCTAGAGAGATCAGATCTAGCCATCTCTTGCTACTACACATGGATTTTATCATAATATTTGTCTTCTGATTCTTTAATAAAAGCAGAAAAATTAACGATATGCTTAAGAGATTTTCTAGAACGTATGACACTAGAAACAAAAAAGGAGAAAATTCCAGCAACTCCACGGAGACTTAAAAAGATGAGGAAACCCAGGAAAGAGAGACCAGGCAGAGATTAGCAACCATCTTGCTTCAAAATGTGGCAACTGACTTTGGTGAAAAAGCAACCTTGAGTTGGACTCTTTAGGGCCTTGTAACTATAAGATTTTATTACAAATAAATATACTTTATAAAAGCCAAAAAATTTCTGGTACTTTGCATCAACTCCCCTTTGGTAGACTAATACGATACCAATTAGGTCAGGTTGTTTTTATTGTTTTTCAAATCTTCTATATGATCACTGATTTTATATCCACTTATTCTATCAAATATTAGAGAGGAGTATTGAAATAGCTGGTCATAATTATGGATTTGTTTTCTTTCTCTTTTCAAATCTATCAGCTTTTACATCAAATATGTTTAATCTCTGTTATTATGTGCTTAAATGTTTAGGATTATTATGTTCTCTTGATAAATTTAGACCTTTTATGGTTATAAAATGACTTTCTTTATTCCAGATAATTTCCCCAAAAATCTGCTTCTGAAAGGAACTTCAGATTTCTTTTGAGTAGTGTTAGCATGATATATCTTTTTCCATCTTTTATATTTAACTACTTTACATCTTTAAATTTAAAGTAATTTTCTTGTTAATGCATATCATTGGCCTTGCTCTATTATACAAACACACAATCTCTGCCTTTGAATTGTGCAGTCTACATCATTTATATGTAATTTAACTATTGAAATGGTTGCTTTTCAGTCTACCATGTTGTGATGAGTTTTCTATTTCATCCATTTTATTTTTCTATCTATTTATTCTTATTGTATTTTACAAATGTAGCAGTCAACACCAGAATAGAAATATAAGACAAATAATATAATTAAAGTAAAATGAATAAATAAAAATGTAAATAAATAAATAAACTGGTTGTTAAGCACAGACAGTTTGTACTAGAATGAATATGTTGAACATGGTGAGAAGATTGGCTGATAAAGGTGTAGCATTATGCTGCCAGAAAATATTAGATGAGATCTGCATTTTAACAGGGCCCTCTGATTTCTGTTTAAAGAATATTGTAGACATTTTTAGTAGATTGGCCTTAAATGATGACTGATTTTTTTTTACAGTAATGACAGTGGAGATGGAGAAAGGGAAAAAAAAGTTGGTTAAGAACAGATACATTTAAGGTATGAACAATGTGGAGATAACATTAAATGAAGCTATTACAGAGATTACTAACTTTATGCCATAAACAACTTTGTATTATGTTGTGATTTACTTACATAAGAAAAAGATGTAATGTTTCAGCAGACAAATATAGATTTGTTTTGACCATGTACTGTTTTAAATGCCTGTGGGAATTTCCCAAGGGAGTATTGAGTAGGCCATTAAATATATGAATTCAGAACTCAGGTGAGAGGTATAGAGTAGATATATAACTTTATAATCACTAATATAGGATTAGAATTTGAAGTCATTAGACTGAATACAATTGTATAAGTTTAACATTGAGTAAGAAGATGGCGCAGGTAGAACAATAAAAAGTGTCTAGTTTGAAGAACAGAAAGAAAACAAAAAAGATTGAATAATAATTTAAAAAACAGACTTGGGTACATAAAGGACAACATTAAAGATCTAATATCCATGTCACTGAAATTTCAGAAGGAGAGAAGGAAAATTATTAATGATATTTGAAGACATACAACATTTGAAAAAATATCCAAAATGAAGTGAGATGAAGCAGCTGCAGAGGAACTGGAAAAAAAAATGGGGAGGGGGAGAATATTTAAGATTGTAAGGGGTGTGATTTTTAAAAGCCCATCAGTATTGTACTAGTCTTTTTAACATTAGCATCTCTCTTCTCCCACTAATTCACACTTTTGAATGAATATTTCCTATACTCCATTTCCATAATAGCAAAGTCAAAACATTTTCTTGGTCTCAAATTTTCTATAATATGGCAATATATGATGCAGGTGGTATTCTACAGAATGATATCCTCTTTAGCTCATAGGAATGGTGGCCTGTGACCAATGATTGAGTGATACATAAGTACAAATTCCCAATAGACTTGCCTGAAGGTGGAGAAAATTCTGAGTTGCAATTTCCTTCTGAGGCTAGCCCTTTAGTTCAGGCCAGAGAAGACTTTACCAGAGATTAATTCCTTGTTGAATCTTTCTCCTTACCTCATACCCTCATAATTTTCTCCTGAATATACTCTCTCCACAAATCTTGTGTTCTACAATCTCTGTCTCAGGTATTGCTTCTAGAAAACAAATAATATCTATCTATCTATCTATCTATCTATCTATCTATCTATCTATCTATCTATCTATCGATAATTCAAATTCCCACCACATACTTACCTGAATTCTCAGAATAGTCTACTTACTCTCAACTATATACATAATAAGCTTAAACAGAATCTGATCTTTTTATGTACACTTTGTTACATTTTTTGATATTTAAAGAATTTATATTTATCTTCACATATAAAGGCATGCCTCAGAGATGTTGGTGACTGCTGACTGATCAGGGTGGTGGTTGCTTAAGGTTGGGATTGATGTGACAATTTCTTAAAATAGGACAACAATGAAGTTTGCTGCATTGATTGACTCTTCCTTTCCTGAAAGATTTCTCAGTAGCTGGCAGGGTTGTTTGGTAGCATTTTACCCACAGTAGAACTTCTTTCAAAATTAGAGTAAATCTTCTCAACTACTGCTGCTGCTATATCAACTAAGTTTATGTAAATCCTCTATTGTCATTTCAACAATGTTCATACGGGAGTGGATGTAGCTTAAGTGCTTGAGTACCTGCTTCCTATATACAAGGTCCTGGGTTTGATCTCTAGTACCTCCTAAAAACAAACAAACAAACAAACAAACAAAACAAAACAAACAAAAAGACCAACTCTTATTGGGGAGCTGATGTGGCTCAATAGCTGAGTGCCTGCTTCCCATGTATGAGCTCCTGGTTTTAAGCCCTGGTATCTCTCCCACCTCCCCAGTGCCCTCAAAAAAGCAAAAATCAATGTTCACAACATCTTCTCCAGGAGTAGATTCCATCTCAAGAAACAGCTTTCTTTGTTCATCCATAAGAAGCAAGTCCTCATCCATTAAAATTTTATCTTGAGATTGTAGCAATTCAGTCACATGTTCAGGCTCCTCTTCCAATTCTAGTTCTCTTGTTACTTCCACCATATCTGCAGTTTCTTCCTCCTCTGAATTCTTAAACCTCTCAAAGCCATCCATAAGGGTTCAAATCAACTTTTTCCAAACTCACATTAATGTTGATATTTTGACCTCCTCCCATGAATCATGAGTTTTCTAAATGGCATCTAGAATTGTGAATCCTTTACAGATGATTTTCAATTTATTTTGCTCAGATTCATCAGAGGAATTGCTATCTATGGCCACTTAGCCTTACAGTGTATTTCCTTAATAATAAGACTTGAAAGTTGAAATTACACCTTGATCCATGGGCTGCAGAAAGGATGTAGTATTAGCAGGCATGAAAACAACATTAATCTCATTACACATTTCCATCAGAGCTCTTGGGTGCCCAGATGCATTATAAGTGAGTAATAATATTTTGAAAGTCACATTTGTTCTGAGATGTAGGTTTCAACAGTGGGCTTAAAATATTCAGTAAACCATGTTGTAAACAGATGCACTGTCATCCAGACTTTGTTGTTCCATTTATAGAGCACAGGCAGAATAGATTTAGCATACTTCTTAAGGATCTTTGGATTTTTGGAATGGTAAATGAGCATTGGCTTCAACGAATAGTCGCCAGCCACATTAGCTCCTAACAAGAAAGTCAGCCGGTCATAGCTCTTGGCCTATTTTGATTTCTCACATGCCTAATTCAATAAGCTTAATCCTTTCTAGCTTTTGATTTAAAGTTAGAGAAGTGACTCTTCCTTTTACTTTAGCACTTAGAGGTCAGTGTAGGGTTATTATTTGACCTAATTTCAATATTCTTGTGTTCCAGGGAATAGAGAGGTTTGAGGAGAGGGAGAGAGAGATGGAAACCTCTGGTTGGTGGAGCAGTCAGAACATATACAGCATTTATCGATTAAGTTTGCTGTCTTATATAGGTGTGATGTGGCACCCAAAAACAATTACAATAGTAATATCAAAGATCACTGATCACAGATAACCATAACAGATATAATAATAATGAAAAAGTTTGAACTACTGTGAGAATTACCAAACTATGGAACAGAGATATCAGTGAGCACATACTATTGGAAAATGGGTGCAGATAGATTTGCTTGATGAAAGGTTGCTACAAGCCTTCAATGTATAATAATGCAGTATCTGCAATCTGCAATAAAGTGAAGCCCAATAAAACAAGTTATGCCTGTAATTGCTTGAATAAAGGAAATTATGTCACTTTATAATATCAACCCCAATAATCAAAATAATGTCTTGGATGAAAAATAATGCACAGGATTGAAGGATTCATATTATAAGTTCAAAAATTTCGTTCATTTTGGTTATGTAATTGCTGATAATTGAATAATTAATATTATTTACATGTCTTTTTTTGAAAGGGACATTTCAATAATTAATTCATCGACAGTGTGAACAGGGATAAAATATACTAAGAAAATATATATCTTCCTACCTTGGTCATTAAAAACAAAAATCACCATTTAGCTAAAATACACAGAAAATCTATGGCACACAGAGCTTGTTAATAGAAGACCTCTCATGCTAGCATGAACCAAAGTAATATCCACACAACTGTTCTCTTGACAGATTTGGCAGTGCCGACAAGTTGATATAGTTGACCCAGATTACCACTACTTCTTCTCTCAAGATCCTTCAACAGATATTATACACAGAAGAAAAAAAAAAAAAAAAAACCTCCATTCAATGGTAAATAATAATTGGATGATTTATGTCCAAAGCAAGCATAAAAACAAACCAAGGAAATTAAGGCAAATATAGCCTTGTGCCAATAAGAATTCTAACAGAAATGTCAGGGTTCCAAAATAAGCTAGGAGAAGACAATGCAGAACAATTTCTTTTTTAAATTAATTTATTTTTTATTGTGAGTAAAAATCAAAATTTTCACAATACATACCAATATTTGTAAAATGATATATAAATATATATGCATATATGTGAATTTGCTTACAAAAATGTTAATTTTATATAAATATATTTTTTAAGAGGTGCTTAGAAGAGAAAAAATTAAAACTTCTCACAAATGAAGGAAAACGAATGTAGCAAATAGAAGTTACGAACTTCTGTAAATATCACAAAGGATACAGAAAATAGGTTTGAGGAAAAATTGGTCAAATAACATGAAGGAAAACCAAGTTGAAATGGTTTTTAAAAAGCAAGCTAAATATAGGAGGCAGCAAGAGTTTTGTGTTCCTGATGAAATGAAGGGAGCACATTGAACAAAAACAGAAAGCAGAAGAAAATGATACTTAAAAAAAGGAAAATCTAATATGTAGTATCAAAGGATATATCGTGGTGCAGAAAAAATTAATTCACTACAATAAATTCTTTGGCATTCCTGTACAGTTTGTGCAGTTCAAAAAGAAATACAATTCTTATTTTTATTTGGAAAACTTTGTTAAAAACTGACACAAGGGAAACAGATGTGGCTTAAGTGATTGGGCTCTCATCTACCGTAAAGAAGGTCCAGGGTTTGATTCCTGGGGCCTCCTGGTGGAAGGCAAGCTATGCCACATGGCGAGCTGGTCTGAGCAGAGAGCTGGCACAGCAAGATGACACAACAAAAAGAGACACAGAGGAGAGACAATAAGAGATGCAGCAGAACAGGGAGCTGAGGCGGTGCGCCTCTCTCCACTCCAGAGATGACAAGCAGACGCTGAAGAACACACAGAGAGCAGACAGTAAGCTCAAAACAATGAGGGCAAGGGGATAAATAAATAAATAAATAAATAAATAAATAAATAAATGTTTTTTTAAAAAATAGTGACAAAAGGGCTTCATAGGAAAGACAGGTGAGATCCAGACTTCTCCAAAGAAACATGCAATATTAGAGGCAGATGGAATAAAGTCAATAAGCCATCAGAGAGAAATCCAGGGCCAATATTTTGATACCCATACAAGAGATGTTTCAAGAATAAAAGCAAATGCAAAGGAAAAAATCAAAACAGAAAACCTCAAGATTTTTAACCTTTAAGAAAATATTCAGAATATCCTTAGGTCTTTGAGAAAACTGCTTGGGTGTGAATTCTAACAAATTAAATAATAAAACAATCAGTCCTAGTAAATTGAATGGTGGTGAACAATAAATCAATTTAGAAATATTAGAAGCTATCTGGAACTGAATGAATAAAAAGCACAACATATCAAAATTTATGGGATAGAGTTAAATCAAGTTTAGAAGGAAATTTATTGCTTTAAATGCTTATATTAGAAAAGAAAAAGCTCTCAAATCTACAATCTAAGCTTCCACTGAAGATGGGGAAGTGTTGGATTCCTCTAGATTTTTGGCTATGTTGCATAAAAGAATATAAGATCACATCAGTTTAGTTAGGTCAGTGAAAATAATTTATTGTGAAATGGGGGAAAGAACAGAGCTCTCTGAGAAATGGGAGAGAAAGATGGAAATGCACACCAAGATTTGGTGCGGGCTTCTCCAGGCAGAGAGAGTGAGCTCTGCCTTGTGTGGTTACCTTTTAAACTATTAATTATTCCTCCCCCTTGCTAATGCTAGGAGGAAGGGCCCCAACTGTTATTGGTACCCCACCAAAGGTGGAGGCCAATGGTGAGGCCTGTTTGGAATATCCAGGGTCAAGGGGAGGTCCAGGAAAGAGAAACTGGGACCTCAACGTTAAACTCAAGGTCTCAGCAAGGTCTTACAGTCATGTTGTCTGTCAGCTCATCTTCTCCTCGTTTCGCAGGCTAACCTGCCTTACCACCTTAAGGAGACAGGAAAAAAGAAACAAATTAGACCAAATCAAGACATAAGAAGGAAATTTAAAAGATCAGTGCAAAAATAAAAACTGCTCTTCCACTTTCTGCTGACTTCCAAAATAAAGTTGGAGAACTAATACCACTGTACTTTAAAACTTACTATAAAGCTACAATAAATAAGACATTGCAGTATTAGCATAAGGATTGCGTAAAGATTCAGGAAACAGAATAGAAAGTCCAGAAATAACACCTTTCAGTTATGACCTATTGATTTTTAGCAATGATATCAAGGCAAGTCAATGGGGAAATGATATTCTTTTCAACAAATAGTATTTGGAACAACTGGAAATCCTAAATAAATGAATTTATAAACTTGCACCATACTATGCAAATAAATTAGCTCAAAATATAGCATAAACTAAGGGTAGAACTGTAACTAAAAAATTTGTAGGAAAAAAACAGAAGAAATACTTTGAGACTTTTCATTAAAGTTAAATATTTGGTATAACTATCATGCAATTCAACAAATCTACAAAAGACTTGAAAGTGAATGTTTATTGCATAATTATTCCCAATAGCCAAAGTCTGGAAACAATCTATTTGTCCATCAGCTGGTTAATGGATAAACAAAATGCGGTATACCCATACAATGAGATTCTATTGTGCAGCAAAAAGGAAGGAACAGACTACATGCTACACATGGATGAACCTCAAATATATTTTAAGTAAAATAGCTAGACATAAAAAAAATGCATATTGTGTAATTCCATTTATATGAATTTTCTAGAAAAGGCAAATTTCTCAAGATCAAAAGTTTATCAATAGTTACATGGGATTGGAAGTGGCCAGGGTTATTGAAGACAAAAGATAGAGAAAATTTTTTGGTGTGATGGAAATGATCTAAAACTAGACTGTGGTGTTGGTTTTGCAAGTATAGATTTATTAGAAATCATTGAAATATACACTGTGAATGGGGAAATTTTATGGTTTGTAAAAGCTTTTGTGTGGGATGTGGTGGGAGGTGTGGGAGGTGGGCAACATGGGAATCCCTGTGGGTTCCGTGTAATATTTTAGGTAATCTAAGCACCTCTTAAAATATATGTATATATATATATATATATATATATATAAAACATTTTTGTAAGCAAATACACATATATGCATATATATTTATATATCATTTTACAAATGTTTGTATGTATTGTGAGAATTTTGATTTTTACCCATAATAAAAAAAAAAAATTAAAAAAAATGTATTTTCTTAAACTATTTAAGCATCATTTCCATTATTTTCTAGCAGATAATCAAAATGTTTATTTTTCAGCTCTCTGTTCTCCTAGTCAGACACCAGGTGTGGGATTGCTGGCATAAGAGACTCAAATACAAATATCACCTGGTACAGTTTGGTTTTTTGAACATGGACTCCTGTCTCTTTTTCTGCCTGCTATTTTGCCAGGTTCCCTGGGGACTCTCCCACACATGCATACACACGCGTAATTTGGCAGTCAGTCAGGGATTGGGGCAAAGTTTATTTCATGTTTTTGACCCAACTCCAACAGCAGTTCCCTGTTTCCAGGGTTTCTTCCTAAATCTAGGTAGATCTAGTAAGTCTGTGTTTTTCCACAGCAAGTTCTGAGGGAAATAAAACGCCTTTAGGCACAAAAAGCCACAAATTCACAGTTCTGTGTCTGCCACAGGCACAGACTTTCAAGAAGAAATGCTTCTTCTGCTTGCTTTGACACGTTCCAGTTTTTTCAAATAATTAAAAAATATATATTTCATATTTCTAGGAGATAGCTCTTTATTTCATTCTAAATTGATAACTCATTTTCAATACATGCTACTCTGAAGCAAGGAAATTGTTTCCATTCCATTTCATGGAAACTCAAAGCACGCAGATACGGCTGAGGACTGAGAAGAAATGCTTTGCTCAAAGGCATATGACAAGAATATGTGAGAAAGACTACATTTCTGCTGCAAGAGTGTTTAGGAACTAGATAGGGAGATATTTTTAAATCTTGACTCATTGTTAACAAGAGAGTCAAGAATATTCTATTTTCTCATCTATATATTTTTTGTTCTCTTCTTAAGAAAAAATAATTTGAAATTTTGTATAAATGTTGGAGCTTTAATTTCAAGCAATAAGAAGACAAACTGGGCTTACTGAAGCAAAAAGGAATATATTGAAAAGACACCAGGAACACATTGAATAGATGGAAAGGATGGCTAAAGCAGACTTGGATATGATTTGGGTCCAGAAAGGCTTCAGAGAGCTCGGAAGGAGATATAAGGCACTCTTTGGTCAAGGTGTAGCCACTGGGTAAGTAAATGACAGCTGCCTTGTCTTCCTCCTGTGCAGTTAACTCAAGATTCTAGTGCAAAGAATCCAACTGGCCAAGCTCAGGTCATGTGCTTTACAGAGAACTGGTAGGACAAGCTGTAGCTTTACTTCTTTCAGTATTGTTGGAAGGGTACTTCAGTTTAAATCCTCACCAGTCTACATATAAGACAAAGAAAAATTAGGGTTCTCTAAGGTAATGGATACTGTGTCTCACAGAAATTAAGGAAAATATCCATAAATTATATTTTTAGAGTGTCTTTTCTCTCCACCACTAAAATAAAACTATAAACTATATTTTGTTCAATTTCCCGTCTATACATAGAACAGTGTCTGACACATAGTAAGTAAATATTTATTAACTGACTGACTTACTTTTATATTAAGTGGAAGTTCCTAAAATTGAGAGCAATTTTATTCACAACTTTAAAAACTGACAAATAACTTACAATAGTCTTACAATTTCATTTTAATATGATTAAACACAATTTAAATAATGAGTAACTTCTGTCATTATAGAGTCTCTTCACTTAATTTTTTAATGTTTTAACAATTGAGAAGAAATATAACATTATAAATTGACTAGAAAAGCAGAAAATGATCTCAGGCATGTCAGTAACAGATGGTAAAAACAAACTCATCATTGTCATCATTTTATAATTTCTCATCAAATTCATTATGGATTCTAACACTTGTATTTACACCATGTTTCCCAAGTTGGAAAAATATGCTTTATATATTCATCCAGTAATTAATAAAGAGAAATGTCTTTGATGATCATTACATATAAAGAATGGAATTTAATTGTTTATGATTACAGACCCCTGTTATTCATATAATATATCTGGAGACAAACGGAATGCAAGTCTTGCAACAGGCTTTAGTAAAGACATAAGGGTGTGCTCTGAAAGGCAACATCTGGAACTAGACAAATTCATCCCCTTCCCCCCTCCAAAAAAATGTGTCTAGAAAAAGGTTGGACTGTGCTAGCATAACAGCAGAGTTTGTATCTTGCTTTATGACATTCTTCCACTGTCACAAGAAAATAAAAACCATTGAGACATTCTAAATGTAAGAGAATTTGGAATATATTAATCTCTCAAGGAAAGTGGTGGCCTATTAATTTCTGAAGACCAGTGCCAAATGTGCATCAATGGCATTTAAAATTAGTCAATTTCCTCTCTCAGAGTTTTGTTGTAACTAATTCATTTCATGCTTACATATCCTCCAGGTTATTCTTTGCCAACATGAATAAGAAATTCACGTTAGCTACGTTAGTGGTAAGTCACTTAAAATGAGTTTCCCTACTCCAGGCTGCCGGTGTGAAACCCTCAATAACAACTGCCCAATCCCATGTGAATCGCGTAGATGACATTCTGACACATCATCATGGAACAGACGTTATGATGGCTCTTGGATCCATTCCTATGAGCATACACAAAGGTAATTTCTCTTATATATTCAAAACGGCCCCAATTTCTGAGAATCTTGAATTTCTTGTTTAAAGTAGAAGTGGGGGAAGAAAATAATAGAAGAGAAAATGTGAGAAGAAAAACGATTCTTTTGAGACCTTGGGTCAGAGTATGAGTTGGGAAAGGTACGGAAGGAAGAAGAAACTGATGGCAGTTTACACAGGGATTCAAAGAGAGTTCCTGTCTTCTTTTTTCCTTCTCTTTACATTTTATAAAAAAGATATTGGAATTAATAGGTTTAAATTCCTTCTAATCCTGGTTTCATCTCACAAGTTTTATTCCTTTGAGAAAGACAAAATCTAATTAATAGGAAATCTTATAAATGGAAAGTCCAAGAAACCTGTTCCAATATACCCAATCAGACCAAGAGGGTAAGAGATATATAATTTTTATCTTAGGAATATTTAAAAAATTTTTTTTACAGAAATAGCCACAATTTAGAAATAGTACGCATCCTGTGAAAACAAATAAAGAATAACACTTTCCATTTGTAAAGAAATTTATACATCACTTTTTCTTTTTCTTTTCTTTTTTTTTTTTTGTAACTCAGGTTTCCTCATTTGTTGTCCTGTAGCACCATAAGGTAAGCAGAGCATCATTGGAGGAGAGGAGGCAGTGACTCTTAAAAGTACATTAACTTGATTTATATTAACATAGTCACACAGTGACAGAATCAAATATAGAACCCACCTCCTTGATTCCTTGTCTGTGGTACTATATTTAGTATTATGCCATTTGAATGGAGGTTATTTAAGAAATAAAGGAACAGGAAGGCAACTCACATTTATATTTTACTTTCTTGCAATATGGAAAACACACAAAGGTTAAAAATATAAAGCCATATCTGTGTGGCCTGTGGAGCCCTGGAGCCTGGGGATTATTACTGAACTACATACACCACCAAATATGTGATGGAAGAAATATTACCTTCTATAGATGGAGCAGGTAATGGACACTAGATAAGAGCATGTCTATCCTACTGGTATTGATTAAAATAATTATAGAAATCAAATGGAAATAGTCTCCTAGTTTTATTCCACAATTTAGCTAAATTGTAAAGTCATAATAGAAATAAATGCTGAGACCCATTCAAAAGCTTAGCACTTTTCCAGGTGTGGAGTGAGCAAAAAAATAACAAATGGTCAATATTCTTCAGGATATTTCATTCTTTTTGAATTTCTCAAGATCCATTCAAAAATAGCAAACTATCTATTAGTCTCTTATGCTGTTACTAAGATAAATCTTGAGGCTTAGCATTTTAAAATTTCCCACATATTATGGGTAAATAATAAACCAGTTTTTCCTACAGTGCATTCAGCAGAACTCATTCTCTACATCATGAACATACTGATAGATAATATTTTTTTAAAAAATTTGAAGTTCATTGTGCAATGAACAAACTAAAACAGTTTTGTCACTCTAAAGTTATATATGGTAAAAGAGGTTTTGTGACTACAGGACTTGTCCAAGTTTTGAACAGACTAATCTTTATGAATTACCAAGTATATAATATGTAAAATTTCCCTGTTCCCAAATAGCCACCTCCTCCTAGGAGGGAGGAGTAATATTTGACAGGTTGCTTATATCTTTGTATCTTTAGACAAGTTACCTGACATTTCTGATTCTTTTACTAGTACCAGTAGATAAATGTATGCAATTTTGAGGTGATCTTATAATTTATTACCCCCAAAACAAATATTCACATGGAACCCCTTTATAATGGAGTGAATATATTACTAAATTATTATTTCACAAAGCACACATTTTAAAATGCTGAAAGGTTCAATATTTATTGGTCTAGCAAAGTTATTAAGCATTTGCCATGCACCAGTTAGTTTCATTTCATTAACACACCCCAAAAAATTTATGAGAAATTGTAATGATACCCAGTAGTTATTTGGTGAAACAGAGAAATGTTGCTACTTGTCTAGCATTTCATGACTAAATAGGAAAAGCTAGGGTTTGAATCATGTCTGCTTGACTCCAGAATTAAGGCACTTTCCATTTGTAGCAGTTTGATATTGTTTATGAATTCCAAAAATAGGTATTGGATTATGTTTGTGAACTGGTTTGTTCCTCTGGGAATATTAGATTGTATTGGATTCAGAGGCTTTGGTTGGGCCACATCACTAGGATGGGCAGGGACTCACAGAGAAAACTACATGGCAAAGGAGTTAGTTAGAGTTTTGGTTGCTGGAGGCCCGATAAGTAAACACACAGGAGAAGAACACAGAGGAATAGAAATGGCTCCATAGTATTGGCAGAGCCCCTGGAAGAGAAAGCCTGATAGTCTACAGCTGACCTTTTGGAGAGAACAGAGCAGCTGAGCCCAAAGAGAAACGAGCCCTGGAAGAGAGATGAGACTTATCCCAGCCTACAGTTGATATTGGAAGAAGCTGGGACCATGGAGATTTAAGTGGAAGAGGAAGCCTGAATTCTTACAGATGTGGGCAGCCATCTTGCTCTAACATGTAACAACAGACTTTGGTGAGGGAAGTAACTTAGGCTTCTATCCCAAATAAATACTCTTTATAAAAGCCAACAGATTTCTGGTATTTTGCATCAGCACCCCTTTGACTGACTAAGACACGATTATAGCATGCTTGTTTTCTAAAATAAAGTTCCTATCCTTCCAACAAGTAATGCAGCAAGGATTTTGCATATATTAAGGCTGCTGGACTTTTCATGAGCTGGACTTAAGAATTTCTTGGAGGCAAGTCTTAGGTTCTGTCAATAGTGATATGTCTTGTGTTACTTAGGCCTTGGAGATGGTAAGTTCACAATAAGAATTTATTCAATGAATGAGTGAATGGCCTCTCTAAACATGAAAGTTGCAGAGAAAGAATAAAGTAGAAAGCACAGGACCTAGGAAATGTCCAGTAGAAATGGTTAAAACTGATTTGGTTGATACATTATAACAATGGAAATGACTTACGTTTGGTCTTTAGTTGAAAATTACTTTACATTCCTAATATTTAAATCTGTCCTTTCTCTTTTCTACAAGTCTTTTAAAAATTCTATGGCATTCATAAATTATTTTCATGGTATTTGTTTGGGGGATACTTAAGGAATGGAGTTAGTTTCTCTGGGTCTTCATGGTAGGTACTGGAGTCAAAAGTGATTGGGATAGTGCAAGTCTTTCTGAAATTTTACAGAATTATTAAGGATGGCTTTGGACCATTTAAGGGTTATTTTAAACCTTAAAATAGGCTGTCATATGGGTTATTGGATAACTATACAGTACATTGAAACTTCCTATGACAATTGAATGTACCAGATTAAATGTATATGGAAATATGCACAAAATTTACTTTATTCAAAATAGATGTAATTTACATATGATTTACTTTTTAATATAAATATAAGAAGCTAAAGGATATTCCTTGATTATTATTTTATGAAGACCCCATAGAATTTTTCATTAAAGAAATTGATCTCTTGGCAAGCTAAGTATTGCATTGGTGACTCTGTGGGGTGACAGAGTACTTCCTCTCCTGACTGCCACAGGCATAGGGCCAATGATTTTGAATCCAAACATAACCTCATGTGAAGCTTCCAAAAGGGGTTCTCTTTTATGAAGAGAGATGCTGTGTGGCTTATGGAAATGAATTTATTTTTATAAAATTGGAATTTTCAAATGATGCAAACACCTCTAATGTTAAAAACAAAACAAAATCTAAATTTCCTTCTGAAATATTATTAAGTATAATTATACACTGAAAGTATAATAAATAGCAATAATATATATAATACTTCAGTGCCTATAATATAAAACATTATAGTCAAATAAATAATTTCATAAATATAATAAATGGAGTTGCATCATTAGGTGAAAATACATGAAATGTTTTCAGATAAAATGTCCTTGCTCCTTTCCATCTCTCAGTTACTTTACAATAAAAGATCGTTTTTCTGTGTAAATTTGCTCAGGTTGCTTCTTTTCCCTTTTTAATATCTTTTACTGCCCATAAGATAAAAGTCAAAATACTTTACTCCTTTCACAAGATTCTGCATTACCAGGTCTCTACCTATTTCTGTAGACTCTTCCCTTATCAGTCTCTCCTCCTTTTTTGGACTACCATTCACATTAGCCTTATTTTAACCATCGATGTTCCATTTCAAGGATTGCATGAAGGTTGTTTATCTCTTCCCACTTTTCCAGGGTACCTCTTACTTGCTCATCAAATTTAATTTGAAATATCAATTTCTTAAGGAATCTTTTCATCTTGTCAAGTCACATTCCCCTGATATTTGGTCTCATAGTTTTCTTTAAAATTCTTTTCAGAGTTCATGAAGGCATATGTCATGAGAGTTTGGCTCTTAATTTTATATCTACATCTATAAATATCATATCTGATATTTTTTGAATGCAGGAGTCTTCAATAAATATTTCACATGTCTTCTTAGGCTAGAAGATCTTATATTTACAATTTTACAAAAATATTGTCAATCATGTGATGGAATGTTGGAAAGAAATCACAGCAACACATTTAGCAAATAGTAAGTAAATATCTGGGTTAAACATTTCATATTGTTGCTTCATGAACCTTGTGAAGTAAATTTACATTTTCAGAGATGAGTACCATAAGTTTGAGAGAATAAATAACTAATTATTAAATAAATATAAATTAATATATACATTTTTTCTGTATCTTGATATCGTCTTTTCATGAATTTACTTGTCAGATAAACCTGTGTTTAAAGAATAATTCTCTTATTAGTTGAAGAACAGAAAATTTAATGCTCTGTGACTTGTGAGAAGAGGATAGAAAAAGCAACACACCCTATGCTTGGCTTTATCTTGGGATGTGAACCCTTAAGCCCAGCTATGATGCGATAAGTAAGTCCAGGCCTTGTATTGGGCTTCACTAATAGGCTTGCTGAGGTCTCAGTTAACACCAAGGATCCCCTGCCAGACATTTGAGTAAAGAATCGTTTGAGATGATTCAAGCCCCAGTCACTGTCTTACTGCACCTGTATGAAGAAGTCTGAGTGAGACCCAACCAGCTAAACCCAGGTGATCTACAGAAGTAGAACTAAAAATAATAATTTATCATTGTTTTATGCCACTCAATTTAAATAGGGATAATAGAATAGACATCATCAAAGATAAGGCCAGTGACATTACAGTAATAAGTATTCAGATTGAAATATATAGAAATAAAAATAAAAGAACCTCAATGACATGTGGGGCAATATTAAGTGCAATTGAAATACAAGAAAAAGAGGGGAATAGAAACATTTGGAGAAATAATAGCCAAATATTAACTATTTTGGTTAAAATTATAAATTTATAGGCCCAAGAAGTTAAAAAAAAAAAACTGAGGAAGAAATATATAACTAAAAACATACCAAAATACATGCTAAATTTCTGACAATCCAATAATTAAAAGAAAGATATTAAAGGAAGCCAGAGCAAAAGGAAAATATGCAGAAAACAAGAAAAAAATTACAACAGATTTCTTGTCAGAAATTATGCATGCTCGAGGACAATCCTCAAGGTAGTAAAAAATTAAAAAAAGAAAACACATTGCCAACCTAAAATTAAAATACTGAAAATATCTTAAAGTTAAGATGAAATGAACACCTTTCCAAACAAGCAAAAGCTGAGAGAATTTATTGCTAGCAGACCTGCATCATAAGAAAAATTTTAGAAGCTCTTCAGACAAAAGGACAATGATGCAAGATGGAAATTTGGATAGGTGCAAAGGAAGGAAGAGTGCCAGGACTAGTAAATGGATGGCTAAATATAAAATTCAGTTTTCGATATTATTTATCTCATTTAAGGTAAGGTTTAAAACAAAAACAATAAAACTCTACTCTGGGGCTTATCATTTACATAGGAGGAAAATATGTGATAGCAATAGCACCAAGAATGGCAGGAGCAGAGAAATGCAACTGCCAGCTTTTAAAGTTATTATATAATACATAATGTGCCATATTATTTTTTTGAAAGTAGACTATAACAAATTAAAATGTATATTACAAACCATAGAATAACCACTAAGAATATAAAACAGGGTTTATAGGCAAGAAGACAATTTTTAAGATAACATCAAATCCCAAAAATAATCAATCAAAAATAAGTTAGAAAAAGAGAAAAATTAAGCTAAAGTTATAGGGATAAATAGACAAAAGTATGAAGATGACATATTGAAACTGAACTGTGTCAGCAATGCCACTAAATATAAATGGGCTATGTACTTCAACTTAAAGGCAAAAATACCAAACTAACTAGATTTATAATAAGCTGTGTAGGAGAAATTCACTTTAAATATAAAGACACAGGTTAAAAGTAGAAAGACATAAAATTATTTATTAATAAATACTAAGTAAAAGAAAGTTTGAGTGGCTATATTAATAATAGCCAAAATAGACTTCAGTTAAGAAATATTATCTGGAATGGAGTTTTTTCACTATGATAAAAGGGTCAACGCTTCCCAAAATAATCCTAAATAGATATGCCCCTAATAACAGAAATTCAAAGTACCTGAAGCAAAAAATGATAGACCTCATGAAAGAAAGCAATAAATCCCCAATTACACTTTGAAATTTCAACACTACTTTCTTAGTATTGATGGAGCAAGTAGAAAGTAAATCATCCAAGATACGTAAGACTTGAACAGCATCAGCAGTCAACCTTTCTGATACTTATGAAACATTCCACCCCCACAAAGCAGAACACATATTATTTTCAGTGCACAAAACATTCACCAAGGTTGTACTAAATAAAATTTTCAATGAATGTAAATAATACAAATTATGCAAAGTATAATTTCTGAAAACAGCAGAGTGGACTGGAATGAAACATAGAATGTTACCTGGAAATATTTCCAAATTGTTTGGAAACCAAATAACACACTTCTAAACATCCCATGGAACAGTGAAGAAATTATGAGGAAAACTAGAAATATTATCAATCAAATAAAAATGAAAGCACAACATAGTAAATTTTGCAACATGAAACTAAAAGAGTGTTTCAAAGTAAAATTTGCGGATTTAAGAGCTTATATTTTAAAAGAAGGATTAAAATCAGTTGTCTAAGTAGCCACCTTAAGAAACTAGAACAAAGAAAAGATATCAAACCCACTGTAAACAGATTAAAATTTAAAAAAACAAGGATATGAGTAGAAATAAAAATAGAAAATAAACCAACCATAAAGAAAATCATGAAATTAAAGCTGATTCTACAAAAAGATCAATGAAACTGATAATCTGAGAAAAATAGAGAGAGAACACATGTTGTTAATATCAGGAATGAAAGAGGGGATACTAGTTCAGATCATTTAATATCTTACAGATGTTTTAAAAAATAAGATATTATGGTTTCATACCAATGTATTGGACTACTTTCATTAAGTGCACAAATGCATTGACAAACTACCAAAGCTCAATCATGAAGAAAAAGGTCATCTAAAGACGTCTATATTTAAATGCAATACTGCCATTTTTACCATAATTATACTTCTCTATAATGATAGACCCCTTTACATTCACAGTGAACTGAAAATAAATGAACACCTCTGTAATAGAAAGTTCCCCATAAAAGCCCCTTCCCACAGATATCTGTGCCTGCTTAGTTTATTTTGAGAACATTCCAGACTTGAAAAATAAAACTACATTTAATATAATCATTCTTTTTACATATCTTTATTTCTCTTCTATTCTGACATTGTCTATAGTGAAGTTTTAAAATATGTTCATTATAGTGATAAAATATTTCCTCAAATTATAACCGTAATGTGATCTTAAATGTCAAACTGTAAATCATGTTTCAAATAATATCTTTGAGTTGTATATTTTAACTGGTACAGGTCTAATTAGTATATAAAGCAGATGGTCATTTGGCAGTACACCAAAATTAAAATTAAAATTAAAACATTTTTTGAAAAGCCTAGTTTGATCCTTTCCTGTTTTCTATGTCATATGCTTCTTCTGATGGAAGATCAGAATATGTGAAGAAGTAAATGATAAATATAGGCATATGGTACATACCTCCCCACTTTTAGTAAAGTCCAGTAGTTTGTGTTTAAATACTTCAGTTATTCCCAAATTTAGTAGTATGTTTTAGACTTCATTTTTTTAGTTTCATATTTATTTTAGTAACTGTCATTTTCAATTAATTTCCAAAAAACATGCTCCATGCATTCTGAGATATAATGCAATTTACTGGTTAATCTCAAGAACATTAAGGACAGATAGCTTGAGTTCATAGACTATGATAGCCACTTATTAACTGTTTGATCTTGTTTTTTTTTTTTTTTTTAAATACTGATTAACAATAATTCCTGGGATTATGTTGATGATTTGATGTATTGGTGCATGTTAAGGATTTACCAGAGTGTATTTTAAACAATATTATATAAGGATTACTAGCTTATCACTGCTGTTGCTATCACTATTTGATTAGCCCAACACAAGAAAGTCATTAGCTATTTTTCAAGTGGCTGTAAAGACGTGCTTTGTCATTAATGTCAATAACGTGTTCATTTTGTTCAGTAGGCAACAGAACTTTCATGTTTTTAAACAGTTTTCCTAAATTAGGGTGAAATCCTTGGTTTATCAAGAGATCAAGCAGTCCCTGAGCAGCAGTGACTACTGCTGTTGCTAAGTGTTATTTCCAAATATCCGTCTATCCAGGCTACAAGTCAATAACATACCCAAGTGGATTTAGGTAGTTTACTATTTTCACAGACAGTATAAGCACCCACGTCAGCAAGGCGCAGCACTGAACGAGGACGCCACGAGCAGTGGGTTTTTCTATTACCAAGCATCCCATCCAAGACTACTGTGAAGTGGTTTTAGAGTGTGCAGCTCTACCCTGAGGAAGGCAAAGATGAAATTTCCATGCCTGACTAGCACAAGGGAGGTGAGTGAGAAACTGCCTCATGGCAGCCTCCCCCAAAGAAGAGAAGCAGAGGTGAAACAACCTTGCAATGACTCTTCACAAGACTGTGATTTTCCATGTCCCTGGGAGGATCAGAAAGCACCCACCAAGTCTTTCGTTAGGCTACAGTTAATCTTTACCTATATGACCTACATGGAGATATACCATCATTATACCAAGATCACCATACCACGGCAGACCATTCACCTACATTTCTATAAACGATATTTTCTCTCCTCACATTAGGTTAAAAATAGCTTTAAAAGATTATCTTTGTTTGAAATCTTGGCTGTGTTCCAGGTTATATTGCCATCACCACCACCATTATCATCATCATCATCACTGAAACCTTTATAGTATTAACTGCCTTACATGCTCAAAAAGCAACACCATTTAATCATCACGACAGCCCTATGTGGTTAGCATTATTAATATCTCCAAGAGTAAGGGTGCATGAGAGATGTTAGGTAAGTGAATGCCAATGTGCAGTCTTTCTTTTCAGACAAATATTCCTATCAGACAGCTCAACTTTTATGAAGAGTAATAATCCTACCTCCAGATCAACTGACTTTAAAGTATACAGCTCTGTACTTAAACAGCCACACAGAGTAGCTGATGGGGGCATAGATCACTTTTATTTTGTCTTTGAGGTTTAGAAAAACAGAATATAGAGGTCAGTCTACTCTTTAAATCTATATGTTCCATAGATTTGTTTTTCCCTAAACTGTATCATTTTGCTTCTCTTAATGTTGCTTTTGCTGAATTGCACTTAACCTTTACGTTATTAACCTATTTTGAAATTACTTATTAAAAGAACTCTGTGAGACTCTTTGCTATAATTATTGGTGCTGCTGAGACCATTGTTAACTATGTTATTTTATCATCTTTGCATAAATATATGAGAAAATATATGCTTCCCAATATAGGTTATTCTGTCCCTTTTTGAATAAGTAGTTTGTTTTTCCTTATGGTTATTGTGAATAATTTAATTCAGGCTTTACAAATGCATGTTGAGAAAGTTCTGTTCTGGGTGATGTTACTAGGTATGTTGGAGTTGAAAAAAAAAAAAAGGTCATTGCCTCTTCACTAACAAATGTGCTTACTTAACCAAGTATCAAAGTTAATATGTTACTTTTCTTCAGGCTTTTCAAATCTTTGCTATGTGAAATTTGAACCTGTTAAAGAAGTGTATAAAGTGTTTTAAATATAAAAGCTAACCTGATCAAGGTATTCTTTTCTTAATGTACTGATCAATATGTGTAAAACATTTCATTGACCATATTTTGTCTTTACCCTAACCTCTTCAAAGTTGATAGCCCGAGTTATGGCTCCATAATAGGAAAGATGTAAGACTTCATGGTAATCCTCGCTTCCTATTTACATTGTTCCTTTGCTTTTTATTTTTCAAATAATTATTTTCAATTACAATGTACTTTTGTTTTACTCTATGTTAAACATTCTATCCATTTTTCAAATAAAAAACAAACAATAACCAATACAATAAATGTTGAATTGATAAAATTGTTCTAGTTATATTCATTATCACCTCCAGCCACCAGAATTGATAGCACAGTAACACTATAAATAACTTATTTTTTTAAACTAGAGTTTTAATATATAGAACATTGTAGAATTTGGCTCACTTTTTAGATGAAGCATAATACTGTACCACCGAGCCCAGTTGTTAAATAGAATTTCTCTCTAAATTATTTTTATATTATAATAAGATTCTAAAACAAGTGAGCATTATTAGGCCAAATGAATTGTCTTAACCATTTTCAACTCATACCACAAGTTTACAAAATCAGCCTCAGGCACTGGAAAACTTAAAAGCCAGTCTGATAGTGTTTCTTACAAATATTCTTTGAATTTTATGACTTGTCTCCCACATGAGGCGTAATAGTTTCAATGTTCTAATTAGTACTTGTGTATATTGCTATTACTTTGTCTCTTTAATCACATTATTAGGATGGTTATGGAGATTCCTTATAGAATCACACTTTATAATAGTGTTTCTAATTTGAATATGTCCTTTTTTATGTTGTCTGATTCTGAAACATCATAAACTCATTTTATGGGTCCTTTGATAGTAGTCACTTTCCTTCTTTATGCTTGATTAGAACATACAGTACTAAGTAATAAAGAAATTTCCTGAAGCTTTAGAGTTTTAGCATCAGAAAAAAGAATTGAGCTTCCTTTCCCATGTGTAATTATGCTGGGACAAGTAAAGATATTTTTAAAACAGCATCATTCTTTCAATGCTTTCTTGGGATGTATACAAGGAAATCTGCTGAACTGATATTTGACTGCTTTTTCCAATTCAACCTAATTGTTATGAGCCCTGGTAGTCCAAAGACTCTACTCTGTAAATATTAATATTTTATTAGACAACATATATCATTTAAAAAAGAAATCCTTTAACCATTATAAATGGATATGGATAGACTGACAAATATCAGAATGGGGGAAGTGAAAAATAAAAGCACGGAACTGTTCCAAAGCCTCTTGAATTGAGACTTCAAGACCATTGACTGGAATAGTCTCTGCCTTTATTTCCATCTTTTTCTTGAAAAAGGGAATAACTTGGAGAAGTGAAAATGGAAAAAATTTTTATAAACTTAAACTTTACTAAATTTCTTGGTCCATGTATATTCAGGAATAGTTTCACCAAACCCTTTCCAAGGTAGTTTTAGCCGTGGTTTTCTTTTTAACTTTTTTAAAATAAAAGTTTATCATTCGTATATGCACATACATATACAAGAAGTGTGTAGTAAAAGTTGTGAACTTACAAAACAAACATGTATATAACATCATACAGGGCTCCCATACAACACCTTGCATTGTTGTGAAACAGTTGTTACAAACTATGAAAGAACATCAAACTATTACTACTAACTATATCCAATATCTTACATTTGGTGTATTTTAAATCCTTCAAATTTATAGCCAATCACATGGAAGACGTCTCTTATACAGTGCCACAGAATTATTACAATATATGTAAAATCACCTTTTAAGGCCTAGGTGCATTTTGTCTTTGTTTAATTTGATTCCCAAAAGCAGAATCACAAAATTCAATCTTTTTCTACCATTTATAATAACTTGTTTCTCTCTTTATTACCTTCCAAATCCCTTATATTAAAATAATTTTCAACAATAGCTGTTCACATCCCATTAACTCACAGACACATCTATAAACCTCCATCACCATTACAATCACAATAGACATACAGATGGATTTTGCTGACAAAATCTTTTAGAACAGGATTTAGTTCTGTTTTCTCTCTGCTTCCCTGCATTACTTTGGAATAGAGCTTGGCATAGGGATGCCGTATTTAACAAATATAAATACTGATAGTTTAATTTGCATTTCAGATAAACAGGAAATTTTTTTTAGATCTATTCCATGCAATATTTTAGACATATATATATATATATATATACACTAAAAAACAAAACAAAAAAACCCTGTTGTTTATATGAAATGCAAATTTAACTGGACAACTGGTACTTTATATGGCAACTGGAGCTTGTACCGAGAGAGCATAGAAGTAACTACATATGTTCTCAAGGTGAAAAAGAATGAGAGTGGAATGAGTGCTGCTGGATAAATGCTTTCTAGTTTGTCAAGGCAGTTGGATTACTCTTGCCACCCTATTCCACAGGGAAATGCAATTTAGAGTATAGTCAAAAGTAGTTTTAGCTTGGAAACTTAAATCTTAATATAGAATTCTTGAAATCCAAGGCAATAACTTTCACTACACCCACTTAAATCAAAGATCAGAGAACGACAGCCCAGCACAATGTCAAAGGACTTCTGAGACTCTGACAAGATATTGCTGAACTTTGGAGGAGCATGTGGACTGCAAAGTTATAAAAGTAGTGGATAAATGAGAGAAGCAAGGACTACCAGACACGCACATGATTAGGGAGGAGCCAAAGGCATTTCATTCCCCTAGAGCAACTTGGAAAGATAGTTTCAGTAAGAGCAAAGAATACCCTCTGGAGCAGTAGTTTCTAAGTGTGGTTTTACATGGAAAAAGCAGATTGATGGTAGACTGGGGAAGTTAAAATTACACATATCTCACCCCATCCCAGACATTCCATTTTAGTATATGCTAGGGCAGCTATAATTTTTAAAAGCAGTAAAGGGATTCCATTGTGTAATCACAGTTGAGACCTCCAGATAGACCTTCTTAGTTTAGAATGTTTTAATAGAAGTATAATTTCTTCCCCAATGTGTCACTCATTTTGAGACTCATTAGTTTGTGATTATGTGGCAAATTCCATAGACACATAAAATGTAAATATTTATGTATATGCACACATATATATTTATATAAAAGTGAGTAAATATATATATATACACACACAGGCATAAAGTGTATATGATAGAAAGTTTCATTATTTACAACTGTATCTTCCTCCATTTTTAGTTTCAAGAAGAATTTGTTTATACTTGTGTCTGACCAAAATCATTTCCAAAGTATTCTTCTTAGGTAAGATACATGAATGAACTACACTGAGTTTTTGAACAAACTTAAGTAGAGTTTATTCTACAATGACAGGTAAATATGACTGGTTACAGGATTTTTATATTTCTGACCTTTTCTCTCATTAGTTGGTAGACGCTATTCTATTCTCACTAAGCTCCTAGTGTTCATGAAAAAAACATAAGTTTAATGCAAATTCTTTGTTAGCTTTTCTTTCTGCTGAAGAGTCTGTAAGAGTTTTTCTTTAAACTTACGTTTCAGGAATTGTAAAAGTTTGCACTCTAAGATGTTTTATATAAAATTAGGAGTATGTATTTTAGAAAAAAATCTATTAGGTGTACAGTAAGAAAAACAAAAGAAGAAAAATCTATTAGGTGATATTTATATGCCCAAACCATTAAAACATTCCATTTCATATGCAATATGCCTTAAAGTTAGAATATATATTCAATTAAAAAAATGAATTTCAGTAAAGAAGGTAGGCTGGCCACTGAAATTAGTCCATATATGGTGACTCTGAACTTGGGGAATTGACCACTATCCGTAATTTGAACCTTAGGCTCAGAAAATTGTGTTTTTTAAAATTAACCCCAGGTACTGCTTGACTCTAGAAAGCTCATAAAGTTACAAGCAAATAAAAAGAATGTAAATATATTAAATTATAATAAGAAAAATAATAAATTGTGCACAATATGTTGGAATTAACTTAGCCATTATATCCTTCACTTGAACCCAACTTATCACAAGAGCATATAGCAAATGCTCATTCACTCATCAATTAAAAAATATCAAATATCTATCATGTGCCAGATACTGTTCCTGGTGTTAGTGATAAAGAGTTAAACAAGGTAGACATGATTCTTGTTATCAGAAGGCTTATATTCTAGTTGGAAGGATAGGTATAAACAACAAATTGGTAAATAAATAGAAAGATGAGTAGATAAATAAACAAATGCCATATTCTGTGACAGAGAATCTTAAGGTTTTAGAGACTCATATAATATAAGGATATAATCTACTTTGGAGGTAAAAGGAAATGTGCTCTGAGAAGATAATGTTCAAGCTAAGATCTGAAAATATATTTTTTTAGGTGAAGAGATTGTGAGAAGTGCATTCAGGACAGAACACTGCTTGTCTGCAGGTTCTGATGTGGGAAGATATTTGGTTTTCAAGTCACTGAATGAAGGCCAGTATGCCTGGAGGATGGAGAGCTGGGGGATAATGGGGTGAGATGAGCTACAAATACAGAAAGGGTGCAGATAACACAGGGTCTTGCAGGAAATATGGATTATATATTTATGGCATAGAAAGTTACTGAGATGTTCTAAGATAAAGAGTGCTAGGTGGAGAGTGGACTGGGCAAGGGCAAAATTGTAAGTGAAGAGATCAGATAGGAGGAGGCCACAGCAGTAGAAGAGAAAGGAAAGTATAAATGTTGGAGTAGGGTTACTTCAGCAGAGATGAAGACAAATGAAAAAAAGTTAAGATATATTTTGGAGATAGAAATCACAGAATTTGGAAATGTATTGGATATGAGAAATAAAGTTAGTGGGGATTAATTTTAGCAATAAGCTGCATGAAACAACCACTTAAAAATATAGGAAATGCAGAAGGTAGAATAGATGAGAAGGGCAAGACTTCAATTTTGGGCAAGTTAAGGTATACATGTGAGTAAGATAGTAAACCTAGATATGTTGATTAGGCATATGAATATATTATCTAGAACTTAGAAGAGATCTGATCTGGCAGTACAACTTTAGCACCACTGACATATAAAGGTGTTTACTCCTATGGGAGTAAAGATTATTAGTGAAACAATGGAATGTGAGAAATAAAAAGTGGTCAGGATTGAATTCTGAAGGAAACCCTAACATTTAAATGATTTTAAAGGTATCTGTCAAAAGAGGCTAGAAAGGAACAGCCAGAGATGTGGGAGCAAAATAAAGAAAATTGTGAAGGGACCTGAGAAGTTATTTGGACTTAACTAAGTTGATGAGCTTCAATGACTCTGACAATTACTAAAGACAGTGTGGATTGGGCTGATTGGTGAATTGAGTAATAGGTGATGAAACGGAAATCATGTGTGTGGACAGCTTTTTAAGAAGCTATGCTAAAAAAGAAGAGTAGAGAGAAAAGGAGTCAAATGGAAAAAGCTGCAGGTCAAGGAAGTGTGTGCTTTTTTTTTTCAAGTGAAGGAGATAGTCTGACTGTTACTTAAAATAATCTAGTAGAAAGAGACAGAATATTTTTAATGCATAAAAGAATAAAGACAAGCAAGTTGAGAGTAGATGAGAAAATAACATATGTGGAGACATTTGAAAGAATGAGTTGACCCTTCATTCTCTGTCGAAAAAGGAAGGAATATGGTGCAAAAAGATACCAAAATGTTTATATCTACAGTAGAGAGAATATAAGAAGTTTGAATCTGATGGCTATTTGTTCCTCCACCAGAGTCTGAAGATAGCTGGGGGCTTGTGAACACGGAGTGGATACTTGCTTCAGGGCAAGATAGAAAATAGACAATGAAATATTTGATGTAGTTAGTGAAAGAGGGAGCTTACAAGAGAATTCAATTAACATTTCAGGGGACTATTGAATGCCCATTTGAGAATGGTGGCCATGAATGTATAAAGTCCCAAATTTTCCTTTCTATGTCTTTGCTATTCCAACATCCACATGAGCTTGCATATCATGGTCTATGAGGACTGCGCCAGCACCTACCATCACATCTGCTCTTTAACCAGGAAGGGGAGAAAAGCAAAGGAAGAACCTGCTCTTTTCCAACTAAGGACTCAAGCCAGAACTTCTGTTCACATCCCATTGGTTAGAACCTATTCATACAACTGCATCTAACTGTGAGATAGCTTAGAATATATCATTTTTTCTGATTGGCCATATGCCTAAGCATAACTTTTAGTAGAGAAGAACGGGTAAGTTAGCAGTCTCTGCCACTAGTACTATGGACTTTATGTGGGAAACAGAAACAAAGGAAAGGAGGGGATGCTACTTAGGTAACAGATCCCTCAGGTAGTCAATATTCCTCTCACTTTTCTGTAGAGAAAAGTGTGCAGCTGAATAACATGGATTTCAACCATGAGTGACTGATTGCTTAAAATCCTGCCAAAGAGGGTCAGACACTCCTCCCTCCAGTCCTCTCAACATTCTTTCACCTTAGCAATGTGATTAGAAATAAAACGACTTAAAACTCCATTATTAAGAGATAACCCCTGTCAACATTTTGGTGTTTTCCAATATTCTTTTCACCATTATTACAATTAACTGTAGTAGTAGGTTGTGTTTTACAACAATATATCATTACATAATATTTTATCATTAAAATTTCCCTTTTTATTAGCATCCTTTTTTGTAAACATTGTTTTCAATGGGTATATGAGATTTCATTATATAGTTAACCTGTAATAAATTTGTTTCCTTTATCACTGAACTTGCTGTTTTTCTTATATTCTGCTGAAGATTTTTAGATATATATTTTGCATAAATATTTGTATATTGCAGCTCTAATAATTTTGTTAAGATTAAGTACTAAATCCCCATTCTTCTTGAGAAGCATGCTCTATTACTTTTAGAACTCTTGATAGTTATTTCCAAATTCCTTCAGAAAAGCACTATATGAAAGTAGAAACTTGTTTCCTTGCCAGTATTGTCTAATGCCGAATTTTAGGAGTTGTCCAATGATATGTCATTGTTCCTTAATTTTGCATTCTCATTATCATAATAAATCTTATTGAATATTAAGTACCAGGCATGAGGGTCTTTTATGTAAGTTGTAAAACAAGAACTCAAACTCTGTATTCCATTTTTTTATCTTAAACTTTTCTTTCAGAAATTTATTAGCTATTTGTAATTTTCCTTTTGTGACTTGAAGGCAGCATTTACTCGTAGTTTAGGATGTTAGATCATGACTAGAATTCCCATGGACCTTGTAGTAATTATGTGATCTTAAAATAATCATTCCGTTTCCTCATCTGAACATTGGTGGTAATAACAGTATTTAATTGGTTGTGTGGTTTTCCTAGTCTAATAAAGTTACATTTGTATAGTGTTTTTCATTTAATGAAGTTTCAATAAACTTTGGCTCTCTGAATTTCCTTTTCCTGTGTTTCACTCTGTCTCTTGGGTATAGGGTAAAATGTCTCTCATTAATTGTAACTAAGATTCATATGCTTTGTATGTGTTATGAATCATTTTTAATATTTATTCTAAATATTTTCATAGTTTATTTACTTTCAAATCCCTCTTAAAAATTTTTATTAAATAAGCATATCTTATGTGTAAACAATCTTATCTCTTATGAATTCTGTTATTTTATTTTTGAAGTGTTGCAAAATATGAAATGATTAAAATCCTTACATATATTTGCTTTTATTTTTGGATTTTGTTCTTTTGCAGTTTAATAATATCTTAATGATAAAATAATGACAGTCCACATCTGAACATTTGGAAAATATAAACAAAATACAAGAAAACATTGCCACCTTTTTGAACCACAACAAGGACAATTAGCCCTTTGTTATCTTTTATGTCTATTTTTATGTGTATTAGTTTTATTCCATTTAGACCATAAAATATAGAGTTGTGTCAAACTTTTGTCAAAGGTAGTTCTTGAAAATTCTTTGAAAAAATTTTAATAGCTGCATTTGAACATTATACTTTAAAAAATATTCTATTTTAAAAATAATATGAGTTTTTATTTATATTTACTTTTAAACATCATTAATGATACTCTTAGAATAATTTTTAAATATGGAAAGGCTGAGTTTAAAAGTTTTGATCTATTTAAGACTTTCATAGAGAGAGCCTTTTTTAAAAGTTTTAACTTATTTATTCTTATCAATTTTTTTTAAGTTGACTTATAAATAGTTTTCATGTAATTTACATATATTACTGAAATTTTAAACATATGAATGAATTTGGGGAGTGTTGGCATTTTTATAATACAGAATCTTTCTTTTCGGGAACATAGCATATGTTCATTTATCCACATTTTAATTTAAATCTTTCAGGAAATTTTAGAAAGTTTCTTTACATTTCTTGCAAGAATCATTACTAGGTGTTTTATATCATTCATGTGGGTGGTACTATACATAAATAATGGATATGTAAGGTAAGGCCTGAATCACTCAGGGAAATTGTAGGTTTTATACTTAAGTTAGTCCACTAAAAAGAATAAATCTTACTTTATTTCTCCGAAAAAAAATTTTTTGGAGGTTCCTAGCAAATTTTAAAAAATTCCATTAATTACAAATTATATTTATTTTGGAACCAAAAGGATTTGGCAAATTCAAAGTAAATATCTAATTTGATGTGTCATGATGAATTTTTAAAATCATGGAAACAGTTGTTTTTTCCCCCAATATATGTATTTACATACCTTGGTCTTGTTTTTGTTTACACTTTATTGAACAATAGACCTGCAGATTAGTCCATAACAGTACTAAATTATGAGAACATGAGCTAACCTCAAAGGTTAATGAAAATATAATTAACATTGCTTGTGCTACATGTAGCTGAAAAGAGTCATAAATCCTATCAATCCTTCTTACCTCACAAATTATTGACCTGATAGGCAATAATCACTCAGCTTTATTGTGTTAATTTAGCTAGTGTTCGAACAGTCTTGAGCTAAAAATAAAAAACAAAAAGTTCAACAACGAAACTTAATCAAATTATGCACACACACACACTAATACATCATAAGAAATGATAATATTTAGAGAGTATTTTGACATAAAATATTTGATTTCAGGGAAGCAGATGTAGCTCAGTGGTTGAGCACCCACTTCTCATGTACAAGGTCCCAGGTTCAATTCCCAGTGCTTCCATAAAAAAAAAAAAAAAAAAAAAAAAAATTGGATTTAAAACTTAGATGTTCCTTAAAAAATATCTTTGAATTTTAGAGCACAACAGAAATTAAAAAATATTGTAGGCATTGAACCATTCAATAATTAAACATTTAATTTAATTATAGTGGAAGAATTTGTATTAAACTATTAAATTTTGAATCTTTCTTCAGCCTACTCCAGTCAGATAAATAGAGCATAATATGGAGGTAACATGTTCTAGAAATTAACTCAAACTTGGATTAAATCTATTGGGTTTACATTCTAAGGCTTTCAATTACCAGCGGTATAACATTGTCATTTTTATAAACTTGTGATTTCTTATCAGTAAAATAGGTTAAATAATAGGCCCCATGCATTTTTGTTGTGAGGAATGACTAATATATTTATCATTGTGTCAGACCCTCAATGAATATTAGTTGAATGAGTATTGCCCTGTATTTCCTGAATGCCCACCTAAACTTTAGAATGGAATTCTGGTATCTCTATCCTGACACCTTTTAGCATGTAGCAGGATGAATTTCAATGTGAAGCCACCCTGTTGGGTCCTGCACTTTAAGTGCAATTCTGCTATTTAGTTTTGAATATGCATAAATATATAAGGAAATCAATGTTAGGTCTTCTCTTCAAATCAATTTCTGTTCTATGCCCCTCAAGGTAATGTTTACTTAGCTACACTTGTCATGGCTGGGAGTGCAAACTTCATCCAATCATTTAATTAAGAGATGTAAGATAACGTTCAGTAGTTAAATATGTTAATAGTAATGAACACACATATTTTACTTTAAAGACATTCACAACACTATATACTGTGGTGATACTTATTTAACTTATGATGAAACAGGAATCTAAAAATCTGGGTGATCACTAATATTGTCTATAATTTCATTATGCCCATAAGCAAGGAATGTTATTAGTTTCAATTGAGGGGTGAATTAATCAAGAGTCTTTCAATTGAAAATAATAAAATCCAACTCAGGTTAGCTTAAATTGAAGAAGGAATTGATATAGTCAGGTAATGGACAAGATCATGAAAATATCTTTACTGATAAGTGACAAGTATTAGAGATAATTCTAATTGGACAAATTTCTGTGCTAAAATAATGGAGGCACTTGCTTGGTCAGACCTCGGCCATCTGCTATTCCCTGGGAGTATATTTACTGAGGAGATATACATAAAGATTGAATGAAAGAAAGTGATTCCCAAGCAAATGTGGGATGAAAATTAAATGCACCTTCTTCATGGAAAATCACCTGTCCTGCAATATTCCATTGATTTTTTTTTTCAACAAATCAATTTTATTGATACATACTAATAAAGCACAAATGCATCCAAAGTGGTATGCTTATGGCATCTGGTACAATCACATAGCTGAGCATTTATCACTTCAATCATTTCTAGAGCATTTTCATTATTCCAGTAATAATAATAATAATAATAATAATAATAATAATAAACAAACACCAAACAAACAAAACTCATCGCCTCTCAATCTCTCTAAGCCTCCTCTGCCAAACATAGTGGCTATTCTATTTCCCTCTCTCTAGTTTATTTGCATTTATATCTTGTAAAAGCAATCTAATATATGCAATATCACCCATATTCGTATTCTACATGAAATTTACTATGTTACACAGTTAAATGGTAAATTTTTTAGCCTTCTTCTAGTAATATATATGTCCTTAGACTTTCCCTTTCAATCACTATCATGCCCATATAACAGCTCTGTTAGTTATAAACACCATGATGTGTTTATGCAGAATTGGTTGAAGGTCATTTATAGATCTTTGGAAATGAATGGAAATGGTGAGACAACATCCATTGACTTTTTTTAGATTTATTGAAGTACATAACTCATAAATGAACATGCATAAACAGTAAGTGTATAGTAGTAGTTGTGAACTTAAAAAACAAACATACATAACATCATACAGGGCTCTCATACCTCACCCTACCATCAATACCTTGCATTGTTCTGAAACATTTTTAACTAATGATTAAAGACCATCCTCAAAATATTACTACTAACCAAAGTATTTCCCCCATCCCACCATATTATTATTTTTATATCATTTATACATTATATACATAAACAATAAGTGTATAGTAAAAGTTGTGAACTTACAAAGCAAACATTCATAACATCATACAAGGGTCCCATACATCAACCCTCCACCAACACCTTGCATTGTCATGAGACATTTGTTACAAGCTATGAAAGAATATTGTCAAAATCTTACTACTAATTATAGTCATGATCTTACATTTGGTGTATTTTTCCCTCAACGCACCCTATTATTATTTTAAAATATATTTTTATGACAGAAGTTGTAAACTTACAAAACAATCATGCACATGTGAAGAATTCCCAAACAACACCCCTCTATCAATACACCACACCGTGGTGGAATATTTGTTACAAATTATGAGATAATATCATCCGATTATTACCAGGTTCACAGAGTACATTTGGCACACATTTTCCATACTCCCCCTTTATAAACACAGTACGTCTTTGGCATAGATGCAAGAATATTACATTGTTACTATTAACCACTCTCCATAGGTCACTCCAGTTGTATTTTTCCCATGCTTCTCCACATTCCCATCACCCTGCAGTAGCGATGTACATCTGCTATAAGCCCACAAAGGACAGTCTTGCATCTGTACCATCAACCACTCTCTCATTCACCTCTGAATTTACTGTGCTATTCAGTCCCTAGATTATTCTCCAGCTTTCTGTCAATTGGCATTTACATCCCTAGACTACCATTTTCAGCCACATCCTCATTTATAAACCAGCTGTTACTCACTATAATGTGTTACTACCAACTCTGTACATTTCCAAACTTTTACAGTAAAACTAATTAAAACTTCTACATACATTAAATATCAGTAGTCCATCTCAGTCTTCTTCTTATCTCCTTTAAGAATCCACCACTACCACCAGGTATTGAAGATATTTTCCTACATTTTCTTCTAGAAGCTTTATAGTTCTTGCTTTTATATTTAGGTTTTTGATTCACTGAGTTAATTTTTGTATAGGGTGTGAGATAGGGGTCTTCTTTCCTTCTTTTGCTATGGATATCCAATTTTCTCAGCACCATTTGTTGAATGGACTGTTCTGCCCAAGCTGGGTGGATTGACATACTAGTCAAAAATCACTTGACCATAGATGTGAGGGTGTGTCAATTCGGTTCCATTGGTCTGTGTGTCTGTCTTTATGCCAGTACCATTCTGTTTTTACCACTGTAGCTAGGTAATATGACGTAAAGTCTGGAAATGAGAGTCTTCCAACTTTGCTTTTCTTTTGTAAGATGTATCTAGCTATTCAGGATCCCTTACCCTTCCAAATAAGTTTGATAATCATGTTTTCCATTTATTTTAAAAATGCTGGTGAAATTTTTATCAGGATTGCACTGAATCTGTATATCAATTTGAGTAGAATTGACATCTTAATGATATTTAGTCTTTCAATCCATGAGCATGGAATTTTCTTCCAATTATTTAGGTCTCTTTTTGGTTTCTTTTAACAATGAGTTGTAGTTTTATGAATACAAGTATTGTAATTGTTGGTTAAGTTTATTCCTGAATATTTGCGCTTTATTTATCATATTTTATTTTCACCACTCTGTTGACACTTTTAGTTACTTGAATTGATATAATCTTCATTTCTAGACTCTCTTCCAGGACTCTCTCTGCTGTCTCTTTCAAGGCAGTAGCACACCCTTTAGTATTTCTTGCAAAGCAGGTCTCTTGGTTACAAATTCTCTCAGTTTGTGTTTATCTGTGAATATTCTAAACTCATCCTCATTTTTAAAAGACAATCTTGCTGGATATAAGATTCTTGGCTGGAATTTTTCAGTGTCTTAAATATATCATACCACTGTCTTCTGGCCTCCATGGTTTCTGATGAGAAATCAGAACTTAATCTTATTGAGTGTCCCTTATACATTATGCATTGCTGTTCTTCTGCTGATCTCAGAATTCTCTTTGTCTTTGGCATTTGGCATTCTGATTAGTATGTGTCTTGGAGCTGGTCTATTCGTATTTTTTCAGATGGGAGTACATTGTGCTTCTTGGACATGGATATCTATGTCCTTCAATATAGGGTTGGGAAATTTTCTACCATGATTTCTTCAAATATTCCTTCTGCCCCTTTTCCTTTCTCTTCTTCTTCTGGGACACCCATGACATGTATGTTTGCAAACCTCTTGCTGTCCTTTAGTTCCCTGACACCTTGTTCAAGTTTTTCCAATCTTTTCTTCCATCTGTTCTTTCGTGTGTTCACTCTCAGAGGCCATTTCTTCAAGCTCACCAATCCTTTCTTCTGCATCCTCAATTCTGCTATTATATGATTCTAGTGTATTTTTAATTTCATTTATTGCAACTTTCATTCCCATAAGATCTGCTGTTTTTCTATGTATGCTTTCAAATTCTTTGTGCTCATCCAATGTCTTCTTAATATCCTTTAATTTCTTTAGCCATCTCATTGAATTTATTATGGAGATTTGTTTGAACATCTATGATTAGTTGTCTCAACTCCTTTATGTCATCTGGAGGCTTATCTTTTTCCTTTAACTGGGCCATATCTTCCTGTTTCTTGGTGTGGATTGTAATTTTTGTTAGTGTCTTGGCATCTGGCTTACTAGAGTATTTATTCTGGATGCAGTTTTTCTCTTTAGTTTAGGTCTTCCTGCCCTTTCTCCCTTGCTGGTTGTGTAGTAGGAGCCAAGGATGTGGTTAGTGCTGTAAGCTGTGGAAGTTCAAGCTGCCCCAAGGATCAATGAAGCTTCTCCCAACTTCTCCTTTGCCAGGGGTAGGGACAGAGCCACAGCTGTGTGGAATAATTCAAGTTGTGCAGGCCTAGATTGTAGTTGCCCAGAAATACGGGTGAAGCTTCACACCCCTTTCTCCCCTGCCTGTTGCCTGGATAGGTTGGTGCAGAGCCTGCCAGCCTCCTCCCCCTAGAGGTGGGGTTGAAGCCTAGGCTAGAGTTGCAGGCCAATCTGGGTGAAAGAAACAGTTCTCTACCATCACTGTGATTTTCAGTCAGCCTGGCTTCCCTTCATGCTTCCTCCCTGCCCCAGGTGAGCCTGGGGTTTAGGCTAGAGCGGCAATCTGATCTAGATGGAAAAAAGCTGGTCCCTACCAGCACTGTGATTTTCAGTCAACCCTGCTTTCCCTTATGTCAGGCACAGAGTTAAGATGGCAGCCACTGGTCTCTTTCTGATTTGGACAGGTTCAAACTTAAGCCATTCTGAGGATTATACTTTAGCCCGCCAAATTTACTAATTAGTAGCGGAAGTTGGTGCCCACCCGTCTCTTCCTCCCCTGTTCTGGGAAATGGAGCTTTCAATTCCAGCTGCGGAACAGCTCCCAAGGTGGCTTGTGCCTTCAGTGGAGGTTTGGCACTGGCCTCCGTGGTGTGGAGTGCTCTACTTTGTAATCTTCCCTGCAGATGGGCAGTCTCCTCCTTCCATTCTTTCAAGGATGTTGCAGGATGCACTTCTGGTCTCCTGGAGCCCCAAACAAGTGCTCTAGATAGCTCTGGGAGATCACCAACTGCCCCATAGCAGGAGCTTATTCTAGGAGCTCTTTACTCTGATGCCATCTTGTTGGTTGTTCACATTTATTGATTTTTAATAAACAATATGTGGCATTTCTTCTTTACCAAATTGGAAATTATATTCTTCTTTGGAAACTGGAGTAATAATATAGTTATTGTGTTCATTTAATATTGCTGTCATAGCAAATTACTACAAATATGGCAGCTTTAAACAACACAAATTTATTTTCTCATGGTTTCATTCTGTCAGACATCTGACATGGTATGGCTGGTTTTTCTGTTCACACTAAAATTAAAATATCTGCCAGGACTGTGGCTCTCCTCCAAAACTCAAGGTCTTTTTCCCAGCTCACTGGTTGTTGACAGAATTCAATTCCTTCTTACACTTTCTATGGTAAAGTTTCTATCCATTATAACCTCCTCCCAAACCATCCTTCAGACTCCTTTCTAAAGCAAATGTAACTATATAATTTCTTTGCTTTAAAGTGTTCATTTATTCCTAAAGGTATTAAGATAAAATTTTAATTTGCTTTACATACCTGATCATTAATTATCCGGTTTTGGTTATTTCTTTTTGTCAAATCCTGCTGCTCCATTCAAAATCACCTTTCATTCTAGTAATGTGTAACGCTTGCATGTTCTGAAAGTGACACACTGTCTTCCTCTTCACTCTTTTACCTTGCAGACTCAAGGATTGAATGCACTGCCTTGCCTAAACATGGATCATTTCTATAAGACCTTGAAATTTCCCTCAAAACTTCTTTTTTTTCAGAAGACTTTCTTGATTCCCCAGTTGAATTTAGGTGTCTGGAATCTATGCTCTCATAACAGAGTTTACTATGGTAACATTTATCTGCTGTATTCCTTTTATTGATGCCTCTTTTAATTTTCTTCATTACTCTTTAGGTTACCGTGTTGTTATGGATTGAAGTATATCCTCCACAAAGATATGGTCAAATTCTAACCTATGGTTCTGTGATAAGAACTCATTTGTAAATGGGATCTTCAAACATCCTATTAAGATAAGATCAAACTGAATAAGGGTAGGTCTTAATCCACTGTGTCTGGCATTCTCATTGGCAGAGGAAATATGGAAACAGTGGCAGTAGGAAAAAGAAGGAGGCAAATGGCCTTGTGATGGAGGTAGAAACTGAGTTATGGATTGCGGGCAAGCCACAACTGAAATTCTACAGAATTCACAGAAAACATTATCTTGCTGACACCTTAATTTTGGACTTCTAGTCTCTAAATCTGTGAGACTGTAATTCCTGTTGTCTAAGTCACACAGTCTCTGGTAATTTGTTACAGAAACTCTGGCAAATGAAGACATACATCTCATGGAACTTGGTTTCCCCAGTACCTGGTCCATAGTAGGCACTTAATAAATGTTGGTTGAATTAATTTTTAAAAACTGAGTATTTTCTTTAGCATACTCATCCAAAAATAAGGCTTCAGAGCCAAATCAAATGTTCTTTTTCTAAGAAAGGTGTGGTAGGGTGAATAATGTTCTCCCAAAGATGGTTCTGTTCTAAACCCTAGAATCTGTGAATTTGCTGCCTCACATAGTAAAAGGGGCTTTGCAGATATGATTAAATTAAGAAGACTGATCTTAGGAAATTATCCTCGATTATCAGATAGGGCCAATCTAATCACAAGGGTCTTTATGAAAGAGATGGAGGAAGATAAAAAAAAGAAAACTATATGACAGTGAAACCAGAGGTTGGAGTGATACACTTTGAAGACGATGGAAGGGATGATGAGACAAGGAATGTAGGAAGATGCTTTCTCCCCCAAAGCCTTCAGAAGGAACATAGCTTTGTCAACACTCTTATTAGACTTCTGATATCCAGAACTGTGAGATAATAAATTCATGTTGTTTTACATGATTAAGTTTGTGGTAATTAGTTATAGTAGTAATCGGAAACTAATACAAAAGGAATAAGGGGGAGAAGAAAGTTTTGTGTCATTAAGTATGTGTCTAATGCAATCAGACAATAAAATCTTCATATATCCAGCATGCTTACTTTGGCTCTGGAGACTTGATTAGTGTAGTTTCATGAGCCAAAACACCACCTACTTTAGACAGTACTGGACATACCCTGATAAAATTTTTTCTCTGACTATCCATATTCTTTTGATTTTCTTTTTTTAAATTATTAAATTATGTTGTTATTTGCTTAAACTATAATCAATCCTTGTTACTATTTTTTTCTTGGGAGACAACTTAGTATTTTGTTTTACTTTCTTCTATCAGATATTTGTGTTATCCTCCAAATAAGTGGTTTAAGATTGCCTTTTTAAAGCTTTTGTGAAAAAGTACAATGCAGCATTATTAAATTTTTCACCTTTCTTATTCTCAGAGATAGGCTGCATCATTCTGCATTTATATGCAAAAAGATATTGTGGTTCTACATTATTATCAAACTTCCTTGATTAAAGTGCAAGGTGCCTTTGGTATCAGTAGAGCTTCCATGAATTTTTGTTTTGGATATTTTTTTTCTCAAATGATGGAAAAGATTTGTGTTTCAAACTATATGTCTCTTTGTTTTACTCTGAGATTACATTTCTTGTTTATTAGGGGAGAGTCTCACAATTATGTAGAGGCCGACTTATCAGTATGAATACCTAAGGCAATCCTTACATGAATAAATAAGAGTTTAAGATTTCTTTTGAAATTCCCATGCCATGAAATCTCTATTAGTCATGACTTGTAATAAGAAATAGTTTGTTTCATAAAGCAAATGATGGATGATATCAAGCTTAGAAGTTTGACAACAGTGGGGGATCTCTATGTTAATTTCATACACCGAATGTATGTACTCTGTTATATGATTTTGCTTCATCTAATCATTTTCTTTGTTTCCATTTTACATAAAAAGTTATCCAGCTATCCTTAGTCAATCCACATTAACCCAACATTAACCCAATGCTTTTGTGACTGAAAGTGTTGCCATATGAGGGATATTTGGAAGAAAATGTGTATTAAATTGGCCTTTTTTTGGTGGTGCAATTCACAGACTCACCTCTCTGGTAGCTTCTTCTTCTTTTTTTTTTTTTAATAAAGTAGAATTTATTCTAAATAAGATGTAAGTATAATTATGTACTTATGCTCAAAGTATACCAATAAAAAAGATTGATAGTACCAAGTCTGGTCATCTTTATGGCCAATAAGATAATGTGTGTATAATTTTGGACATTTAATATGAGCAGACATTTTTCTAGAAATAATTGAAGGGAATGAGCTCTGAATCAATCAGCTTGGAACCAAACCAACACAACAAATGAGAAGACAGAAGCATGAATTATAGCAGATCATGAGGAAACATACAGCTCACAAGATGTGAATTTGGGTCTTAAATAGAGTTTTCCACAATCTACATGGGACGAAGAAGCCCTAGTTGAAACTGAATTTCATATAGGGATATGGGTTATTTCCATATATCAGGTCACCACACATCTGAGAAATAGTGTATATAAGGTGTTGTTTTGTTTAATTATTTAAAATTAATCTGGCAGAACAATCAGAGAATAGGTGGTATAGTGCTATTAATAGATAGATATATATACACATGTACACATGCAAAAATAAATAAATAAAATGTCTTTGTTTGCATGAGTTAAGCAAGTGTCTATGGTTAGGTATGATTTCAGAAATGCTGGAAAAATCCAGAAAAAAAAAAGAAAAACACTACTACAAAAGTAGAATACATGAAACTCTTGGCTAACATTTGTGCAGCATTTACTGTGTGTCAGACACTATTTAAAACAGTTTAGATGTTTTAGCTAATTTCATCCCAGCAATAATCCAAATAAATCCTTAAATTTAGATGATGATAATAAAGCACAGAGAGATGAAGAAGTTGTTCAAGTCCTCAAAGATAGAAAGTGGCAAAGCCAAGATACAAACCCACTCCATCTGACTCTCTTAATCACTGTGTATAAGCCTTTGGAGAAGTAAATTGGAAGTTGTTATTATTCCTTTACAAACATGTCAGTTTCAAGAAGAGTATGGGAAGAGCAGCAGGCAGGAACAGGGGCAACAGAGAATGGGAGAATCATGGGTGTAAAGGTTGGCAGCACTTAAATAAATTTACTCTTCTCATTTCTTTAATAGTATGTTTGTGCATCTTTGATTCTATATATAGAGAAAATGGCCTCAGAAAAAAAAGGAAATGTTTTATTTTTATTTTACTGGGACATTGCTAGAAATCGTCCCAAACTTCACTGTATTATCAAAAGTTGGTCAAAGAATGAAGACCTAAGAAAATGTGGAAAGAGAAGCCCAAACTAGTTATTAACCAGTTTTACTGATAGATAAGGAACATAATATAATAAGCTTATTTTTAAATAGAATGCATTGTTTCATTAAGTATTCTGAATTTATACAACACATTAAAATATTTTATCACAATTTGCAATTCTGCTCTCTGATTCACTTGGGCAGTAAACATTTCCTCCTTTGTTTATAGCATGTTGATATTCTGATAACTTTTCCTAATTGGAGAAGTTATTTTAACAGTTGTTTGTAAAAATAAATTTAACTATTCATGTTAGTAACTAGTGAAACTAATTGACACTCTTCCTGTCACAGTTGATTTCAAACATCTCTGTAATGAATCCTTTGGATAATTAAATTAATAAATCCTTAGTAAAATAAAAGTAATGCCATTTACAGACAAATATTAGGTAATTCAATACAGATAAAGCCAGGGAGAGGCGATGGGAAAATTATTGAATAAACTTAAAAATAATAAGTCTGGAAAAAATAAGTTTAAAATTATATAAATAGATGAAAGTATGTGTATTTAATTTTATTCTTTCTTGTAATATGTCTTAAAATTCTAAATTGATTTTTGCTATAAAATATAAATATATTATGCAAATCAAAGAAAGAGAATATATTTAAAACCTTAAGAGGGGTTAGAATATAAATATACACACACATTTATATTCAGAGGAACTAAATATTTTTCTTACTGTATTTTAATAACATTTGATAGTAACAATAATTAATTCATATACTTGTTCTAAATAAGAAGGGATAGGAAAATAGTGAAAAGAAACTGAATATCGTAACTAATACATACATCTGGATAGACCAGTACAGTTCTGCACAATGGCACACACTGATTACAACCAGTGGAATACAATACTGACAATCACTTTTACTCTTAATCTCACTTGCCAAGGATAAATGCTGTAGCACTTTGGCAGTTTGACATAGTTACGAATTCCAAAAACAGATATTGGATTATGCTTGTAAACTGGTCTGTTAATCTGGGCATGATTAAGTTATGATTAGGGCATTGACTGGGCCACGTCAGTAGGGCATTGAGTCCCACTCCTTGTGGGGAATCAAATATAAAAAGCATGGCAAAGGACAGAGTTGGAGTAGTTCTGATGTTGGAGTCTTGAGCTGGAGCCCCGGAAAGTAAGAGAGCTTGGTCGTGAGGAAGGGGAGAAGGCCCAGGAAAAAGACATGAGCCGTTCGCCTGAGAGTCTACAGCTAGCCTTGTGGAGAGAGGCAAAGCCTAGGGAGCCTCATAGTTTACAGTTGAACTTGTGGAGGAAACAGAGCTGTTGAGCCCAGAGAGAAACGGAGCCCCAGGAAGATAGGAACCCAAGAAGCTTGAACCCTGACAAACGTTGGCAGCTGTCTTGCTCCAACACATGGCAATGGACTTTGGTGAGGGAAGAAACTTATGCTTTTTGGCCTGGTAACTGTAAGCTTCTACCCCAAATAAATACCCTTTATAAAAACCAACTGAATTCTGATATTTTGCATCAGCACCCCTTTTGACTGACTAAAACAAATGCTGATCTAATCATTTCTCAGATTTAAAGGATAGATTTGCACCTGGATTCCTGTTCCTTTTTTCTAATTATTTAAATATTATCCTATAAATAACCAGCCTTGACTTTTTTTACAGCTATGTAATGGCCCTAACTTTGATGATTCTAATATTTCATGGTGTGGAGAAATTAGTCTTCCTTCTCAGTTTAAGAAACTGGGTATTCCCTATTTGAAATATGCTCTCCTTCAACTTTACCTGTTCCTTTTTAAAATGTTGGTAATAATTTTCTCATTTTACTAAATGATTTAATAAACCAGCTCCCCTTCTGCCTGCACTAATTTGATTTGACTTTGTGCCATTTGTTGCCACATTACTCCTGACCACAGTACTCCCAGAATATTCTAGCTGTTTTCTTTTCTTTATGCTTTGCATTTCATACACCCTGCTTGTCTTAGTTTGCTAGAGTTGCTAACACAAATACCACAAATTTGTTTTGGCTCAACAACATGAATTTATTGGCTCACAATTTGAAGGCTAGAAGAAGCCCCAAATCAAGTATCAGTAGTGGTCCTTGCTTTTTCTGGGAGTCTAGTTTCTTATGTTGGCTTAGAAATCCTTCGAGTTCCTGGTTTGCATTTCCGCCTTCCACCACGTGGTAATCTCCTGCTCTTGTGTGTCTGCTCTTCCAGTTTCTGGCTCCTCACTGTGGCTTTCTCTTACTCCTTGTGTCTGGTTTCTTCTCTTTGTAAGACCCCCAGTAATATGAATTAAACCAACCCTCATTCAGTTGGGCCACAGGTTAACCAAAAATTATATGTTCAAGAGGTCCTGTTTGTAATTAATCCATACCCACAGGAATGTAATTACGAGTAAGAACACGTTTATGTTGGGGCACACATTTAAATCTACTACCCTGCTTAAGCTTAGCTTCTACCTATTTACAATTGAGCTTCACTTAAACTCCTACAACATACTTGATATATTTTAGTCTTTATTTTTGTGTCTTTCAGTTTCTTATACTTGCCATTAACCTTGACTTTCTTCAAAATTCAAAATCTTGAGGGGAAAAACATAATTCATCCAGTTTAGTAATCATTTTCCTGTTTTACCAAATTTTTCCTGATAAGCCAACTCATAAACCCTGGAATACTGGTAGATAAGTTAACAGTGTTTATGATAGGTCATATAACATGACTCCCTAAAAGCTTTGTGGTTCAAAAGAGAGTTAAAGACAAGGGGTGGATTCCATGATTAGCTTGTCTCGAATAATCCATTTACAGGTACTGTCCTCAAGATCCTTACCTTCCACACACTTTTTAGAAAAGCTTTAGATTACAAAAATGTTACATAAAAAGTATAGGGAATTCCCATATACTGTACCCCCTCCCCCTCCCAAAATTTCCCCCATTAGCATCATCTTTCATTAGTGGGGTACATTTGCTATAATTGATAAACACATATTGAAACATTGCTACTAACAATGGACTGTAGTTTACATTATACTTTGTACTTTGCACCGTACAATTTTATGGGTTTTAACAAAATGTGTAATGGCCTGTATCTGTCATTGCAATGTCATTCAGAACAATTTCAATGTTCGAAAAATGACCCATGTTACACCTATTCTTCTCTCTCCCTCCCCTCAGAAACTCTGGTGGCCATTGCCTTTATATAAACATTATATCAATGATACAAGTTGTTCCATTGCTAGAATAATAATATGTTTATTTTAGTTCATAGTTGCATTCCAAACATAAGAGGGGAATCCATGCACTTTTGAACCCTCTGCAATCTGATCTGTACCCCCACTGCTCAACTTCTTTTGTGGCAGTCACCAAGTATTGCCTATTGCTACATTTTACTGCCTTATGCCAGTCTTTTCCCTGCCTAATCTTTATAGAGCATTTGTCCCATGATTGTGAATGTCCTTCTTGAAGATCTTTTCTAGGATTTCTTATGTAGTAAACTGCTTTTGCTTCTATTATTGATCTTCTCAGTTACTCTTGTTTAAAGCAGTACTCTTTATAATGCAAGTAACAGAAATACCTTATGCTTGAGAAAATAAAAACCATTTAATCTCAGAAGAAGAAAATCTCTCCAAGTAATGTAAGCAGGAAAAGGATAAACTTTTCTCTCTGGGCATTTGGTGCCTTATCTCTGCTATTTTGTCATCTATCTATTTTATAGCTTTCAGACTTCCCAATATTATTCTTTTTATGTTGTTGTTTTTGTTGTTACTTTTGTTTTATTGTGCGTGTATATGTGTACTATAGGTTTTCATGCTCTTAGATGAAGAAAGGATAGAAATTTTCTAACATTTCTGACATCATCAGTTAAGTCACTCATATGCATTTCAAGATTCCTCTTGATCTTTCTGCCCAAGAGAATTCTTTCTATCGTATTTCCCTTCTCATGAAAAGGTATGAAGTAAAATCATTCTATTAACTGAAGTTAACAGACCACATTCAGCTATGAGGTAGAATTTATTGAAGATGTAACTACCTGTTATATATTTATAGGTCAAAAGAATTGATGTGGAATTTCATACATGCAGTATAGAATTTTCTTAAGAGAATTTTATGGCTTTATGCTATATGTCTGAACATGACATTAAGTCTAATCTCCATTCTAGTCTCTGCTAAAGGGAGCTGTTCTCAGTTGTGGGCCTCTGTGGCTGGGCCATGCTCATGATTCCCTCACCTTTCAGTTGTATTAGGATTGGTCTGTTATTTACAATATTTTGCTTAGGACAATTTAATAATTTCTTTCAAATTTTCTGATTTTAAATAATGAATTATATGAAATAAATATTGTCTGTTCATTGTAAAATATTTGATAATGTGGTTAAGATATAGAACAAATAAAAACTAGTAATGGCATGCTCAAACCATTAATGTTAAATATAAATTTTAAAAAGTTATTCTAGAGTCCTCTTTCCCCCTGACCACCTATGACCAATCTTTTACAAACATTTATCATTTCTAATTTCAAGTTATAGCTCAAATCAATCATTTTCCATCTTTTTTCCCTTCACCATGATCCAAGTCCATCTCTCATCTCTGAACTAACTAATAATTAAGGCTTAGAGTACATACTACCACTTACCCTCTTACCCACCAATCCATTCACCACACCATGGTCATCAAAATCTTAAAATATAGATTATTCAACCCATTCCTTTATTTAAAATCTTCACCAAAGTTCTATTTCTCTAAGGATGAAGCTCAGTTTATTTAATGTGGCACGCCAGCTTCTCCATGCTCACCCTTCATCTGCATGTCCACTCTACTCTTGTACCACTCTCCTACTAGCATGCCTGTTCTCTCCTTTATATTACTCAGATACAGCTTTCTTATTAAACAGTATTTTTTTCACAAGATTTTTCTTTTTCTTCTTTCTTTCCAGACTTTTATCTCATTTTTCTTCATCTTTCATATCTTTAAACAACAGATTTAAGCCCATAAACCCAAGCTGGGTTCCACAGTGATGAAGTGGAACCATCCTAAGTCTCTCACTGCCTCCAGATCTCCAACTCTGATGATACCAATGGCCTGCAAGAAAATCTGGCATCTTTCATCATTCAGCTAAAGAGAATTCTGTCTCTGGCATTGGAGAAGCTGAAGGAGGATCTGCAAGTTACTGGAGTATCTGCATGCACCCAAATAAAGTAAGCTAGCTCAAAAATAACAACTTAAGTGAGCTTCAACAGTGGTTGGTTCCTCTGCACTGACTTTCATAATATAAAAAGAATATGGCTGTTGCTTTATGTCCATATGCCAAATAGCATGAAGAATTTTTTTATGGCCTATGCTAACCTGGAATTATTCAGGAAGGGAATTCTGAGAAACAAAGTCTCCCCCCAAGTTCGTTGAATAAATTTAAATTTGCCATATTTGGTATCATCACATGTGATCTGATTCATTGGTATCCATGTTGTATTGGTTTCTAAATATTTTTAATGTCACTCTGGCCTGGAGCTCACGTACACCCTTATTTGTATATATTTATGTTTTTTCTTCATGTATGTCTCTAATGTAGAACATGTTTTAGTTTCACATAAATATTATTTTAGTCCTTGTGGTGGTTTGGAATTATGAACCAAGAAAAATATGTTCTTAAACTTAATCCATTCTTTTGGATGTGCACCCATTGTAAGTAGGGCCTTTTGATGAGGTTACTGCAGTTAAGGAGTGGACCAGGATGGGTTCTAAAGGTTCTAATCCTATTACTGAAAGTCTTATAGGGAAGATCATAGAGATAGAATAAAAAGCCACAGAGTTAGCTGCCAAAAGCTGATAGTAAACAGAAACCAGAAGAGAAAGGTGAGTTCAGGAGAGGCCACCATGTGCATTGCCATGTGACAGAGGAGCCCAGGACTAAGGATTATTGGTAAATAGCCCCAGGTCACCAGTCTTTTAGAAGAAGCCATAGCTTTGATGATGCCTTGCTTTATACTTCTCCTAGCCTCAAACCCATGAGTCAATAATTCTCACTGTTGTGTTCTCATGGCATTTGTTTTAGCAATGAGGAAACTAAAACTGCCCTCATATTCCAACTACAATTTGTTTTTGTATTACCCAACATTAAGTTTATAAGATCATTCATTTAATGTCTGTATAGTGTCCAAGAATATGAATATGCTACAATTTAGTTAGCATAAGATGTTTCCAATTGTATATTTTAACATACAATGCTGAAATGAACACTGATGTGAACATCTCCTTAAGCATGTCCAGTAATAACTCAAGGGTAAATCACTAGAGATGGTGTGATGGTTTTAAAATAAGAATTCCAAAAGCAAACTGAAGAACCCAAGAGAAACACTCTCAGAAGGAAAAGGAAAAAAAATATGTGCAATGTGAAATTTGGAATCATTGTGGACAAATGATTTCCTCATATCTCTCATTTGCTCTTTTGGAATAGGAGTGTTAGTCTCAACATTGTATGTATGGGAAGAGATAAATTATCATTTTAGACCACAGGTAATCAGATAGAATGAATACATATCAAAGGAAACAAATTCAAGGAGTCTAAGCTGGACATGATTTCAATGGCAAGATCCCAGACCTTGAGATTGAGTCTGATGCCATAATGGGAAGGGAGGGCAAAGTATGAGATTTGTGGTAGAATTGATGGTGGTCTTTGAATATTAAATAAAAATGTGGAATTAAATTTAAATGTTTAATGTAATCCAATTAATCAGTCTTTTGCCTTTATGATTTGCTTTCTTGTTTTGTTTTTGTTGTTCTTATTTGTATAAAGATTTCTCTTTAGGTTGATGTAATAAAGATATCATCCTATATCTTAACCTAATTTAAAATTTTTCTCTTTTCACATATGAATCCTTAATCTGACATGAAATTTATTTTGTATATGATGAGGTAGGGATTTAACTAAATTTTGCTTTCTTGCATGGACAGGCAATTATTGCCACAGATATTTTTAAGGTACTTCTCTATAATTTTCTCACTAACAATACAAAATCTGTCATGTTCCAAGTTTCTACATAGATGTGAAACTGTTCTCATGAAACTTCTCTGTTTTTTCTATCTGTGGTCCAATATAATACTGTTTTAATTAAAATACCTTTATTAAATTATTAATATTTTATAAGAACTAATCTATGTGTATTTCTTCTCCCAAATCAATATGGCCATTTCCTTTCTTCATTCATATTTAATATCATCACCACAATTTCTTGAATAAAACTCAAGGTTTTAATTAGAATTCATAGTAATTAAAGACTAATTTGGAAAACTTAGCTCTTATGTATACATTTCTTATTTCTTTTGTTTGGATATTCATGGACTTCAATAAATAATTTTCTGATTTTTCTCTGTAGTTATGCCCCTTTTTGTTATATTTATAAATAAGAATTTTATATTTTTGTTACTATTTTTACTGGGATCTTTATTTATTTACAGTTATATACACACCTTTATATATATGCCATTCATAAAATATATAGCATATACATAATATTACATTATTGATTGCTGCAAGTATGTAGGTATTTAAGAATTCAGTTTTTTTGCCAAACATTTTCATTCATTTTAATTGATTTTAGTTTTTCCATATAGAAATTATTTAATTCTGCCCAAAATGACAATTTCATTTCTTCCTTCTTGAGGAAATCACATTTGTCCACAAAGTGTCATGACAATTGCTTCTTCTGGATCCAAGTTATTTCAATTATCTTTGACCAGTTCTCATGTAAGTTTTTACTTGGTTTCCTAGAGACATTCATTGAATAAATTCAGACCCTACATTAGGTATTTGGTAGCACTACTATTTTCAAAGTCAGTGATTCAAATTTTCTTGTCAATCTTTTTACTTGCCATGCATCTCTTCAAATTTTAAGCCTTTTATAGAGGTGCATTATAAATGTTTGAGAACTGAGGGACTTCTGACCATGAATCTTGTCCCATTGTCGGCATTACAGTCCAAATACCCAGATTTGTGGAACAAAACCCTTTCAGTTCACAAGTCAGATGCCACTACTGCTCTGTCATTTTTTTTTTCTTGTGGATAAGGTTTTTTGACATTTAAGATAAACAATAAATTAAGGAAATTTTAATTGTGTTCATAATTTCTATATATTTAGAGTAAATTGGGGTCTTTCTGGCTCAAGCCCAGCCCACTGAGATTGCCAGAAGTCTTTTATCATTCTGTAAAACACACATTCATTCCAGAAATATACCTGATCAATGTAAACCAACAGTGTACTTACCCATTTTAGGATGTTGGACATCCTAAAGTCACTCCTAGCTCCAGTACCCAGAGTTGATACTATGTACCACTCTTCTCATAAGTTTATGACCAGCAAGTGATATTCGTTCCTTATCTTGTTAGTAGTTCTCATTTCATTCCAGATATGATTCTTCACCATCATACCACTTTGCTCTAAACGTTAAATATAGCCCCCCTATTTAACTATAAAACATACAGAAGAGAAAACAAAATATCCTTTAATGGAAACAAATATATTTACTTATTTTTTATGGATTATTTATATTTGTTGATTTACGTGAGCTTTTTATATATTATGAATACTAATCCTTTTTCCAATTTAAGATAGATGATAGATAGATACATAGATACATAGATATAGATAAATGTTCCTTAAATATTATTTGTCTTTAGCTTGTCTACATTCAAAAGTTCTTCTTTTAACTGGTTAATAAATAGTTGATTTAATTTTATTGTTTAGCTTATTGCATAATATCAACTCTTGCCTGTGTAAAATATCTCTTATTTTATGTTATTTTATTCTTCACCTTTATCCTAGAACACACACCTATAATCCTCTCCCTCAAATACACTCCCTTTATATTGTTTGAAATAAGTACTTTTTAATGTATTTTCCTATTAAATATAGTGTCTTTGAGAAATAGAGCCAAGAATAAAAACAATCTAATGAAACTGAGGAGGCTTCCTCCTGAAGTACAAGCAGGGGCAGCTCATCTTGCAACTACTTTGAGTCCCAAATTCCTAAACAAATTGATTGAGTTCAGATAGCACAGTCCAAGCATTAAAAAAATCCTGATATATTGTGCAACAATCTTTTCATATGTTGGGGTCTCTTCTCCTTTCAGGATGAACTTAAACACACACATGCATAAAAACAGAAAAACTATATACAGAACAGGGAATTGTTACCATCATGGCTAATTTTACATATTAACTTGGCTAGATTATGCTGTCAGCTGTTAAGTCACACAGTGACTTAGATTTTGTGGGGGAGATATTTTGTAGATGGGAATAGCACCTACAATTGGTTGGCTTTAAATACAGGAGATTACCCTTGATAATGTCACTGGGAATCATCCAATAAACTGGAGGCCTTAAGAGCAGAGAACTGATGTGTTCCCAAGAGAAAAAAGAAATTGGCCTCTAGACGACACCATCTACCTCTCTCAGACTATCCAGCCCACTGGCTTTCCATGCAGATTTCAAGGCTGCAATATCACTGTTACCACAATTTATAGCCTACCATCCTGTCTACAGATCTCAGACTTGCCAGTTCCCACAATCACATGAGCTAATTCCTTAAGATAAATCTCCTAAAATATATGCATGTCTATACATATATATGTCAATATATGTTTATATATAATATATGGGTGTTTGTATTCATCTATCCTGTTGGTTTTGCTTCTCTGGAGAACCCTTATTGATAGAGTTACAGACATCTGTGATCTCCTGGTGCTATCTACAGACTTAGGAAGAAAGAGCCAAAGCCTCGGTGCTCCTAAACAATAGCTTTTCCCTCAACTTTACAGTCTTCTGGGAAGCCCTTTCTTCCTATTAAACCCTCAACAGGCTTAATCACTTCTTACCACTTTTTATATGCTTCAGATAAGTTTGATTTTAAGATAGGAATCTAAATCCATTTCTCAGTAAACATGAGAAAACTATTTTTTACCACTGTGTATTTCATATATTGAATCTTTACAATATGTATGTTGGATAAAGAATCAATAAGTGCATCAATCCAAAATAATTATTTTTCCTTTTATATTACTAATTCACATTGCTCATAATGAAATTCAAGAGTTAATGTAATTCTAGTTCTTGTTTGCTCTCACCATGTTCTCTGTTAAATTGTAAATTATTTTCTTCTTCAGTTAGTCATTTAAAAATATTTATTAAGTGCAGTCTCAGACCAATTTGATATGTGGCAATAGGGATTCAATTTGAGGCAAAATACATATTATTCTTGGTCTCATGGAATCAATGATCCTTCTGGGAAGGATTCAATAATCTATTAATCACAAAATAAATATTTATTTGTACATTGATGATTGTCACCAACTTAAATTACAGGTGTGATGAATTACAATAGTTATATCAAGTTTAGGATTGTATCCTTGAAGAATAGTAAGATGAAATTTTTAAGATGTCTACAGTTTAGCTGGATGAAAGAGAAAACAAATTTTGATCCTTTTAAGAATATAAAAGAGCATAAATAAAGAACTTTTAGTGGAAAGGAGAAAGGTACATTTAAGGAACTAAAAGGAGATCAATATAGGTAAAAGAGCAGAGAATTAACACAGATAAAATTTGTATTTTAAGATAGAACTTTGGCAGAAAACAGTCTCGAGGTGAAAAGGATTTATGAAAAGGTATAATTTAAGAAGTTACTGAGAGGAGTTTTGCTTTCCATTAAAAAATAAGAAGGGCATGCAAAGCCTTCTCTCCCATGGAAAAACAAGATAAGCATGGAATAAATTGTTAAAAAGCATACTTCTTGTGATGGTTAGGCTAATGTGTCAACTCGGCCAGGTAGTTGTGTCCAGGTGTTTGTTCCAGCAAGCACTGGGCTAATTGTAATAAGGGAGCATTTGTGGACTTCGATTACCAGTGAGGTTACTGCGTGGATGGCTGATTATATCTGCATCAATCAGGGAGATTGCATTATCGATGGGTGGTGCTTTTATCCAATCAGTTGAATGACTTAAGAGTGGAGGTGATTTCAACATTCAGGGAGAATTTCCCAGCTTGTCGTTGGACAGGCAACTTCTCCCAGAGAATCATCAACGACCTTTCATCGGGCTTTCATTGGAGCCCCTGGTTTGCAGCTTGCCTGAGGAACCTGGACTTGTGAGTCCCCACGGTCGCGTGAGAGACTCTTTTAGAGTTCCATATTATTCACAGATATCTCCTGCTGATTCTGTTTCCCGAGAGAACCCTGACTAATACACTTCTCATCAGGGATAGCAAAGAATGCTGAATACCAAAATGCCTTGATGAACTGAAATGCAGAGAAACATTTCAGATATGAGCAGAGATCCACAGTACCTTCCACACCTGAGGGCAAGCCTTACCAACACTGTAGGTTGCCAGGGTAGAAAGTAATAGGGAAAAGTCAAAATATAAGACAATTTGCCAGTCTATTCTCCATAATATGCCCCAAATTTTGTCAAAAGAGCTGCTCTTAATAGTCAGATACATTCTGGCAGTGTTTGCAATCTGAGTCCCTGCTGGAATTTAATATAAAGGGGAAACAGGGAACTAAAAATTCCCAAATCTAAAGCCTAGATCAAATTCTAACACAATTTGATTGGCAGCAGCAGTGATACCAAAGTAGACTGTGGTTCGTGCAATCACAGTTGTACTCAATCTAATTAAAACTGTAGTTCAACATTCAACCTTAACACCTTAAGAATCCAAATGGCCAGTTTCTCACTCAAACTGTCTGGCTCACTATCCATACAGAAAAAAAAAAAGACAAAATTTCATTCTTTACAGTATTTTGAACACTAAAAAACTTTAAAATGTGACCAATTAATAAAGAAAAATCAGTCATTAGAAGTATACACATAAACTGCTTATTGAGATGCAAGCAAATATTTTAAAACAACTATTATAAGTATGATAAGTAACTAACTATTTAAAAGATGAAGTGATGTTCTATTCAAGAAAGAAATATAAACTCTAAGGAGAAAGAAGAGAACAGAAATACAATTTCTGAAATCAGAAATTCATTGGAAGGAAAATAGCATCTTGGGCTTAAAAAAGAAAAAGGCATAAAATTTGAAGACAGTGTAATAGAAATTACCCAAACTGGAACAGAGAAGGTAATTGTAGTTCCTGAAGGAGAGGAAAGAAATATGAAATTAAAAAAATTTTGAGGAAACAGTGGCTAACATTTTTCCAAGTTTGATTTAAAACCTCAGCAAAGAGTTCCAAGAAGCTAAAAGTAACAAAACACACAAACATCAACAACAACATGAAGGTTGAACAAATGGAAAAACACATCCAGCCGTATATTGATCAAAACTCATGTTAAAAGATAAAACCTAAAAGCATGCAGAGAACAAAAAGACACATTAAAGTAAACAACAATTTGGAGCAAACACAACCACTAGAAAATGAGGGAGGAATCCTAAAAAGGGGAGAGGCAGAAAGAGAGGTCTCCTAGGTTTATAATCTCTGCCAAAATCTCTTGCGATCCCCGGAAATACACATTAAAAGGAAAGACACCAGCAAAAGATAAACTAAAGTGAGATTGGAGTTGTCATCTAAAATATAGAGATTTCACTTTGAGTCAAAGCAGGTTAATTTCCTATATAAACAAAATATCAATATTCTTCAGAGGAATAGAACATAGTCAAGAAATAAAATTCATAATACCCAGCATAGAATCCTCAAATTATCCACTGTATATTTTAAAATAAAGGAAAATATGACTTACTGTCCTAAGAAAGGACAGTTGGTGATACTAAATCTGAAATGACCCAAAATTAAAATTAGGAAGCAGGGGTTTTAAAGCAGTCATTACAATTATGCACACTATCATAAAAGAAAATGTGCTTGCAGTGAATGAAAAAAAAAAAAAACAAGAAATCTTAGAGAAAAAAATAGAAACAATGAGAAGGCCCAAGTAGAAATTCCCTAACTATTAAAAAAATGCTATATCTAAAGACAAAATCACTGTATGGACATGTCAACAAAATAAAGATAGGTAAATGTGAACAAAACCATGCCTAGGCATGAATTTAATGACTGAAAATCAAAGTTAAGCAAATGGCACATCATATATATGGGAACAATTTAAGTCACAGCTGAACTCTTATCTGAAGTGTGAAGACTGAGAGAGTGGAGGATAAAAGAAAATCTTTAATTTCTGAAAGAAAAGAAAATGCCAACCTAGAACTTTATCTCCAGTTAAAAACAAGTTTCAGATAAAAGGAAATATTTGCAATTCATTGTTGGTCTATGCACTATAACTGCTAAAGCATATTCCTTATCCCCAAAGAAAATGTGACCAAAGAGAAACTCAGATATTTTAGAAGGAACAAAGCGCATCAAAAATGGTATACATAAGATAAACATAAAGGAATATTTTTCTTTCAGGTTCTTTAAGTTACATAGGGGGCTTAAAGGAAAATTATAACATTTTCTTGTGTGGCTTATAAGTGAATATGACAGTTATGGCCTAGAGGATGAGCAGAAGGGTAAATGAACCTATGGTATTGCAAGGTCTCTGCACTTAGTGAATCAGTACATATAATTTACCTACTGAAAAGTCAATGGATGTGAACAAAAGATAAAAAGACAAAAAAAAAAAAAAAAAGTTAATGGATTTGTATTTTTAATCCTTACAGCAAATACTAAACCAAAAATAATAAAATGTATATAATGTTAAACACAGAAAAATTAAAATATCATTATAAAATATTTAAATAATTTAAATATGTTAGGAAAAAAGAACAAAGAAACAAAAGATAGAGTAGACAAAAAATTGCATTATAATACTGCACATATATTTGAGAATTAATAAATGTTATGGACAAAACAATCCTATTAAAAGGCAGACATTGACACAGTGGATAAAGAATAAAACCCTTACTATATTACCTCTACATGAGCTACAATTTAAATAAAAAGCTGCAAATAGTTTAAAAAGAAATGGGATGGATACAGATAGATATACTCTGCTTCTGGTAGCCATATGAAGTCTTGGGTGACTATATTAACAAGGGTTGATATATATGTCAAGACGAAGAGTATTAATGGAGATAAAGAGGGATGCTTCATAATGATAAATAAGTCAATTCATCAGGAAGACATAACAATCACAAATGTACAAGTGACTAATTACAGAACCTCAATATACATGAAAACACTGATGAAATTAAAGGGAGAAATAGGCAAAAACACAATCATTGTTAGAGATTACAAAACCCCTCCGTCAGCATTTGGTAGAATAGACTAAAATCACTAAACACAAAGATGATTGAACAACACTGTCAACCACATAGCCCTAATTGATAGCAGTAGAACAATACAAGCAACAACTTCAGAGTAATACTTCATTTCAAGCGCACATGATGGACCATATTCTGAGCCGGATATCAAGTTTGGATTCATTGACAGTATACTAATCAAGCAGAATATAAGAAAAGAACAAAGTTAAATGAAAAATAAATATCACAAAGATATCTAGGAAGATACCATATATTTGAAAATTAAATACTGCTCTTGAAATAATCCATAATTCTAAGAAGATAACACAAAGGTAATAAAGATATTTTGAAATTAATGATAACAAAATGCAACACATCACAATTTGGAAGATACAACTAAATGAGTGCTTAAAGGGAAATTTGAAGTTTTAATTGTTTATATTAGAATTTGAAAAGGTTCTGCTTTCCTAAGTAAATCAAATCTAATCGTCTTAACAGTGTTTAGTTGACATTCTTATCCTCTGTTACATGTGTTTCATCAAGATGTTTAATCTTTGAACAGATCCCACAAATATAATATATTTTTGGCGAATTGGTGTTAAAAAAAAAATGTGCTCATTATTGGTAAAGTTGTGGCTAATTGTTCTATTCAGAAGGTTTCTGAATTTTTATGCAAAATTATAACTTTTTCTTCATGATTTCAGAGTTGCCTTTGAAATTTTTTTAACAATTACTAAAATTTGAAGTACTTTTTTCGATTCTTCATTCAAGTCAAAACATGAAGCAATTAATAATTTAAATATCCTTGTTTTCTACTTTTGGTAGTTCAACAAAATGTCAAACAAATCTAGTGTTCAACATGATTTTATCTTTGATACAATCTAGTTGAACTAATATCGTTTTTATATTAAATTCTCTCACTTTGTTGCTCATTAAATTAGTGCTGAATAGTGATCATTTGCTTTTTTTATCTTACCAATTCTGCCATTCTAGCATCATATTATGTTAGGCTGAATAATGGTTCCCTACATATATTTACTTCCTAATTCCTGGAACCTGTGAGTATTACCTAATATGCCCAAAGGACTTCACAGTTATGATTAAACATCTTGAGATGGGGAGATAATCCTGGATCATCAGTGTGGGCCTGATTTAATCACAATGTTCCTTTTAAAAGGTACGCACGAAGAGTCAGTGATTGGAGGTCAATAGGAGTGTGGAGTCATGTGATTACCAGCCAAGGAATGCCAGGGCAACCTCTAGAAGCTATAAGAGGCAAGGAATGGATTTCCTCCAAAAGCCTCCAGAAGAAACCTGCCTGGCTGACACCTTGGTTTTAGCCCAGTGATACTGATTTTAGACACTTATGACCTCCAGAATTATAAGAGAATAAGTCTGTATCTTTTGAAGACACTTTTTATGTATTAATTTGTTGCAGTAGTAATAGGAAAATAATACAAATATCAAAACTATATCTACTCAACAGAGAAAATTTCCATTTTTTCCACAAATATTGGGTTTTTAGTGTTTTATAACACTAAAATTAGTTTGGGCCAATTATTATACTTGGCCAGAAATGAAATTATTCTTTCAAGAATATCACATCAATGATCAACATTGGCATTTTCTTGTCTCTATAGATGTTTAGTCTTTTATTTTTCAGTTCTATAATTTCTGTGTGCTTTTTTGCAAGCAATTCTTTTTGTTCTTTTCATCAAGAAAAATAATGTTTTGAGTAAAATACACCCTCATTGAAGGAAAATCTTGAAAATTGGTGGTAAAATATAGCAGAGGTATCAAACTTTGACATGTTTATTTAGAACTGTGTAGGCATCCCAAAGTAGGGTTGCCCTTTATTTTAGGTGTGCTACATATGTATGTTCCATGATTTTATGCTTGAATATTCAGTGATATACCTGGTAAGTTGTTATGTATAGCAAAGACTGAATATGAACAATTTAGTAAGTGTCATTTGGCTATTTACTCATACATGAGCCCTGTCAAAGACCTGGAATTAGCTTGTGGGATACTTCCACGGAAAGATGTGATCTCTGAATTTTAGTGACCACAGTTGGTTAGAGGAAACAAACAAAGTACAAATACATTTCTTTACAATTAAACTTCTCAAAATCTTTAAAATGTTTTCAGAGAACCAAGTAGTAAGTTGCACTGGTTTGAATCTTACACTTGAGGTCAAGGGTACAAACAAAGTTAAACAGGTTTCTTTACTATAAAATTTTTCAAAAAATTTTAAAATCTGTCTAAGAACCAGATTTTAAGTAGGATTGTTTTTAATCTTTTTGGTCACATGCTCTTTGCATATCCAAACTGAGAATACTAAACTTGTATTACATTCTACATCTAGACCCAAATTAACTATAAACATCTGTGTAAGTTAACACAAGACTTTAAATTCATTTCATAGTCTAAGTAAGTAAATTCTGCTTTCAATAATAAGTGTGGTTTACAGCTTTAAGTGGCTAAATTGCTACATGTATCCAATTTTAATTTACTGGGGACAAATATAGAGAAAAGATCTTATAATGAAAATAGCATATATACTGATAAAACTTGAATCTTAACAAATATATCTTTATTTTTGAAAACTTAACCCAAAATTATTAGTTAATTGGTAATTGTACTCCTTGGAACATTTTGAGAAATGCAGTGTTCTCTTTTATTTGGGGACTAATGGAGGGCTTTGGGCACAGGGGTGGCATAATCAAATTTTTATTTTAGAATGATAACCTTGACAGCATATGCCAGAAAGTTTGAATGGAAAAGTTACTGAAAGTAGAGAGACCACTTAACAGTTATTATAATAGTTCAGAGTGGAAATAACTATAAGATTAAGTACAAAAAAAGTAAATAGAGATAGGAAATAGATTTGATAAAGGTTTGAGAGGTAATTGATGGTATATGCAGTGTGTTTGTGTTTGTGGAGTTTAAGTATTAAAGGAGGTAGAGAATCTAGTGAGTCCCAGGTTTCTGACTTAAGTGATGGGATGAATATTAGTTCCTAAGACACTGAGATGAGAAAATGATTTTTCTAAAACAATAAAAATAATAGATACAAATTATGTTTGTTTGTTTTTTTTAAATCACTTTGGCTGTTGTGTGAATTGATTAAACTATTAGTCACAAGGGACCAAGTAAAAAATTATTCTCATTCCTGCTATTCCCCCCAAACCAAAAGCCTTTGCTTAAATCAATATATATATATATGCTGCCTTGTATTGTAATCTTGGAGGCAGATACAATGTATTATTTATCCTTGTACCATCCTGTCTTGTCTTGAACAAAAGATATGTTCAGTAAATGCTTCTGGAATGGAAAGAAAGAATGAAAGAAGCAAAGGAAGAAAAGAAGAAAGGAAGGAGAAGGGAAAGAAAGTAGGAAGGAAGGGAAGAAAGAAAAGTAAGCTAACAGAAAGGATCAGATTGCCAAATAAGATCCATAAAAATCAAGGTGCTAGTCCAGTACCAAATTTTGCTGACTTCAAAGATATGATGATCACAAAGCGTAGGTGAATAACTGATGTGATGTTCAGATTTTTCTTTTTCCTGCATCATTGCCAGATTTAATATATGAGGTATTTAAGAAACACATATAGTCATATCACTACACAAAAGATAGCTATTTTGATCAGGCAATGTTTCCTTTTATGTAATTCAAATAGTTATATAGCTTATATGACATTTTTCCAGGCCAAATCACATGAAGTATAGATTCCATGTTTATCTACCATAACTAAGGCTAGATAGACCAGGGACATCTGGCTAAAAGCATCCCCAAAATAAGGAATGTGTATATCAGGAAATCAGTCCTTAAGATGTTTACAAAGAAATTTGATAAGGCCACCTTTTTTTCCTAGCCTAGCCACCAATAAAAAGAGGGAATAGATTACAGGTTAGCAGCTGATCCTTTCTTCCCGGTTCAAATTCTGACCTCAGTCAATATCTTCTTGCTGAATACTCAGATAACTCTTCAAAATGTGCTTTTTCACATTTTCTTCCCAATATTACATGAAAGCATAAGACTAGTAATACCCCAAGAGACCTTATGGTTTGAACCATCCAATGGGAAATGGAGTTGACTCTACAAAGGAAGTTCAATGCATCTATATCCCTGCAAAAGCCTTTTGATATTTTCTTATCTTTTAAGTTTTTCTTTTTGCTTCATCGTTCTTAGCTACTTGAAATTTGTAAATGTTTTATCAGAAGCATTTACTTTTTCTAAGGCCATAATCATATCTAGATCTAGATCTATTTTCCAATTCATTTCTATGGATATTGCACCAATGGGTTCCTACAAATTAGCATCTCAAAATAGTTTTTCATCCTGGAGGGATATTTACCAAAGTCCTGAGTTCATTTCATACTATCAATGAGTTTAAAAGCCCTTTCTTATTTTTACGGCCCCCAACATCTCCTCCCTTTTTCTTTATTTAGCACAGTACTCTCCGTAGGCTAGCTGAGGGAAGTAGAGGCCTCATTTCCCTGACTAGCAACAGCACCTAGCCACTCCCTCAATACTGCCACCTCCCCCCAGCAACAGCACCAACCAATCCCACACCCCCAGCAACAGTACCTACCAATCCTAAACCGCCACCTGTCCTTATTAGCCACTCCCTCTTCCCTTAGAGTATATATACCCTGCTCCCTCAATAAAGTTTGCAGCTTGATCAGAAAAAAAAAAAAAAAAATAAAAGCCCTTTCTTTCACCAGAAAATCATGGAAGAAAAATTCCAAAAATGTTTGAGAAATCATGAATTAGTTAAAATTAAAAATTTCTTCTCCACTTCTTACCAATAGAACTGACCTAATTACATGTTCCACACATTTATAATGGTTGGGTTAGGACTAGAGGTCTTTGTTCAATAAATTCTGGATTCCATTTGTTTTTGCACCCAACTGTATCTGAGATATCAGAATATAGACTTTTATAAAAATATAGATTATTACTTGGAAATCAAGTGAACATGGAAGTCAACCACTTGCAAATTGGATCATTAAAAGGAGATGTGTCACTTAATTTTTCCAAATTAACTAGGTAAATTTTATGTCTATGGAGCCACTCTTAATAGTTTCCAGGGTTGATTTATATAAGCAATCCTGCTGGAAATATTCTATAGATATGAAGTGTGTTGTATTTTCCATTAGCATACTTACAAGGACATTTCACAGTCATCTTTTCCTATTGAAATATCTCTCAGACCTGTTTTTAAAGTGGTTTTATGAGATTCTTCAAGTTCCTGTGCCTTCATTCATTTTTTTTTTTTACTGATATTATAACCTGTGGGCATCAACAACCTCTTTTCTTCTTGTTCAGTACGCTTTACATTGGCTCTCAAGAAGACTATTTCTTAAAACTATCATATACCCCATTTTCTTTTCTTAGACAATGCCTAATTCCATTATCTGTGAATGGTTTCAGAAATAGGTCAACTTATTTTCTCTCCCTAAATGGGATGACATTTCATAAAATACTAGCAGTCTACAGAGGGATAGGAAGAATGATATGTACATGCAGTAGTTATTCTATGCAGTCATTACCAAATAAATAAACTAACAAGCAGGCATAACAGGAATTTGAGAAAGAGGAAGAAAATAAGTTGTTCTGTCAGAGAGAAAAAAGATCACTCATAATTTAAGCAGATCCTTGGCAAATTTAATGGGAATTTTATAGGTTTTGATAAACTTAATATAAATCTTTGTTACTTTATTAATTACTAATGCTTCTTTTTCTTTCTTTATAACCGTCTAATGCTTAAGTCTTTGTCTTCCCTGTTAATCTTCTGAGATGAGATAGCTTTTATATTCTTTATGTCTTTATATATGTAATATTATATGTGGATTATAGACGCTAAAATGACCCTCAATTTTCCTCACCTCATGGTGGTACTAACAACCTTCTGTAATACCCTTCCACGGAGTTCAAGGAACTTTCCCAGTTGAGCTCCAGATCAGAACCAAGCCCTGGATGACACCCTGACTGAGACCTTGAAGAAGGCGATTAAGCTGTACCTACACTCTGACCCACATAAATTGTGAAATAATAAATATGTGTTGTGTAAAGCCATTAAGTTTGTGGTGAAATATCATTATGCAACAATAGATAACTAATAGAACAGGGAAACAAGGATCTACAGAAAGTTTTTCAAAAAAGCAAGCAAACAAACAGAAAAACAAAAACTGAAATAGAAATCTTAGACTTAGACTTAGCCATTAGTTATTGCAAATTGCATGCTTCAAATTGGTTGAATTCTTTTTCATAGAAATTAATTTTCTATGAAATAAACATATGTCTTTATGCAGGTAAAAAGTCTATTATATACATGAATTTAATTTGCTAAAAATAAAAAAATAATTTTAAAATGATAGTCATTTCAATGTAAAATTCTATATTTTAACTTTATTCCAGTGACTAAAATCATTTCTATAATATACAATAATGAATAATGGGGAAGCGGCTGTGGCTCAATCAGTAGGGCTCCCGTTTACCATATGGGAGGCCCCGGGTTCGGTTCCTGGGGCCTCCTGGTGAAGGCAAGCCCGCCCGCATGGCGTGGTTAGCTGACCCAGCGAGCACAAGCAGCAAGGGGGGGGGATAAATGAATAAATAAATAAAATCTTAAAAAATAATAATAATAAATAATGATAACAAGAAGAAATTGGTTTCATTTTCAAAGAAAAGTTGTATATGACCTAATGTGATGTAGAGATAAAATGAAAAAAATATAAAGAAATTTAAGGACACAAATAAGACTTTGCCTGCAACAGATTGGCATGCATTGCATTTCCCTTATATTTGACTTTTTCTCATAAAAGAAGTAGAGAGGATTTATTGTGAGTTTCTTAATTGAAATTAGTTTTAGACATTAACTTATGTGTGTTTGGCAATTTAACTACAAAATAATCTATTGGGATAAAATATTTTAATTTTCATATTATACTGCTGAAAACCTAGTAAACAGACTAAAAAAGAAATATAAATGACAAAAACACATAGAATATGTATATATATATGAAATACTCTAGTTGCTAATGAGTTTATTATTTAGCTGGTTCCATTGTCCAAGAATGCATCTTACTTAGACGCTATCAGTTAAGGCTGAATAATCAATGAAAATAATTTTGTTTAATATTTTATGTCATCAAACAGAAATAGGCACAAAATTTTCATTATTGAACATATTTCATGTCAACTTTATAACAATTAAATTATAATATAGTATAATATAGTATATATAAATTATAACAATTATACTATATTTAGTATATTTTACCGTTTAATTAATAAAACAAAAAATTTAAACAAAACACAAAGCATTTTCCATATCTGAGTTCAATTCCTTTGGTAATTCCTTTTTAGGAAATCAAATTTCTATAAAAATTCCAATTTCTTTAATCAAAAGTTTAACTGAAATAATTTTAGATTAAATGCATGTTAAAGAAATAATACAGAGAGGTCCCTTATATACTTTGCCCATTTATCCCCAATGGTAACATTTATCAAATCTCCAGTAGAGTATAAAACTAAGATATTAACAGTGATTCAATCCACCTATCCTATTCAGATTTTCCCAATTTTACTTATACTCACTTGTGTGTGTGTGTGTGTGTGTGTGTTTATGTTGTTTCATACAATTTTATCACCTGTGTAGGCTCATGTATTCATCAATACAGTTAGGAAAACTTGAAGAATCCCTCATGCTGTCCTTCTATAAATCCAATCTCTATCCTCCCCCTCTCTACCCACACACATGCTCCCTGTTCCTAACCTCTGGGAACGCCCATTTATGCTAGAAATAATTCTCAGCAAGGGAAGAAAAGAAGGAATTAATTTACCTTAACTGATAAAGTACACTTAACAAAACTTACAACTAACATAATATCATTAATGGTGAAAGATGCAATCCTTTCCCAAGATCAGTAACAAGGCCTGGATGCCTGCTCTTAGCACTCTTATTTGACAAAACAGTTTGGAAAGGAAGAAATAAAACTATTCCTGATTAATTATGTAAAAAATTCCAAAGAATCTATGAAAATCTCTTACAACTAAGAAGTTCAGTAATAGTGTGAGATATGAGATCAACACATAAAAATATCAATCACATTTCTATAGACTAACAATGTAGAAACCAAAATCAAAAACACAATACAAATTAGAATCACTCTAAAGAAAATTAAACACAAGTATACACTCAACAAAACATGTACAGGATATTTGTGCTGAAAACTACAAAAGGCTGACAAAAATAATCAAAGAAGTCCTAAATAAAGACCTCGTAAGACCTAAATATGAACATGTGCATAGACTGGAAAACTCAGTGTAGAAAATCAGTCAATTCTCATCCAATTGAACTGTATAGGTTTAATGAAATTCTTAGGAAAATCCCAGCAAAGTTTTTGGTAGAGGTAGGCAAGCTCATTCTAAAATTTATATGAAATGACTCTAATTTGACAATTGATAATTCTTATGAAGTATATACAAATGAACTAAGAACTAATGAAATAATGATGATCTCATGTGAAGTCTATTAAGCAAAAATTTTCTTCATGGCCACTTAGAACATGGGCACTGTTTTTCTGCTATATTGATCACATTCTATTGTTTATATCATAAAATGCACCCATTTTACCTACTATAATTCTCACATTTCGCTTTTTATAGTAAGCAGGGGGATCATTTTAATCTGTTATAAACTGCTAGCTGTAGACAAAAATCATTTGTGTGATAATTCTATGGGGTGTCCAGTTTTATGCTATGAATTTAAGTAGCATGTGATAAACTTTAGTAGAGCCACAAAGAGATGTGTGTGTGTGGACCAGTGGAGACAACTATGTTATCTAATAATACCATTTTAAAATTAATGTTTTTTAAAAATATTAAAAAGAATAATTTTTTAAAGTTCATAGTGAAAGGTTATTTTAAATATATTAATTTCCTTTTGTAAATGACTTAGAGCATGGATCTATGAAAAAATTTAATGAAAAATTTTAAATGAACTGAAATGAAGTCCAAATATTCTATGTGCTATAAAAATTTCCAGAACTTGGAATACCACAATGAAAGGGTATAATGAGTATATTAGTTAATATTCAAAAAGTTTTTAGAACAGTGTCTTGAACATGTCAGTGCTCATTACAGCAATACAAATAAACGTAGTGAAAACAGCAACATGGGAAGTCAGGAGAAGTGGGTTCAAATCTTGCCGCTATTTATTAGTTGTGTTCCCTTGGGCAAGTTACTTGGAGTCTTCGAACCATATTTTCTCATCTGTAAATTGAGGATAATAACATCTAACCAATTCAGTAAGGCATACATGTTGCAACATTTTAAATACTTAGCACACTGTCAGACAAATAATAAATACCTGATAACCTACAGATATTTTGACAACATAGATTCACTACTGATCTTGTATGACCACACAATTTTAATTAATTTTTTGGTGTTAGGATCTTTATTTATACACTTGGATTGATTTGATGTGTCCAGAGGTGGAATCAGAACCCAAAGAAAATAAAGTGGGTAGCTTTTATAATTTTATGTGGGACTTCAAGCCAAACAGCTATGAAATGAGATGAGGTAGCTGCAAACTTAATCAAGAATGACATTAGGGGAAGGAACATTGGGCTAATATATAGGAAATGTGAATTCTTCATCTCAAACCACCTGCATATGTGTTCTTTCAATTCACTTCAATACTCTGGATCTCAGTTTCAGTGTCTGAAGGAAAAAAAGTGTGGATATTCATATCTGCTTTGCCTCCTCACAAAATGGAGGTGATAACATGAGAAAATGCATGCTCACAAATTTCAAATGTTGTGAAGCACAATGTTATGAAGAGTGAGCTATGCTGAGTAGATTATATTACAACCCCTAACAGCAACAAACCACATGCTAAATAATCTCTTTACTAGGAAGTGCAGCTAGCTGTGCATCAGGTGACCAGATGAGCAGATGAGCCATTCAGAGCCTTAAGAATTAATCTAATGAGTTAAAATATTTTTCATAGGAATATTATAAACAGTATAAAAGGTAAAGCCTGCCAGCAAAACTATGCTACCAGATATAGTAATTTGTGTGGGAGAAAATGCTGTCAATAAGACTAAAGTCCAGGTCCCTCTGGTGGTGATATGTAAAAAGTCAAGTTTAGCCAATGTAGCCATTATGAATACAGATGTCAAAATATTTGCCTTTTTTGGGTCAAATAGAAAAAAACAGCCATTGTGTGCATTTGTGTGTACATGTACATGCACACATACTTAAATAAGGAAAGAGAGAAAGAGAGGAAGTTTATTGTCCTAGGTTTCCTGACTGCTATGACAAATACAACACATTGGTTGTTTAACAACAGGAATTTATTGTCTTATGGTTTTAGGGATTATTAGCCCAAAATCAGGGCTTTGGCAAGACCAAGCTTTCTCCCCAAATTCTATAGCATAGTGGTGCTGGCTTGCTGCAATACTTAGGGTTCCTTGGCTTTCCTTTCTGCCTCCTGTCACATGGCCATGTCATTCATCCTGTGGTTACTCATCTGGTTTCTGCTGAATTCTAGCTTCTGGTTCTTCCCTGTGTGATTTTCTTTATAAAGCCTCCAGTAATGTGAATCAGGACCCATGCTAATTCAGTTGGCCAAACCTTAACTAAAAATAACATCTACAAAAGGTCCTATTTATAAATAAATTCAAACCCACAGAAACATAAGAGTGAGAAAGTGTCTTTTGAGGAGGTTCATAATTCAATACCACAGTTGCGTATATATATGAGTGCATACATTTTTCTTTTCTTTTAGAAGAGATAAACACACGCACACATATACATTTACACATATGTGTATATATATATCCACACACATATACTATGCTTTTTTTTCCTGTAGAATGATTTCTGCAAAATAGAGGAATCCAACAATACCATGATTTATTACAGCCAAAAGCAGATATTAACAGTGCTGGAGGAAAAGAAAAACATATTTTACACATTACTATGATACAACCCCCTATCCCCTAACTCCACTTATAATCAGAAGACAAATGTTTTAAATTCCTGATCATTAATCCATTGTTAACATTCAGTCATATAACTGTGTTTAGTAATGACTGAATGAATATCACTGCCTATAACAATATTTTTCCTTTTCTAGTTAAAAAAACAAAATGAAATATTGAAAATTTTAATTATTAGAATTTTAAAATGCTGGTGTATTTTTTATTTAATATGCTTATTTCAAGGGTAATTGTTGAAATACAGAAGCATCCAAGCTAGGGCCATGGGAATTTTATAGAAAATAATAAAATTGGCATTATTCAATTCCCTTTATATAAACTCTTTGAAAAATTTTCAAACAAGCACTTAGTCTAAAATGGACAGTAAATGGGCAGGCTACCATTACATAAACCTAGAATTTATTAAGAAACATATGTCTCAGATTTCTAAGATGTGCTTTAAATAACTGGGATTGGTAATATAAAGAATATTGAGAAAACTTCTTGGTTATATGGATTTCAGTTGAATTAATAAGTTTTTCTTGTTCAGAGGTCACTTCAAATTGACAAACCATAATTTATGCAAATTCTAATTTTGAAACTTAACTGAACACAAACACTAAAAGCACTGAATATTCAAATAATATATCTAAATATATAAATAAAATGTCATGTTATTGCTATATATTTAAATTATAAAATATAAAATTTTCATTATTGAAATGCAAATAATACATAGAAGCATGTAAAAGAAGCAAAATCTAAAGAAGAGAGGAAAAAAAGACACAAATATTCCCATCTCTAGATCACTGTTATTTCTTTGATAAATGGATGCTCAGACATTGTTATAGGGTACATTCTATACTTTGGGAATTAAATGTGTACTAAGATCCAGGTCTGAAATAGTTTAAAAATAACATGAGATAGTTTATTTCCCTTACAAAATAAAAATTTTATAATAAACATTAAAAGCTCAATATGTCAGATCTCAAATATTAACATTGCTATTTGGGATTGAGAAAAATGACGTACTCCTATTAAATATTTTCAAAGATTTCACCTAACATCTGTACAACATTTAGATATTTTTTGTTTGTTTGTTTCTGTGGAGAGAGTACAGCCCAGTATAGCTCAAACCTTACTTATTTCTGACACTGTAAACTTTATAGAGTTGGGTAACATTATGTCCTGCTTTAAATTAGTGAATACCGTGATGCCCTATTTAATTATCACTCAGGGTCCTTATGATCCCAAACAACCAAAAATGTGGCAAACCCAGAATAATTAGAGAAAAAGCAAAAAGCCAAATATGTGTCTAAAATCTTTGCCTCAGAGAAAACAGCCAGAACTCACTTTGGAAGAGTTTATGTATATCAATTACAGCTGTCAAGAATCAAAAGTATGGAAAAGAACCCTGTAGTTTACAACTTATGCTGATTCACAGCTTGAACAATAAAATTTTCATTAAATGGAGGCAGGGTAGTTTGGGCCTACTCATCATTTACACTTATTCTCCAATGACTTCTGAAGCTATCTGCTTTCTTAAACCTTTGTTTTAACCTATACAATGTGCAAATTAAGCCTCTAGGCCATATTTATTTTACTAGCTAAGGGACCCAGGGGCAACCTGAAGATTTATATATCACTCACTTTTTCAGACTAAATTCATTCATTCATACATGCATTTACAGTCAGTTTTGAAAGCCTTCTATGCACTTCTTGGCAATTATTTTCTTCTATTTTGCATTATTCATTTATTTTCAATTAGGAAGCACCTGCCATTTCTTCCACTTTCAAATATTACCCTTTTTGATTTGTGTGAAGTTGCATGTCTTATTTTCTCCCTCCAAGGTTTATTCTGGTTTGCTTAAGTCATCAAAGTAGTTAACTTTATCCTGGGAGTTTTATAAGGCCTTTCTAATTGAAGTTCCTGATCCATTTTATTAGAATAATGACTTATATTTGGTAAAAACTTATATGTCTAATACATACCAGTGATAACACCCAGTATTTTGAGCACAGATAAATAAGTATTCCAGAGGCAAATTTCCTGTTTAAGGGTAGTCTTTTTCAGAATAATAGTTTCAGAGCACAAATGGTTTCTTTATAATTTCATCATAAAGTCAACTTAAACTAAGGCTTGTTTTCTTAACTCTACATCCCTATGCATTGAAATTAAATGCAGAAAACTAAAATACATAGGAAGCTCTGACCACTCTAACTCTGTTATAGAGGTGTGATTTTTCTGTAATAAATAGGAGGTCAATTAATGCTATGAAAATCAATGATAAACATTACAACCAAATACTTTGTTTTAACTAAGCGGAATGATTACATTTTGATTTAGTCTTTCCTTTTAGACAACCAGCTGAAGATATAAAATCTTTGATAAGACATAAGATTCTCTTGTTCCTGTTGACAGTGGGGCTGTAGTTCTTAAACTTCAGATAAAGTTATCCTTTAAGGACAGGAGCAAGGAAGAGCCTGTTGATTAGATGCTTCCCCAGCCCATTCTTTTTTATTCTATTGCCCATTAGAGTGAATGATACAATTATACTAAGGCCAGTTGTTTCCTAAGTCCTTGAATTTAATATTTTACAAATTGGCTTTGGTGGTTTATGGAAGTTTCATAAATAGAGAGAGATGACATTTTATATAACATGCTCCTAAGCAGAAAGACTAATTTTATAAGCTGAATTCAATTAACTTTTGTGACATAAATGAGAAATAAAATTTCTTTGAAGTTAAATATTTGTTTGGAATTAAGATAGCATAATCATTTTTGTTAAAAAGCTAAAAAACAAAAATTCCCAAACTAATGTAAGTCTATTCCTTTGACTACTAAAAATTTCAGCCAACTTTTTTCATAAGTTTGATGTTTAAAAGGTGATTTTAGACCCCAAAATCAAGGATGTTGTATATACCAAATCAAGTTAAATAAAACAATAAATACAAAACAAAATTTGTATTTGTCACACATTAAATAAAAGGTAGCAATCGAACTTTGTCTTGTTATGTCAGCTTGCCTTGCCTGCCCACTGTGCCAGCTCACTGTCTTCTTTGGGAGGCACCAGGAACCGAACCACGGGCCTCCTGTGTTGTAGGTGGGAGCTCAATTGCTTGAGCCACACCCACTTCTCTGTTGGTTTGGACTTAGGATACCTGTTAAACCTACCTGTAGACTTCATTTTTTTAAAAAAGTTATTAATTAGGAAGCGCATATATTACTTTTTCACCAACTTAATTTTAAAAATATTTTTTAAAATTATTTTTTATTTTTAAAGAAGCTTTAGATTACATAAATGATACATAAAAAATATAAGGGATTCCCATATGCCCCACTCCTTCCTACTCCTACACTTTCCCAATATATTTCCATTTAATTTATTGCCATTTACTTATATATTTCATCTGTACATTTAAACACATCATTCTGAGGAATCTGTAGACTTACCAGTCAGTCAAAGAAGTCTGGGGATCAACAATAATCAAGAACTCTAGCTTTATTATTATTATTTTTTTTGAATGACATGATGTCTAAAACTTTTTGTTTCATTATTTAAAATTTTAAAAAAATTTTTGGTGTTTTATTTGTTATTTTTAAAACTATCATTATTATTGCATTTTCATATTATTTTTATTGGTTGTTTTCTTGGCTTCATCTTTGGAGAGGTTTTGGATCACAGAAGAGTCACAGCTGTGGCAGGGGAGGATTGCTGGTGCGGAGTGTCGGTGATGGTGGGAACGCATGAAAGGGGAAGAACCTTAGCTTTTAAGTGAAAGAAACCAGGCACAAAGTACTACATATTGTATGATTTCATTTATATAAACTGTAAATATAAATCAATTTATAAAGATGAAATCAGATTAGTGGTTATATAGGGCTGGGGAAGGACATTTGGGCATTCAAGTATGTGTCCATTAGTGAGGCACTCACTAGCTGAATCATTCTGTGTGTGATGGGCAGCAGACAGTGTGATTTACAGGGATGCCAGAGGGCATCTACCTATTTATCTGGTAGGTTTGATAGATGAGCATATGTTGTATATGTTGTATTTTTTTATTTAATTTTATATCTTTATATATAATTAATTTAAAAATAGTATTATAGAAGAACGCTACTTTTATATTTTCAATTTGGTGGTGTTAAAACATGTAAAAGAAAACATTTAACAGTAAAAAGAGATTTGGTAATGAGTCAGAACCTGGAGTAATTTTGTCACTGGTTATATAGCCTTGCACAAAACAATTTGGAGAACACAAACTTTCAGTTATGCTCTCTTTAAGTGAGGATGTTAACACTCAATTTTTCTTTTACCAGTTACACCCATTTATTCAGTGAGTACTTAAGTAGGTTACAATATTGTTAGGAGACAAGTCTTCAGCAATCTCTCTCATTTCTACTCATCTTACAAGGTAAAGTATTGACTGCGCTTTTTTCCCCCACTATCTTTTTAAAAGTTTGTGTAATGAACAGCCTTGGAAGATAGAGAAGGCAGTGTCTTCCTCCAGAGCAAAAACCAGACAAACTTCCATCCATTATAATAAAGGTAATTCTCCCCTGTAGGGCAAAAGGCAGGCCAATTATAAAGTTTCTTCATTCCTAAATTCAGATTCCTCTCGTGTAACACAACCGGCTGTGGGTATAGACATTCAACTGGGTCCATTTGTTTTTCCCTGTCAAACTTGCAGGAAGGATAACTGACACCAATAAGTTAATGCTCATGTTTCTCTGTGCCATGAGTAATAAAATACTTTCTCCTGCCACCAAAATACTGTGCCAACCGAACTTGTTAGCTTGTAAGTAGGTAATATCTGAATCCCTTCAGTTCTTGTCAAACATGGACAAGAAACTCAGGTGGATACCAGCAAAAAAGATGAATAAGATATCAGCACTGCCTTTGAAAAGCTTGACCTGAAAATTCTTACAGTCCAATGTATGCTATAAGTGAGTTGTGGGATCAAAGAAGGAGGCATTATTTCTGACATTCAGAGGTAATAACTTGTGATGGGTTGGTACCATGTTTTATTTATCATACTCATTCTTGTGCTAAGATAGGTTTATATTAGCCTTTTCAAAAATATGTTCTTCTATTGCAGATTTATTTAGAGTTTGACCAAAAATTGATTTTTCCAAATGCCCGATTAGGGCTTAAGGGATAATGTTTTTCTCCTAAAACAATTATGATGAATAAGATATGCCCCAGTATTGAAACATCATGTTCATAAAATAAACCCCACTTGCTCACGGTTTACTATAGTTTTAAGATGTTGTGTGTTCTGTTTATAAATATTTTACTAAGAATTTTTACATAATTACTGATAATGGAGATTAGAGTTTGTAGCTTTTTCTTTTCATTTAAACTTGCAAGATTTTAGTATTGGTAATTTTTACTTAAGAATTTGAAGTTTATTTTACACATTTTATAACACTTACAGCAGGTTAAACAGCACTGAAGTTCAATATGATGAATTTATCAAATATTTAAATTTTGGGTAGAATTTCTCTATGAAAAGATTTGTGCTTGTTGCTTTTCAAGGGGCTTGGCCAGAAGGGGAATGGAGAAGGGTTGATTATAACTTTCTCTCATTTTTCTTTGGAAATTTGTTTGAGTAAATTTACTGACTGTTCAGGAGTCACTTTTGATAAATTATATTTTCCTAGAAAACAGATTTATATAGTTTTAATATCATGCAGGTTTTAATATATATTTGCATAAAATTTAGCGATAAATTAACTTATTTTTGCAATCTGTCCATATCTATGGATAATTTCCCTTAGATATTATTTCGGTTTGTGTATTTGTGACCTCTCCCCTGAATATTTCTTTTCTTAATTAGGTTAACTATTGGTTCACCTATTTTATTAATTTTATGAAAAACAAAGTGATTTCAGAAGTTATTTATTAATTCTATTATTTTCTCCAAGGCATTTGTTTCTTTATGTATACTATTGCTTTCTTTTTGTTCCCTTGGGTTTGAATTGTGTCCAACTTTTTGAGTTGGATGATTATTCTGTTTGGTTTATATTTTATATTAATATAGGCCCGAAAGCAATGTATATTTCTCTGAATTTCCATATATAACAGGACATTTGGCACACTCAAAAAAAACTAATGAAAATACTATAAATAATAGCGTGTGATTAAAGACATCGTTATCATTTTCTATTGTCAAGGCATATAAAATTTATATGGTTTTCTGAATATCTAAATCACACCTTAATTTTAGTCTTAGTTTGACAGTTAAAGTTAGACATTCTTACTGTCATTCGTTTTGTTGTAATTTTCACAATCACAGTTTCTTATTTGAGGTTTGTTCTCTGGTAGGTATCTCAGTACTGGCTCATAGCAATAAGCTATGTTTGAATAGCTTGTCGCATGTTTGATATGGTAGACAGAGAATGCTCTTTTTCTTAAACATTGCAACACAGGCAGACATGCTTCTGCAAACACCGCTTCTCGGTGATATTCTTTGTTTAGTTCTGTGTGATAGATGTTTTTTTGGAGACCCATACAAACCACTATTCTTGCTCTTCTGTAGTTCCCTTCCCTTGACTCTGGAGTGGCTCTGCTATAACCAATGGAATGAGGCTGAAGTGATAATGTGACCATTTCAGGCCTAAAACTTAAGAAATCCTAGTATCTTCTACCTCTGAGTTCTTGGACTCTCACCCCAAGTCAATGGTCTTACTACCCTGAGGTCATCATTCTCTAAGGAAGTCCAAACAGCCACAGGAAGAGGCCAAATGGAAACAATCTCCAGCTGCATCAATTGCCATCCCCTTGAATGAGGTCATTTGCACCTTCCTGCCATCTTAGCATCTCAGTTGACCACCTGAAAGAGGTTCTGCCACAACACCTCACATAATCACGAGTAATAAAAATGTGTGGCTGTTTTGAGCAACTAAGTTTTATGGATGGCTTTGTTACATATAATAAAGAACTGAAACAACAAATGAAGTTGAAAGACTTGCTGCTGTGACTTCCATTCCTGCTATTTCGAAGCATTAAATCTGGCATTTGGAACTCAGTGTCAAACTTCACTTTTGAGAAGTGTAATTTTGTGTCTGATAGCTGCAACTGCTAGTGCCTTTCATTGCTTATTTCTTTTTCACTCGATATTTTCTCTTCATTCCTACATGCCCAGCACCTTTCTACCCCTATGGCATTTCTGCTGATTTTGGCAACCCTTACACCTACTTTAGAGACTAGGGATTTAAAAGAAAATGAAGTTGTGTTTTTGCATTTTGTTTTCCTTGTTACTTTTTAATGTTTTTCAAGAGAAGGATGAAATGCTGACTTTAAAGTACCATGTTCAAATGGGAAGTAAATATCGACAGACAGGATTTTAAGGGTTAAGACTCATGCATTCTGGATTTTAATAGACTTTTGCTGTTTTTGTTGTTGTTTGTTTTCCATCGATGCTCACTTAATATATAATCTGACAACAGTTTGTCCCACTTGACAGACTGTCCAGAACCAATTTTTATAAGGGCAATTTGAGGTTTTTGCCATATTAGGTATCAGAAATATTCCTGAAACAGTCTCAGTGGGCAGCTTTGTTCAGTCCTTACCTCAAAGTTAACACCATCTCCTCCCTTCTCCCTAATATTTCTTATCTTTTCCTTTTGCAGTAACATAAGGAAAGAGGCTATCAAATCTTCATTTTAGAGGAATATTTTGGAATTTTTTTTTTCTCAGAGTTGCCTGCTCTGATTAAGATGGACTCTCAGAAGTGTACTTTTCCTTATTTCTGAGTCAAAAAGAAGCTCTGAAAGTGTTAAGAACAAACAATTCAGATGACTCCATAGAATTTTCTAAATGAAGTTTTAGGGAAGACATTAACTAAGCACTAAGTAACGATGTAAGAAGACAAATAGAGGAAGGGAGACATGGTGAGGCCCTGATACCAAAAAGAAAATTAGAGGTAAATGCTAATATACCACTTTAACTTTAACAATTATCACACATAAGATAAACGTCTTATTAAAATGTTAATTTCTCCTATTATTTATTGCAACAAAATAATGAAATATGGCAGATGCATAAGCTGACATATGTATCCTTTAGAAAACTACTTAGTTCCTTTAACTTACCAATTTCTGTGACTAATAATGAATGGTATCACCATGATAAATGTACATTTAAAATTTTGTTACCCTAAATATTTGGTATACAGTTTTGAGAACCATAGGGTGAAAAAGCAAATTAATTAAGCTAATTGATTCATAAAAATGCTTTATTTGATTCTCACGAAACACCCTGCTGGGTAGACAGGACAATCAAAATATTCACAGCTGGAGTAACAGAGGCCCAGGGGATATGGCAGAGGAGATCACAGTTCTTCATCCCTGACACTCACCTTTATACACAATCTAGCTTTAGAATATATTCATAAAAGTAATCAAGAAATAATATACAGACATTCACTATCCATAATTCCAGAAGCAGATAGGTTTAGAGACAGTAACTCCACTCATTCAATAAAGAGAGTAAATCGCAAGGGGAAAAGATGGATATAAAAACAAACTATTTTTAGCAATAGCTTCTATGTTTTTATTGAGTTATTTTCATTCACTTATACAAGCTAAACAATTTTATTGAAATGCATGGAAAGATGTTTCATAGATTTCAAACAGCCTAATTTTAGAGCTTTAACTATAATTTTAACCACACAGGCTGTTCCTTATATTGGCAAACTCACTGTACCCCAATATATCCAGTTGAACTGAGCACAGATCAAAGATACCATATGGAATTTACCAAAATAATCATTTAACCTTCTGGGACAATGAGTTTAGACTGAGAGAAATATACTCTTATATTAATAACAAGTAATTAAAAAGATAACCATTCTATATTTTAAAATCTAGTAAATGCTACTAACAGAATAAAGTTAAAGGTACTAAATTCACCAATTCCAGAAGAACTGAAGGAAAGATTGCAGAAAGAGAGTTATTTCTAACAAGGCTGAAAGCATGTTCCCTGCAAAATAGACAACCTGAAGTTACATATGGCAGAGGATCAGAGATAATTCTCTTTCTTCACAGTCTTACAGAGTGTTTTTAAAAGTAAATCAAATTATATCTTTATTATACAACCAAAGATGTATCTAAATTCCCAAAGATGCTGAGAGAAGTAATCAAAATGATGGGAAGAGGATCCATGTAATATACACTCAGTAGTCAATTCATTTGAGTTTGGAACCTTTGAAGACAAACACAATTTTAATTTTATTAGTGTAAATAAGACAGATTTCCTCATTTCCCTAGTGACATTTATGCTTGATAAAAAAAAAGAGTCTTTTAAACAAATACCAAATCCCTTTACCTCGCCCCGGCTGTTATGTGACTGGGGAACCAGAAATGTAGATATTTGTTGGTACACACTACCCAAATTGTGTGCTAGCTTTATTTGCATGCATTCCTGTAATAGTACATCCTAATGTATTTTAGTTGACAACTTCTTATGCAGCTCTTACAGCACATTTTTTGACCACATGTTGGAACATTTGTGCACAAAAAATCTCATCTTTATGTTTGAAATTTATGGGAACACAATTAAAATGAGAGGGGTCCAAAGGTATCAAGATAATTACATTTTTCTAATCTTACTAAACAAGATAAATTACCTGCAGGCCCTCTTATAAAAGATGAAATCTTCATAATAAGTGAATTAATCAAGCAGCAGCTTGCTACTGCACTTGCATTTATAACAGAAATGATTCAAAGACTTATTTTATGGGGAAATTAATGGAAACAGGCTTTTCATTCTTCTGCACCAATTGAAAACCTCAGCAACCAGCTGCCCACTTGTCAAGAAAACAGAAAGAAGCTGGAAACAAAGATAAATAAAAACACCTTTTTCCTGGCACTTTTGAAGAGAAAAAGGAGCTCTCATTTACAGCAGCCATCTGTTTGTTATTTAATATGGGTGAATTACATGCTGTAATGAGTTTGTTTCTGCATCACTCAGTGCAATGGAACACAAGTTCACTCTCATAATGTGCAGCAGTTTTTAAAAGCTAATCATTTAATTGGACACAATCGTCAATGACAAATGGAGATGTAAAAACTCAGCCAGCTGTAGAGTGAATATGTAATCATTGTGAAATCATATTATTTTACACGCTTGAAGACTTCTTAATAGTATCTGATGTTGGTCATCACCGCAGACTCTGAAGAATTGAAGAAACATGGTGAAAAACAGCCATTCAAAATGGGTTTATATAATTGGCCCATATTATTGCCTGTGTTAGAACCACCATTTGACTTAGGTATCTAAAATTTCTCTGAAGTGTTTATTACAGTCTTAATTTTAGTTTTGATTTTTATATATTTTTCGAATATTTCATGGTTTAGTAGGCAAGAGTTATTGTTTAGGAACAGCTTGGGTAATTTTTTTTTTTTTTAAATCTGCTTCAGTAGAAGTGTCCTACTGATTTATTGCTTTTGCACATGACATCACATACAGATAAACAGAGAGACCTGGGAGATTGAGTGCCAACAGATTTTTTTTTTAATCACACACACAAAAGCTCTACTTCAGGAAACCAAACCTGAGTGCCTACACCTGCATGCATTACAGTCAGAATTTACACAATGCTGTCATAGTCTTTAACAGAAGAATGAAAATCTCCATTACAATGAATTCTCCCTTCGGATTCTGCACAAAGACATTATGCTTATGAGCAAATTTCCACAATAAGAATCATCTTCCAATTACTAGGCATCCCAAAGAAATAAAAACAAAAGTAAAGTTAGTAAGCAAACTATTCACAGCTTTTATTGTATTTATAATGCAATTTGGGGATATTTTATATGTTGTACTATTGTCAAGGATTTTAAAACACAACATTTTCATTTTATTGTCTTTCCAAGAATATTAGATTTTGAGGAAAGTTCTCCTGACTGATAAAGCATTTGGACAATTTAACATATAACCGTTTTGGATCAAATCTACTGGACTATCTCAAGGCTCCATTTTATCTTAGACTTTGAAAATACATTTCTGGAAGAGGATATAAGAGTGCCTGTTTCAAAAATCCCCTGCTAACCATTCTCCTCAACAAAAATATACCAGTATCATTCAATTACATTAAATAACAAAAAAGTTCATATCTTACATAACGACACATCTCCCAAAACATTACCTTTTATTTGTCATATGTTCTTTCTCTCTAGATATGTTTATAGTTACATGCATACTCCTTTTATATTCAAATTTAAGTTTTTCTTTTCTAGACATGTAAACCCTTAAAGAACAAACACTTTTTTTTCCTAACAGTCCTTAGCAACCTTTTTAGCACGCTAAACTCTTAATAAATAGTGCTTAAGCAAACTTGTTAAAGAAAAATTGAGCAAATTTTGAAACCTCCCAAAGAACAAACACATGAAAAGGGAATATGTTTTAATGTTTTCCATAAGTGTCACATTATTCTTTATACAGAGAAACTTTTGACATTGAAATTAAAAGACAACATACCAAAAGTATAAGTTTATGATAAGATTAAAAAAAATTACATTAACAATAAGAAAGCAAAACAGATGTTTAAGAGAGCAGAAAAGCCACTTGAATATACCAAAATTATCACCCAGGAAATAAGATAAAGAGAGATGTATTGTAAATTTAAAAAAACACAAACAAAAACTGTCCAAATATGCAATTCAAGCAAACTTGGAAAGATACCAATTGTCAAAATCTTTCTAGTGAATAATTAACAGATATGAAAGCTGTGTATATCAAGATGTGAATTATGGTATCTATGAAGAAATCAGAAGTCAGTCCTAAATGTAAATTCACGCAAATGCAATCAGCTAAATAAATATTCTTGGGTGAACTTCATCTAAACACTATGTTTAAGTTACTTTAGTTCAGACAAACTGTTCTGATATCAGGAAATTTTTGTGACACACCAGAGAGAGACTCTATGGAGCACAGTATGGAGTAGGGTATGGTGACCTGCTGGAATGGAAATTACCCACAGGTGACAATGCCTCATTTTTCATTTTGCTTTGACTTACTTTCAAAATTACTAACAATAAGGATGTAGAAGAATCCCAAGAAAAATAGTCACTTTAAAGAGAATTGCAAGTTGGTTCCCAAATGCCCCTTGAAGGAAGTGAAAGAGAGAGAGTGCTCCAGAACCTGAGTTCTAGAAAGGTAGATATGATCCCCAACAACCCATTCTTGAAAAGTGTTCAATCGCTCCCCATCAACATACACGATCTTTCAATTTATGAAGACCTTTCTCAATATAACTCTTCCATATCCCTCAATTTGCATATTCACAGCTCTTTAGAGAAATGCCTTACTTCAGCTAAACTGGAATAAGAAGACATTGTAAGCATTTGTGATTCTAAGGCATTCTATAAAAATGTCTTCCTTTTTCAGAATATTAGATTCTATTTTCTTCAGAGCCTCGTTCATATATCACTTCCACTGCAGAAGTTTCCACGATCTCAGTGTATGGGAATTTTGCCTACTCTAGATTTAACATTCTGTTGGCTCATAGATTATGGGTATATTTCATTCTGCCTGTTTTTCGTATGGCAAGTGTTCAGCAAACGTTTGATTAAGTGGTCATTGAAACTTTTTGGACAATAAATGTAAACATTATTTACACCCTTATCCACCAGTATTAAGAATGCCAATTAGGATACATCAAATCATCATATCAAATGTCACCCTTTTCTAGAGCTTTGTGGACCTTTCCTTATTGTGCCCCCATTGTGCATTGTAAACACATAGCACTTATGCTATTATAATGTTTATTTATCTAAATGTTTGTTAGAACTTAAGGACTTCATCTTATTCATCTTTGAAGTTTTCATGCCTACACCAGTGCCTGGCATGTAACAGTGATTTAGTAACTGTTCACTGAACTGATACCCTCAAGGTAAAAAATTTGTTATTACATTTTTATTTCTAATAATGTTGTACAGAGTCTAGTACATAGCAGATGCTCAAATAATGTTTGTTGAATAAGTGTTGAATGGTTAGACGGATGGATAGTAAATAATATGTGGGGGTTAAAAGATGCATAAAAAGCAAACATATTTAAGGTTTTCATTAGACATTAAAATAATTAATTCAAATTTTTAAAAACTAAAGGAAATCTATCAAAAATAGCTTATTTTATTCCAGAGAAAACTGAGGCCAGTTTGCTGAAGTCAATTGTCAAAAGTCACCTATTTAGATACCTCTGATTCCTTAAAAATGTGTTGTTTATACCATAAGGTCTTAGAATTTAATTTTATAGGCTCTATCATAGAGCATGATTTTACCTGAGTTGAGGAAAATAAAACTTAATTAAGATAAAGTGGTTTTCTGGAAGTCTCTTTCTAAAACAAAGTCCCAATCCAAGCATAATTCTTAATCTCAGGTAACTTTCTATTAAAAAAACAAGAAAAATATATCAGCCCTTATGGAATAAGCAAGATTCTCAAAGTTAAAATAAGCAGAATAAAATTATTCCCAAACCTACACAATGATCACAACAAAAAGAAGAATCAGATACAGTATTTTAAGTGGTGGGTGACAATTCTTTCATATTGAATAAAGTAAGTGTAAATTAGTGTTTTCTAAACAACTAAAGAAAATAAAGTTTAAGGCAAATTTCAAACATTCATTAAATAGCTATGTTTTATATACTCTATTGTGGAAATAGCAAGTATTCACTTCAATAGTTCATCAGTTGATAAACTAAGTAAAGATAATCATGACCATGAATTTATAATCATTAAAAAAATGAGAAGCTGTAATAAAAATATTTTATATGAAACATATAATTTTATATAAAAAAAAAGTTAAGATAAAAGAAGAATAGAGTCCATTACTACTAAAAATTAGCTTGTCATTAGAATAATTACAGCATGACAAATTTGACATTTAAAATAAGGTGCACTTTTTTTTTTTTAATTGTGGATTTCATTCCTCCCATGCTTTTCTTATGGTGTAATCATTACAGTGGCTTGTTCAGTGCTTTTCAACCTTTTTTGCTATTATGGCTCACCTGGAAGATAACATTTTTTATGGAGCATTGAGGTAAGTGGATAAAGGCTGATACAAATGGCCACTCCATGAGTTGAAGGGTTTCATTATTTTGGCACTGTTGTTACCTATTTAAGGATGATCAACAGATGTCCCAAATCATGACGCTCTGGAGCTACTCACATATTTGAAGAAGAAAAAAATCATTGTGTCTTCCCTCTACTATTTTTGGATAACTCTTTGGAAAAACTCTGTCACTGATCATACATTGTTTCATAGTATTGCAAAAATTTAGCATAGAGGAAAAGAATACATTTATATGAAGGTTTCCATCATTTTGGAAACAAGAGTCTTACAAATATTTTTTAATGAATTACAGGTCTGAACCATAACTTTCCTTTTAGGTATCAGAGATTATATTCATGGCATTATACTAGTCAGTATATTCGTATATATAGTAGAGAACACTACTGATTTTAAATCTTGGATGTATCAACTGACACATAAGAAAGTTTAGGGATTAAAGATTTTCAAAAAAGAGTTCTATCCTTAGTTATGATTAGAGGGAAGTTCTCCACAGATGGAAGTATTTCAGGTTTGTTTGGGCTTCCATGAGCCTGTCTTCCCAAGGCAAACTGTAAAACCTAAGGCTGTGGTGGTTATCAATCTAAAGGTGATAAGCTGTAAAATAAAAGAACAAAAACAGGAAGCTGATGTGGCTCAAGCGATTGGGCTCCCGTCTGCCATATATGAGGTCCAGGGTTCAATTCCTGGGGCCTCCTGGTAAACGCGTGCTGGCCGGTGCAGGAGTGCTGACCTGCGCAGGAGAGCTGGCCTGCACAGAGAGCTGGCACAGCAAGGTGATGTAACAAAAAAAGAGACACAGAAGAAAGACAATAAGAGGCACAGCAGACCAGGGAGCTGAGGTGACACAAGAGATTGAGTGCCTTTCTCCCACTCTAGAAGGTCCCAGGATTGGTTCCCAGTGCTGCCTGAAAAGAAGACAAGCAGACACAGAAGAACACACAGCGAAAGGACACAGAAAGCAGAGAACAGGGGTGGGAGTGCAACAAATGTTTTTTTTTTTTTTTTAAATAGCAAAAATATTGCATGGATGTCCTTATGCTTAAAAGTAGCTTTTGGAGAGAGAGAATGAGGTGGCTGAATAAACAGTATTTTCTGTACATTTACTCCTTGGAACCCTGTATGGAACAAAGGATAACATCTATGTAAAAGCCTTGCTTCAGTTTATTTGTACATTTTATATTTATGTGTCTCAATAATGTATATTATTACTGAATATTTTTCCTGTGAAATAATAGATACAGAATTATTCCCTCTCAATGCCAGAAGGAAAATGTTCAATTTATTCTTTATCTATATTTTACACAACTAAAACTAGTGTAAAAAATATTTTCCAATACATGTAGTTTCTTTTCACCTGCCCAATTCACTGCATTTTAAATGAAGTTCCAACAACTGCAAGCCATTTAGCAATCTCTTAGTGTTTTGCATTTATAAAGAAATTTACATCTGTCAATCAGTGGGTTAGAAATCTATGGAAAGTAAGGCAATTGACCATAGTTCCCACCTAAATTCAAGCAACCCTAGGGTAATAAGGATATTGTTCAAAGGGCAAATTATTTCCTTTAACTGAGGAATTATAAAAGCATTCATCATAATGTCCAGATATTTTTCTTGCTGATATTGTAACTCATCCATTTAACTGTCAGTAAAGCCACTGCATCTGTGCTTCTTATTTAAGTGAATAAGAAATAACTGGGTGGCTACATTATCTGACGTAAAACAAAAGAGAAAGTGAACATTAAGCACAATTTATTTGTTGCAGACAACAAATCTTAAATAATCTCATAACTACACTGTATAGCTAAATAAAAATTGCATGTTTTCCTAAATGCCATTATTCAGATTTCTTTCTTTTATCAATTGTGTTGGAATACTGAAAAGTGTTTGTCCACTCCAGTTGAGGAGTATAAAGAGGGCCATTGCTAGTACTTTAACGAAATTACTAAGTTTTCTTAGCAATAGCAATAGCAAAACAGAATAATTGTATATATTAATATATATGAGATTTCCCTTTTAGTCATCTCTTTTCCCTTTTCTAATTTATTGTTTCCATCTAAGATTTAAGTTTGATACTGACGATTCTTTTATCTTTCCCAAAGTTCTGTGAAGAATGCAAGCGAGGAAACAAAATGTCAGCTTTTCTACTTCTGTTTTCTCTTGACTTTAATTTCTCTTTTTTAATCACAGCCACTAATTTATCTTCTTTTACAAATTATCCATCAAGAGTGATTTATATGCTGAGAAATAGAGAATTTTGGCAGTTGCCACATGACAGAGATTTAATATCCCTAAACTGGAAATTATGAAAATGAAATATTTTGCTTGGAGAGGGATCACTAAAAATTAAATAAATAAAAATTGCTCTAAATAAAAATAAAATAAATCCACTTGAGGGTATGAGATGCAAACTCTGCCATTTGAAATGTATGACTGTGGGCAAGTCATTTCATATGTAAAATAATGGCATATCATTTCAGGTAAACCAGAAAAAAATACTTCAGGACAGTATTGTGAGGAGTAATGATATATAAGGCATTTAAGCATTTAATAAATTGTAGACTAAATTTTAGAATTAGTACAGTCCTGGGGTCTTATCTTGGAGATGTGACAACCCACAGGACTTTTGTGAGGATCAAATGTAATATTCATAAAACACTTAGTATATATATTGTGTTAATAAATCTCTGTATCAAAAGGTAATCAAAGTTTTTTTTTTTTTTTAATTATGACATTAAGAAAAATTTAAGGCTTTTTTCTTTTGCAAGTGTTGTGTTTACCCATTTTCTGCTTAGTTTTTAAGGTGTAAAAGAGCACCTTTATCAGATTGTAAATTTGCAAGCAGAAATTCAGTCTTGTTACAATAATTCCCTAGAACTAGCTGGAATACTTTCTAGAATATGGTATGTACCCAGACTACGATTTTAAAATGAATGAGTGAATGGATGCATGAATGTATGTATGAATCTCTGTAATTCTGTATTGTTACTAGTTACAATTTCAATTTATTTACCCTTTTATTCAGTTATTTTTGAATAGCTATTAATTGAACACCTACTTTGTGCTTTGCTTTACATTAGGAGATGGGGAAACAGAGATGGATGGCTTTGTCCCTTTCCCTAAGAAACTCACTGTGTAGTGATTAAATAGGTAAACCAGAGGAAAAAAATAAATAGTGTGGTAACTTGTATGACAGATATGCTATGGAAGGTATCGGAAGAGTACCTTGGTGTGGGGGAAGATGAAGGCATTAGGTGTAAAAACTATTCTGAGGAACTGACATTTGTTTTGACAGTGAAAAATGGAAGGTAGATGTCTAGGTAAAGAAGAGTTGCAGGGAGGAAAGAGTCCCAGGTATAGGAAGTAGCATGTTCAAAGTTACTGATATTTGACAGAGCACACCAAGTTAGGGCACTGAATGTTGTTTGTGTGGCTAGCTTATTAATAGTCGGTCAAATCATGAGAAGGAAAAGCAGGTGAAATCCAGAAAACAAAATGACTTATAAACCATGTGATGAACAGTTTAGTCTTCAAAATTCAAATGAATGGGAAGTGAGTGCAAGTTTTTAAGTAAGGGAGTGATAAGTTTGTGTATTACTAATAACCACAACATGCACATGAAAAAAAGAACTTTAATTAATACTCTTACCACTAAGAATGAAAATCTTATAGAAAAATAAATCAATGGAGAAATCTGCAACGAAAAGCAAGTAAAGGGACATGACATTCTTCTGTTTATTATTCTGTTTATGAGTCCCTTTTTCAGTGGTCTGTTATCAAAATGAAATAACCAATGAAAAGAGAAATTATTTCAAGTACATGGAGCTACAAGAAGATTATTTTATTATGTATTGTGATGGCTTGAAGCTGTATGGACCCCAGAAAAGTATGTTCTTAAAGTTAATCCATTCCTGTGGGTGTGGAACCAGTGTAAGTAGACTCATTTGGTGAGTAAGATATTGAGATAAGATGTGGTCCATATTTTGAGTGGGTCTTAATCCTCTTACTGGAGTCCTTTATAAGAGAATGAAATTCAGACAAAGAGAGAAAAAGTCATGAAAGCAAGAAGCTGGAAGTAAGGAAACCCAGAAGAGAAGGGAGAGATCAACAGATGCTACCATGTGCCTTGCCATGAGACAGAGGAGTCCAGGATTGCTGGCATCCCATCTTCAGGAAGAAGGTATCACCTTTATGATGCCTTGATTTGGACATTTTTCCAGCCCCAGAACTGTAAGCTTGAGTTAATGAATACTCATTGTAAAAGCCAACGCATTTCTGGTATATTGCTTTTGGCAGCCTAGCAAACTAGAACATGTACTGTATGATCAAAATTCTCCTTCCTTTTACATGTGATTCATTGTGTGTCAGCATCTTGTATCACTATAGTACATTGTGTTTCAGTGCAGAGAATTAAATCACAAAAGGATGAGCCCCATAACCTGCAAAGAGGCAGAGCAGACAGTTATGAGATCTTACTTTATTTAGCTGCTGTTTTTGTCCAATACCAGAATTTCAATTAGATCAGCTTCTTCATTATCTGTAGCAGTATATGAACATTTCTAAGAACAATGTATGTTAAGATTAGGCTGCCTCACACCCTGAGAAATGCAATGCAGTTTTACTATTTGATTAACAGTTGTAATGACTTCCTTTCTTTTCACCCTTGCATTTCTAAATGCTTGTGACACTATCTTGATCTTGCTAAAACTAATGAAATATGGTAGAAATAACACCATGTGCTAGATTATTTGACAAAAAAATGATGGAATATTTATTGATAGCCAAAATTCATAAGTGGGCTGAAGGTAGTGAAATGAGGGTGGCTAGATTCTGCAGTATCTGTCAGTTTAGTGTCTTCTTTTATCTACCACAGTGGGATGATCATGTAATTTATCATGCAAACCGTGCACTTCTACAAGTGAAAGAGGGTGCAACTAACAATTATGCCAAGGCAATAGGTTTGAACTGAGACTGTCCAGCACTGAGCGAAAATAGCCATTGAGCCTTCAAAGCTTTGATGTTATCCCATAGATTCAACTAGGCCAATCAATGGACTTTCTTAAGTCATGATGACTCAGTTATAACTGATCAGAGGCCACTTTTCATAAATGTATTCTTTCTTTAAATTCAGCATCTACTAAAGTGGTAGCAGGTGTTTCTAAACTATCATCCCCTTTAAATATCTAACTATTAGTTTAAATTAAAGAGACTCTGGGGGAAGAGAAATATATGTCTGTGGCATTTTAAACAAACATTGAGACACATAAGACCATCAAAGTATCACCATATGGAAACTATTATGAATGCTTAATATTTAACAACCCCCTCATTGCAGCTTTGTCTTCAATATTGATAAAAATTTACCTCTACTTATGTGCCTACCTCATAAATAATTCTTCCCTTAGAAGACCATTGTTCATTATCAATGCTTGTAGTCATCTTTGAAAAGATCCCTAGCTCTTGTTCCCTGAGAAATGAAACTCTTGTGGCTGTTTCTTATTGTTGAAATAAGTCCATAGGGACAAATGCAGATACATTTTCCTGCTTGGAACCTGTTTTGTTTTTTGTTTGTTTGTTTGTTTTTTAGTAGGAGTCATAAGTACATCCTGTTTCCACCAAAGTCCTTGCTTAACGACCAATCAGAGCAGCATAGAAGGAAAGCCAAGGTTTGGTGTCTTACAAGTTGAGTTGAGCTGCCAGGTGTTGTAGTAGCCAATTAAGACAACAGGTCTTAGCCAATTAAGACAACAGGTCCAGATTAAAGTAACAATCCAGCACTGGCTTCCCTTCTGTTCCATTTTCTCCATGGAACTGTGCCATGGCGAGGGTCAGATGGATCAGCAAAGAGGTGGGTGAGCAGGAAGCATCTTCATTGTTGTGGGAGCCCTGAACAGAAGGCTGCTGTTGTATGGACTCAGGGGCTTTAGGAAAGAAGAAAGGGAAGGTGTAGGAGAGGAAAAGTATTAAATACAGAGCCAGAATGGGGAAAAGAGTTTTCAAGATTTCTCCCTCCTTTTACCACTAAGGAGGGCTCAGCTTAGGTACTTGAAGAAGTTCTTGGATTTAAGCCCCTAATGAAGAGGCCTCTGAATAGAAGCACCTTAACTAAGAATGCAGATGTATAAGAGGGTGACTGGTCAAGGGATGCCTGAGTCCTTCACTGCAACTCCCTTCATGGACTGCAATGCATCAGCTTTTACCAAGTCTGGTATGGTGAGATCTTTTCCCCATGAGGCTTGCCAGGTAAAGATTTTGTAATTGTCTATGGTCAGGCCTGAAATATCACCCGTAGATTTTAGGCTAGAAATCAGACTTCTCATGGTCTCGTAGAGTAGAAGGATCTTCAACTAAAGCCTCCATAGTCACCAGCCAACCTAAGGCCCAATCTCACCTTTTCCTTGCAATTAATCCTATTACCTTATGGAGATAGTGCAGATAACCATATTTAATTTAGCTTAGTATTATTTCCTAAAGGAAGGGAGTCTCTTCTGCTGATAATTGTTTCTTTCCTTGGTTATGATTGAGGAAAGTGAGCCTCAGTTTTTCTATCATATTTTTTTAGAATGTGAAACTCTCTATCAACAAAAAGAATCATAACAGAAAGTTTCCATAGTCCTTTTAATAGTACCACATTAATAAAAATTGTTGTTAATGGTGGAAAGTGTGGGAGGAGGGATATTGGAATCCCTTATATTATTGATATAACAATTTTGTAATATAAAGCTTCTTTAAAAATAAATGAAAAAAAAAACCAGCAAAAAAAAAAAAAAATAGTATACCCGACTATTATACAATGAGTTAAACAGGCTTTTATGAGTTTATGAAGAAAATAATCATAATTTTTAAAGGAATTTCTAGGAAAAAAAAGTTATTTTGAGTTTAAAACAGAAGCAGACAACCTCATTTTTAATTTAAGACTAAATTTTCTAAAGCTATTGCCACATTCCAATGGGGACAATTTTATTTACTCCAGATTCTCCAAGATGATATCTTTGTCACATTAAAGTTTAATGCTTAAAACATGCCCAGAAGTATCACTTTTTCAGATGAGATTTGAGCTCTTTGAAAACTTTCTTATATCCAACAAATAGTAGGAGTGGATATAGTTCTTATCTGTAAAATAATAATATAGAGAGTAAACTTCTACAACTTTAGTCTACTTTAGTCTCCTCTCATGAATGTGCTTCCAAAGCTGTATATTTCACATGCAGATATCAATTGGAATATACATCAACATTTTTGTTTCCAAATCCTTGGCTTATTTTTAACTACAGTATATTGGACTCCTGCGTGACTTGGGCTCACAACATTTAAGTCCTGACAAGCTTCTGACTCTAAGAAGCCACTGATTAAATCCCCTCTCACCCAGGTTAGCGAGTGACAGCATCTGTGCCCACATTTCTCTTGATCTTGTTTTTCCACTAAATCATCATCCTTCTGCTGCCTTCAGTCATGATGTTGTACCGTGCAAAGCTTTGTTGAGAAAGGCAAATCTCTCCCTTTAGCTTTCCTTTATAGGTAAAACTGAATGATGAAATTTATAAGCTTGAATAATTTACAGTATCTCTTTTGGACTCACACACTTCTTATGATACTTTTCTTATTTAAAAATTTGATCCTCATCTACACTATTTTAAGATTCTTACACTATGATATCCTTTATTAAATTAATAGAACAGAAGTATCACCCTATGTTGCTGCCTTCCAATTTATACACATTAAACTCTAAAATAGAAAATTTAAGGAAATTCTACAGTCTTCTGATTTAAGTCCTGATTACAGGCATATGAACATACCTCAGAGGTACACAATATAGGATGCTTTCGTAAATGATTGATGTCTATTATTCCATTTCTTAAGTTCCTTATTAATCAAAATACTCAGACTTACATGCTTTTATTAAAATGCATTGACTTATTTTCTCATGCTTCTCCTTTTTTGTCACCATACATTATGATATGAGTATGGATTTTGAATTTGTCTCCACTGTTCTGCCTTGGGACTAAAGTAATATATTGTGTTTGTTAGATGAAGAAAATGCCTAAGATTTTTGAATGACCAATATAATTACTCTTGAGAGGAGGGCAAAGCAGAAACTTAGTTTATTTTGATGTTTGCCAGCAAATACCTAAAATGCCAACATGCAAGAACCTCAAAAGAAAAATGCTAGGGTCTTTCAGATGTTAAAGAGGGGTAGGATAACAAAAAGCACAAAAAAGACAGCAAAATCAATATATGTGCTGATCTATTCACTTTTATTACTGAACTTCAGGGTTTTGAGCTGAATTTAAGCTATTTCACATGTCCCTAGATATAATGAAGGGATGATATAGACTTCAGTAAGTTATGGGGTTTATCTCACACATGTGAGTGCCTCATAACTTATTAGTGCCTGAAGCTATAATGAGTTATGCTACAGTTCTCATACAGAGCCTGCAAAACTTGTAACTCACCAAAACCATGGGCAATTTCATTTATTTAAAGCCTTTTTAGTATTGGAGTGTCTAATCCAGAATTTGTTAATTTTTTTTCATAGTTACTGGGTAGTGTCCCCTGTGGTATGTTAAATTCAAAAGGTCATAAGTCCCCATATATTTTGCTGAAGTGAACATTCTCTGCCACAATACCTAAAGAATAATATTTGGGGATGGCACACTAATACATCATGTCAAGCTGACATTTATATCATGAAGTTTACTGTTTTCTAGTGATATTGTTCATAATATAAGCCTTTGACTTGTTTGCAATCACAAGTTGGTAGGACAGAGTATTCTGTTAGGCATCTCTGGTGGTGGTTTGCAATGAATATGTGATGGCTCTACAAATTTTCAGAGATGTTTTGCTCTTTCATTTTGGTAGGAGTATAGAGAAGATGATAAAAGGCTCTATTCATCAAATGTTGTTTCTGTGGGAGTATCTTCAAATTTTCCTGGTTTCTCTTTTCAGGGGGCCAGATGAGTGTATATATGGTTTATCATTCTGAGCAATAGCCCTGAAGAAAATTGCATTTGTTCTGATTCCAAAAACAAAATTGTATTAAAAGAGTTCTTTGGAACATAATAAAACAAGATTGCTTTTGGTTGGATTTGCTTCTTCACTATATCATGGCCTTTAGTGAGCATTGTCTTAGAATGCAGCAGACAAAAGAAAAATACCAGAGAAATTCATTAAATGTTAAAATGCATCTTTCTTGAAATAGTTTAGAATAATTCTTATGAGAAAGTAAAATTATTTAGCCTAACAAATAGAAGTGTTCTTGAATGATTTAAACACTTTATTACTTAGAACCCTGTAATGGAAGTATCATTTTAAGAGCTAAAAATAATAACTTGTTGATTAAACATGTCTATTGTTTTTATTTCTATCTTTAATGGACACCTGTCTAGAGGTCCTTAACTATACAGATTCTAGCTATAATACACTCTACTTATATATTTCACTACAGATGGAAAGAACTCCTGCTTGTTCAATAAATCCAAACCAATTTTATATGAAGCTGGGAAAAAATATAATTAAGAAGGACTTCCTGCCTGGGAATATAAAATATAATCTATTCCAAAATAAAAAATAATTGTTTTTGGATTTACTCCTTTACTGGAATATCTATACTACTATCCTCCTGTATTCTTGTGAGTAACCGAGAGATGATAGAATTTGTATCTTACATTTTTTAAGCACTTATATTTGCTAATTCCAAAAGTCCATTAAAAAAAAAAAGACCTAATTAAAATAAAGCACTTGTAATCCCTGGAGAAAAATTGTTTTTCCCCTAAAAGCTCAGCTGCAATCACGAAAAGAGAGAAACATCCATGTCATAGGACTTGTCAAACTTAAAATTGAGGTTCTTTAAAAGTTGTGGAATTTTAATAGCAGAGTTTAAATAAGCTGATAACTTAGTATACTATTTTTCTTATATGGATGCTTTCCCTCTAATCATAGTTCTATTTGTTTCGATTTTATATTTGTTTCTAAATTTTGCTCATTTTACATTAAAGAGTAATTCATTATATTATGAATGCAATATAAAACTAAATAATTTAATGAGATGCTGACAAGACCAAAAGAAATATACAGGACATATTATAAAGGCAAATGCACAAGGATACTCTCCAGTAAATGCTAGGAACCCAACTATAAAAATGTGTTGTTTGCACAACAAAATGGCAAGCTATTTGATTCTATTTTCTTACTCTATTGTTAAGAAATGAATTTAAAATGAAAGTCTTTCATTGCAAGTATAACTCAGAATAAGCTCAGTTACTTTGATAAGCTTTAAAGTCAGTAGAAGTTCTGGATCTAGGTACAGAGACAGTTTATACGTGGGTAAAAACTAAGAGTAGTATTGGCATATTTAATCTTCAGAGAATGAAAAGAAAAGTGTTAACATCAATATCAATTTTGAAGTGTCTTCCAATCCTTAGATTATGTGGACAATTAACACTTGTTTTTAAAGAATATTTTATTTTAATTTGGAATATTTGCTAATAAAAATTACACAAAAAGACCATAGAACAACCTACAAATAGAAATTAAAAATGTAAAAATAATTTTAAAAATTTAAAAAGCAAAATTATTAGAATTGAAAATGATTAAAGCTGGATATTAAACCATGAAACAAGGCCCAAAGAAGACAATGTAACATGGTCAAGAATGGAGAGTCTAATTGCAGCAGTGAGATGAGCTGTCCTATTTTATGCCTATGGTTTTTTGTCTTACAATGTAATACAAAAGGCAGTCTTATTACTTTATCTCTTCAAAATATTTAATGTTTTATATTTATTGCTTACTAATTGAAGTTTTAAATTCTAAATTGTGTGTGTGTGTGTGTAGATCATCAAGGAATGCATTGAATAGTATATCCATATATATTTTATTTGTCCAGCTCAAAGTAAGACTGATCATAGTACCTGTGAAATCCTAATTATGTATCATTATTCTTATAGGTATCCAAAACTAAGATTTTTTTTCCAAAGGATACTTTGTGAAAGCTTATATATCAGGCCTATTATTTATTTATTTATTTTGGTGAGCATATCATACCATTCCTTTCCATTACTTCATATTTCTATATGTTTTCTTTCTATATTACTCCTCTTTAGTAACTTTGATACTTTTAATACAAAAAATTAATTAATTAAGTAGTTGGGGAAAAAATTACTTCTGTATACAAATTTTTGCCATTTCTCTACAACTGATCTGAAGAAGCAGCAGTCTCCTACCTCAACTTCCCTGGCTCCCCAAGAAGCTGTCCCAGGAGTTTGCAGAAAGGATAACTTCATAGAGGGATCTAAGAGAATTCTTGGACTTTCATGACATTGCTAGCATAGGCTAAAGAATTGAAGTCTCCAAAAAACTAACTTCTTCATGGACTCTACAACATATATATATGGAAAGAAAGAAAGAGAGACTGGTAGGTGTTTTGTAAGGCAGGTGATAGCTCATGGATATCTTGTCCCATTTGTGTGTCAAGTAGGTGGACAAAGTCATTGCTAAATGTGTTATAATAGCGTGCAGGCATAAATACACACCACACACATACACATATGAGACAGAGAGAGAGAGAGAGAGAGAGGAGAAGAGAAATAGAGTGAGAATTTGGAAATAAGGTTCAAAAATCCTCCTTATGAAATAATCCACATTGACCTTGAATGCTTTCTTGAGAAGATTGTGTGTATACTAGTTAAGAATTTGGTCTTCAAAACCACAGTATCTGGTTACAAATCCCCTTTCAGCCATTCATTCTCTGACCTTGGCCAAGTTTGTTTTCCTCTTGGGGTCTTTGCTTTCTTGCCTACAATTAACAGTTTTGATGATAATAATAGTTTCTTCTTCCTAAGTTTGCTGTAAATAATTAATGGGTTAACACAGATAAAGAATATAAGAAAGCACCAAGCACATGGCAAGTGACCTGTAAGTAATATGACCCTTTATTGTTGGAGTCTTACCTTTTCATCACCCATTGTGGTGATTTGAAGCTATATGTACTTCAGTAAAATTTGTTCTTAAATCTTATCCAGTTCCTGTGAGTGTAAACCCATTGTATGACAGACCTTTTGATGATGTTACTACAGTTAAAGTGTATCCCACTTCAACCAGGATGGGTCATAATTCTATTACTGGAGTTCTTTATAAACAGAATAAATACAGAGCGAGAGAGAGAAAGTCATGGAAGCAAGAAGCTGAAAGCAACAAAACTGGAAAGAGAAGGAAAAGATCAGCAGATGCTGCCATATGCCTTGCCATATGGCAAAGGAACCAAGGAAGGCATAGCATTCACCCCACTGTTCTGGAAGAGTGCTGCTGCTCAATCTTTATAGGGGTGGAACCTATTCCTTAAGGATTGCAGAGAATCTGACCACCACCCCACTGTTCTGAGGGTTGAGCCTGTGCCTCAAAGATTATGGAGAATCTTGCCATCACCCTAATGCTTGTGGAGGGTGGAGCCTTCACCCCAGTATTTGGGGAGAGCAAGGCCACTGTGCAAGCACTTGGAAGGTGTGGAGCTGGAGGACAAGACATTGTTCCATAAATGACTCTCAGACTTTTAAATCTAATGGAGTATGCCCTGCAGGATATGGAATTGTCTGGGAATTGTGATCTCTGGTTTCCTTCCAATTTCTTCCTGTGGGAATGGGAATGTTTATCTTATCACTGTCTCTCCATTTTATATTGGAAGCCGATAACTTGTTCTCTAGGTTTCACAGGTCCCAGACAGAGGGGGATTGTGTTCTAGGACAGAGCACACTTATAAATGATTTTGATGAGACTTTGTACCAAGCATCGTTTCTAAAATGACTTAAGGCTTTTGGTATATTGTGTATGGAAAGGACATGTATTTTGGGGGTCCAGAGGGTGGAATGTGGTGATTGAAGCTGTATGTACCCCAGAAAAACATGCATTTAAATCTGTGGCAGAGGAGTCAAGGATTACTGGCAGCTAGTCTTCAGGAAGAAATCAAAGCCTTGATGATGTCTTGATTTGGACATTTTCTCAGCCCAAAACTGTAAGTTAATAAATTGCCATTATTCAAGCCAAACCATTTCGTGGTATTTGCTTTTAGTTTCTCTTTATTAGTATCCATGCTCATAGATTTAGAAATCAATAAATGAGATATGCAGTCCCCTCAAGATATGTATGAGTTATGTATGAGATATATATGACAAATGACAGCTTAAAAGGCAAATAAACCTAAATTTTCTCATTCTTTTTAATGTATTAATATTAAGTTCTCTAAGTTAAAGTGCTTCAAAAGTATCTTCTAATCAGTTCTATTATTTTCAGCCATATTAATTTGATTTTTCCAAAGTGTGTGCCATCATATTTGATTTTGAGTTAATATGAAAATTCATTTCTTTGGATAGGTATGATGGTTCCTTTAGAAAACAGACATGCTTATTTGAAAATAAATTCATTTCCAGATATCATGTATAGTAGTCAATATATACATAGATATACACACTGGTATTTTAAGATAAATTAAGTACAATACTTGTGAGAAAAGCTTTTTTTCATGTATTAGATAGTAGTAATGTAAGGGTTTCATTAACATATACAGAGAGCAATGAAAAGTTTGTTGCAGATGCTTTTCTGTAGAATTCAAATGCTTGTTAGGCTACTATTAAATGATGCCTGACACTTCAGGCTTCTAAATAAATAAATTATCTTCCTCTGGCTAGCCATTCATATTTTCCCAATTGCCCACATGTGGCGTCTGGGCAGTATTACCAGAGATTGCTGTGAGAGAAGAGCATGCTGGTGAATGACCACTTCCATCTTTTCTATAGAGCTGTGAGTAAAGTAATTTGCAATCAAGAGGGTTTTAGTTAAATCATTATCAGATATTCTCCAGGATCATAGACTCTTTTGCCTGAAGTAAGGTCTGTATTTTTTTTCTTTCACACATGCTGTCTTTTTATTTATCTATGTTTTATTGTAACTGTTCCCTAAACGATGCATCCTGTAACATATAACTGGTTATAAACACACACACACACATATATATAATTTTGCAAAATAATGTTCCTTCATTCTGAAGCCAAAAAGTTTTATACAATTTTAAAAGTATTTCTGATACAAGCAGTGGTTCTTTTGAAAAGTTTTTACTCTTTTTTCTTTCACCGAACATAAGATGAAAAGAATGCCCAATACCCACCAGTCAGCACAGCAGAACTACTGAGAATATTTTAACACATTTGGCAGTAGCGTTTGCTATTTTGTCCCCTCTTTGGCACGTTTTACTTTCCCAGTTGCTAAAACAAATACCATACAATGAGTTGGCTTAATCATAGGAATTTACTGACTTACAGTTCCAGGGGCCAGTAGAAGCTTGCCTCCTCCCAGGGTTGGGCTTTTACATCACAGGGCAATCCAGATGGCAGGATCTTCTCTTCTCTTTCTTCTGTTATGTTGACTTCCACCTTCTTGCTTCTCCTGCGACTCTCTCTCAGTAGCTTTCTCTTTAAGGCCTCCCATAAACACTCCCAGTGTTAAGACCCATCTTGATTCAATTGGGTCACACCTTAAACTGAAGTAACCTCATCCAAAGGTCCTATTTATGATGGGTCCACACCCATAGGAAAGGATTGCAATTAAACATATGTTTTGCTGGGGTACATAACTCCAAGCCACCACCACACACTAATGGGACAAGATATCTATGCACTGCTTGAAAAATGGACAGTTCATACAAAGCTACTTCACTATAATGATAGAAATGCATCAGAAAGTACTTTGATCTTTATTGTTTCAAACATTTAAATTCAGTTATGCTTTTGGAGAAAAGCACATTATTTTTTTTTTGGAAAATATTTTCTGAGCCATAAATTACTCTAATCCTAAAGGATGAATGGAGCAGAAATTTGGACATCTTTCCTTGCTAAAGTTTTTTTTCTTTCTTGTGACTGGAATAGAGTGGCTCTTTGTTTTTCTGAAGGTCAGGTGACAATTACACTAACTATAAACATTCATTCTATTTCACTCCTAAGTGATCTCTACTTTAAATTGCTTCTAAATCTTTTCTCACCCATCTTAAATCCAATATTTATTTTAACCTTGAGTTGCCTAAGACCTTTAATAGGAAGCTTCAAAGCATTTTAAAAACCGTATCCTTTTTAAATCTTTCTCATTTGAATGCAAGTGCCTTGAAAGCTCAAACAGTGTTAGTTGTTCTTATTGAAGTTTATTATGCTTTAGATATTCAAATCAGCTCTATGTCTTCCATTTGTTATGCAAATCTTTAAACTTTATATACTGCATGTTTTATCTAGATTAATACAGCTTTCAATAACAGGTCTTACCAGAGCAGACATATACTCTAAAGGTGCACTTTTTTAGTGACTTGAATTATCATAAAATCATAAAAATAGTGTGTATTGCTTTACTCTAATCAGACTCAGTTTTATATGGTTGTTGAAAGCCCTTTTACATTCCATTCTGTGTCTGGAGGTCTGTGTATAAAACTGATTCAGAAAAAGCAAAGTGAAGACACCTGCTGGCTTATAGCACAAATACTAAAATATCTTAGAGCCTGCTGAAAGGAGAATTGGAACAATATGTCATTACTGAAGGCTCACTTGCAAGTTCTAATGTATTATAATGAAAACAGTATGACAAACCTAATGAGACAGTGAAGATTTGGGTAATTGTTCCTACAGTGTATGGTAACTTTTCCAGCCGTTATTGGCAAACATAAAACCTAATGAGATTTTATTAATTTAAATGCAGTACATCTGCAAAACATTTCCTTAGTTGCATTCTCCTCTGATAGTCTTTCTTTCCACATGGACTTGATTCTTTTAAGTTAATTGTTCTGTATAGTATACTTTCCAAACAAAACACTTGACATAAATGTGAATCAAACTTTTTTCCATTTTCTTTTGTATACATTGTCCTGAGGCAAATATTACATGTAAACTTGTGAAGACTATCAGCACATTTAATTTATAGCATAATATTTGCATTGATAATAAAACACTTTTGTTAGACTCTTTCGAGTGTCCCTTTAAAGATTTTCGTTTCTTAATTTGTAAAGGAAAGAAAATCTCCTGTAATCTTCAGTCATATGGTTTATATTGTCAAAAGACCAAACATCAAATAGGATTCTACCCATTGATTCTTATTCGTATAACCCTCTTTGTAAATTTTACAAGTATTAATTATACTTGAGAGGCTCAGTCTACTTCCATGAAGTCTAAATTCAGATTTCCTATTTGACTTTATATATGCAATGCAGGTATGTTTTCAGTTTAGCAATAAAAATGTTTTCATCTGGAGGATTGATTTTAAGATTACTATTTTAGACATGGAAAAATCATAAAAAGAATGCTAATTTGCTACTATTAACCTTTAATTCCGGTCAATTTCCAGTGTAATTCACTTTGTTCTGTGTCTTTTTCAAGCTATATTGTTATAAGCACATGGTAGGTGAAATCTTGACTTTGCTGTGTTAGGTGAAAGAACATTTCTTAATGAAGGTGATGGTAACACATTGCCAGCTCTCTGTAGAGAAAGCAATAGAGCTGTCAGGAAGTTCAAAAATTATATTGTTTCTTCTGAAATAACTGGAAAGAGATCATATTCACTTTCCCCCTGAGTTTTGTAGGTCATTTTGGATTTACAGTACAGCATTTTATTACAGTTTGAAAACTTTATAAAAAACTAAGCTGTCTAGTTTATTGTTATCCAATGTTCTTCCATGCAAGCAGATACAATTGGATCAATATATATTTAACCATTTCTGTGCTTTTTCTTTAACTCTGATTAAGAAACAAATAACTTAAACAGTGGACTATTCTATTTTGTATTTTGTATTTTAGGTGAATATATGTTCATGTAATAAATGGGATAGAGTTAGTAGAATACCTAGATCATAAGTGGTCAATAAACTTCCAATGACCTGTAGAAGGTTTTAGGCAAAATTGAAGGAAATAAAAAGAGAGACATCTGGATTTACACTAAATAAAATATTTTGGACAATTAGTTTAAGAGCAACATGTTTTTAAGCATACTTTCCATCCTATGAATATTTTTTTGTTTTTATTCCAAAATACGTATATTGCTTTGGGGAGGCATTTCCTGGAAGGGATAACAAAATGACTTCTACCATAGGAGAGATTGTAAACATATAACATTTTGTTGTCTCCTTGGTTGATTTTATGAGAGGTTGTTATCAGCTTAATTAGTATACTGTTTCGGTAAGTATATAATTTTATTAATGCAATTTGAGTATTTTGATATAACATTATCAGGTGGTTTCCTTCATCCTATTATAATGAAGTATTTCAGAGTGTTCTACGAATTTCTGTTGCAAATTGTATGTATAATATTGAAGTTTTCTGGTGAAACATTGTTACGGGCTGAGGTCCTTAGGTCATTACTCTAAGTTTTGTTTTATGGTGTTACCTGTTGATGCTTGTACTCGTCAGGGTTCTCCAGAGAAACAGATGAAACAGGATATATTTACACACATATTATGTAAATAAGAGATTTATTACAGGATTTGACTCCTGCAATTGTGGGGATGGGCAAGTCCCAATTCCTTGGGGAAAGCTGCAAGCTGGGAACACCAATAAAGAGTTTCGATGATTTCCCCAGGAGAAGCTGGCTCTTTGAAACAGAGATGGAAATTTTTCCTCCAACTGATGAAATCATCACTTCTCCTTCAACTGAAGACCTTGAATTGATTGGATGAGACCTCTTTCATTGTTGAAGGCAACTTCCTTAGTTGATTGTAGATGTAATCAGCCATAGATGCATCAACTTGCTGATGATTTAAATCCACGAAATATCCTCATGGTAACAATCAGGCCAGTGCTTGCTTGACCAAACGACCGGACACCATAACCTAGCCACGTTGACACATGAACCTATCCATCATAATGCTGTTACATTTAATCTGTCAACATTTCTAAAGAAAACCTCTGTGTCAGACACTACCTCCAGATAAACCTTTTTGCTATTCTCAAAAAGCACAGAATAGTAAGAATAGGCAAGCAAATTGTGTAATTACAAAACTACAGAAAATTTTTTTAAATACATAGATTACTATGGTATTCTGTTTTATAACAAATAAAAAGTATTCTGAATTCTGATTTTCAGTTACCATGAAAAATTAAAAATATGTTCTAAGAAACATATTTTAAAAACTGCGGAATTGAAATGAATTTTGAAATATTCACCATCCAAATAGTCAAGTAAGTCATAGACACACGTACACACACATTCACACACATAATAATGAGTATACATCAGTTGGATCATTATCTGTCATTATGGAGATGAGCCTGTGAAAGCATTCCTAGGTTAACCATTTTCCCAACCTTACTTAATCAGAGACAGTAATTGTTCCACCATAAAAAAGAATAATGAATTTAGAGCAAGAATTAACATTTTTTAGTATTACCTTAGTTTGCACATAAAGATCATTTCAGGGGATCAGTTTCAAATCTTGTTTGTATATTTCTTCTAATATCTTATTCCCTTTTTTCATACAATGGAGTGAGAACATTGATTTTGATACAATCCTTCTATATCACTTAATAGCTATGAAACTTTTGCAAGTTTTCTCATCTCCAGTTTGTCTACCTTTAAAATGGAGATAATGATCTTTCCTTTGCAGGATTGCTGAGAATATTCATGAAATAATATATGTGGCATGCTTCCCATGAACTTAGCAAATAGACTTTAAATAACTGTTATCCCCCTCTCTCATCTAGCCATTTCCCCCTTATTTAGTAACAATTCTAATTCTAGCTTAATGCAATCAAACGACTTCCTGCTCTTTCTATGAACACAGAAATGGATCAATGACCATGTGCCACTTCCACACCAGTTTTAAGTACCCATACTCTTTGTAAACTGAATAAAATATATTTAATGAAATTGTACTTTCTGGTTATGAAAAAAATCCTTCATACATTCAGTCAAGCTCCTTGTTTTTCATCCTCACACCCAAACTGCCATCCACTTCTTGCTTTACTTTTCTGGAACCTTCCCAGAAATAATGCTGCAATGCTAAATGTATTGTCTTTGAAAAAAGTGAGTTATACAAGAGAGAAAAAAATGTGTCAGTGAAGGAGATTGCCCATGAGCAAAATACATTTCCTGCTTCCCTGAACTTTTAAATTATGTGGTTACCATACTTTTAAAAAGATAGTAGAATGAATTTGTTTATTTGTTTATTTGAAATTCATCAAAACTACCTGGGGTAAACAGTGGCATTCCAAGGGTGGATGGTAGGAGAAAGCAGTCTCTGCCTGGTACAGGCAATGAGAGTGGATTGTCAGGAGAAATTTTAAAAACAATAATACCATTAAATGTTGTCTACTTTTTTTTTTTTTTTTTTTTTTTTTGAGGTACTGAGGATTAAACCCAGGACCAGGACCTCCTACATGGGGAGGAGGCGCTCAACCACTTGAGCTACATCTGCTCCCTTGTTGTCTACTTTCATCATCACCATACTCTAGGAATTCTAAACAATGCCAATGATAAAGCTCTTTTTCCCTCTGGGAACACAGTCTTACCCCCACTACTCCTCCCTGCCACTGATATTAAGGATGGTGACTGTTGTTGTGTGAACTCAAAATGTGGATATGGAAGCCATTTTTCTGATCTGTATTTAGAACAATATAACTGATCAATGACCTATAGAGTGTTTCTGGGTGCAAGTTGGGTGGCCTTATCCACAAAGATTACTTTGGTGATATGCAGCATATTTTATAGATTTTATAGTTATAAGAGCTTTCTAAAGAATTGTGTGCATCATACTATTACAATATAGTTAGCTCAATTTACCTTGGGCACATATTTTAGGTTCTATTTTTGCCAGTTCTATGTCCTTTACAGTATAGCAGGCCATGCAATTTTATGTTAAAAAAAATAACCTACCGTCTTCAATAACAGTTGATCACATGGTTCAATGAAGACTTCACAAAAAGTGTTGGGAGGACTGGCTTTTCCTGTCCATTTGCTATGAGACATCATTTCTAATTCACATGCCATTTTATAGTAGTTGAAAAATGTGTAATAAATTCATAAATTAAATACCACTTCAACTAAGAATAATCAATCAAAAATGACAGCTGATTGATTTCTTTTGTAAATGAGAATATACTCTTGTTTAATTGATTTCAATATGCTCAAAAGGTGATTTGAAAGTCATATATTCAAAAGAATATTGCTGCTGTTTTAGTGAGAATTTTAGAAGTTCAAAAATGTGACTCATTGACTGACTTGAGATCTTTTTTTCCTGTCAAACAAGGAAATTTATGACCTAGTCACTCATTTTGAACTCACCATGAATGCAGATAATAAGAAAAACTTTCAAACTCATGAAGAGATCTTGTTCTTTAATTTTATCAACAGTTTCTTCCCGGTTACTTTGAAGTTTGAATCAAACTATTTTTTTTGAATGAACTGTGGAATGCCTCCTATATCATGAAGAAAAAATAATTGAAAATCTCCCTGGAGTCCTGTGATTACAGAACTTAGGTATCATAACAGGCAAGAAACAGATGGTTCTGCACTATAGAAACATTTAAAAATAAACATTAATATAAGTTGGAATAAAGTTCTTATTAAGAATGCAGTTTAATCATGTTAAATGTTGTTGACACTGCTACTTAAAACTACTTCATAGATTCTACAAAGGGAAAAAAACCAATTAGTACAGAATATGATGAATGTACCGCCTTAACTATACTATTTACACTAAAGTCATCTCCTGGAAAAAAAAAAAAAAAAAAAGGTTAGTATTTAGTTCATGAGACATGGTCTATAAATATTTTAAATTGCTTTCATGATATCTGGTCAGTTTATTAGATATGTTTACTCATTTTCTCATTCTAAAATATGTTTGTTAGTTTATATGGTAGGCTAACACCTAAGAGCTTGCATTAGGGAATGTTTTTCTCTGGCTTGGTAATCATAAGTGTTTAACAGACCATTTAAAAGCAGAGGTCATTTCTGTAGTAAACTAAGCGAAGACATAATGATTATACATACTTAAACAGCCAGCTCTCAATGTCTTTGAAGGCATACTTCCCTGATAATAACATGCACATAGAGAAAAATTGAATTAAATATATTTCTTACTCTGATATGTGTTTAAGGGTTATTATTATTTATATATGCTTTGTTTTTGTCAGGATTGATTTTCACAAATAACTGACTGGCTAGGTCTTTTTAAAAAGCATAGAATAGCAGGATAGGAATGCACACTCATTAGAACCTGTCTGCTCCTCATATCGAGAAGAAATGTTAGAATGTGGCGTGTTAGAGTCTGATGGAAGGAACATAGACTGTGGAGTTATATAGACTTGTTTTGAAAAATCTAGCTACTTCATATGTCCTCTATATCTTCTTTTGCATCATGTTGTCAACAGTGTTGGGCTTGTTTCCCTTATGGTAAAGAGGAATAATTATACATTTTTCACCCAATATAGTGAGGAGCAAATGAGTTATAATATGTGGTGTGCTTAGTGTGTGATCAGCATTTCAAGTAATGCTAGTTCCTTCTCCCTTTCTTTTTCTATTATTAGCATAAAATCATAATTTTATATTAAGATTTTTAAATTAATTTAAGTTTATTTATTTCCCCCCAACCCACTTCCATTGTTTGGGCTAGCTGTCTGCTTTCTGTGTTTGTCTTCTTTTTAGGAGGGACCAGGAACCAAACCCCAGGACCTACCATGTGGGAGGGAGGTAACCAGTTGCTTCAGCCACCTACACTTCCTGCTTGTTGTGTCTCTCATTGCTTTTTTTCCTTGTTGAGACTCTTCGTTGTGTCATCTCATTGCATCATCCTGTTGTGTCAGCTTGCTGCGCCAGCTCACTGTTTTGCTCGTCTTTTTTAGGAGGCACTAGGACCTGAACCTGGAACCTTCCATATGGTAGGTGGTCACCCAACTGCTTGAGCCACATCCATTTCTCAATAAAATCATAATATATTTTAAACTCTTCAAATTAAATTTCATTAAAAATTTTGAAGCTCAAAATTCCTCTCTTAGGTCTACACCCACTTCTTTCCACATTTTAAAATTTACTCCCTTGAATTTTTTCTTCTACATGGTAATTTTCTGAGGTATGATAATGAGCTCTGGCTCTGAGCTATGCTTGTATCCTAAGTTCTCATGTCTAGTTCAATACTTTGCCCACACGATAGAAACAGCATTTTAGGATTAAAAAATATTTTATAGATGAGAAAATATGAGTTTACTGTTTTAAAAGGAAATAAGCTGAAGTGATAATTCTAAAATCTGATGAAGGACAGATCTTAAATTCAAGCCTGTGTTTCACCGAGTTGTGCCATTATTTCATGTTGATATTATATAGATGACTTCAATGTGATATTTCCCCCCACTGGTACATCAAGGTGTGAGAGAAACATAACAAGAAAATTAAGAAAGCATTTGAGATTTTGGAGTTTAAGACTTGTAGTCTAACGTGTACCTGATATTGCTATCCCAATAACATTTAAATAAAGGGGACCTTGGCAAAAATCTGGGGAAATCACAATAATTCTAAATTTCACTGGTGATGCTCTTTCTAACGGTCTCTACAATCCTTCATGGGTAATAACCATTGATTGAGCAACTTAGCATAAAGTAGAATATTTTTCTTCTTACAAAATTAATACATGATCACAAAATAAAAATAAAGAAATGCAAATATAAGCATACAAACATACTATATGTATTTTCCAATTACTCTTTCACTTATATCATTCATTTTTTCATTCCCACAAACTATGAGCTTACAACCTACTGTTTTAGTGACTGTATACAATTTTATTTAAGTGCATTATTATATATTTCAGAAATCCCATATATTACATTCAATTTGTTTCCCAAATTTAACTGTTATGCATTATAAACTACCTTGTACATAAAGATTTCTAAACATATCTGATTTTGTCCCTAAATAAATTATTGGAAGAGAAATGACTGCATCAAAATTATATGACATTTTTTAAAGCATTAGATAAATGTTAATATACCTTCAAAATTTTTGCCAATTTACATTTCCTTATTTTTATAGTTTAATTTCCTATTCTGAAGCTGTTTATTTCTCTATCACTAATTTTAGTTGGAAACCAACAGTCTGCCTAAATTTTATTTAATAACTTTTTTCTCATTATCTTATTTAAAAGGAGATACACATAGAATATCATGGAAATAGTAGAAATTAGACAACCTGGATTTTAATATTACTTCTATTTATTGGTAGGTCTCAAAATTTGTTTAGTAAATAATAGTGCTAAAATTCTTGTCCATCTGTCCTCAAGATTATTGCATTGCCAAAATGAAATGATGTTTGTTGAACCATTTTAGAAAATTTAAAGTTCTTTGTAAATATCGGCTATTGCTATTAGGTAAGAATTCATGATTAAGCCTATCAAATAGTGTGACTGAACTCTGAGTTTCTAATGTCCCTCAAAGTTTTGACTATTACATTGCCAATAAGTCTGAAATTACCAAAATAGTGATTTAAGCTCTAAATTGTCTTGGGTTGAGTAATTCCGAAACATGTATTTATATGGGTTGTGATATAAGATTAATTTTTTCAGACTTAACAGAAAGCAGGGACAAGAAAAGGAGAACTGAAGTTTTTATTATGGTGAGTACAAAGTAGATTAAATATTGCATACAGGACAATCATGTAGTTATGATCCTGAATAGCTGATAAGGCAGCTTTAGGTGCTGGGTATTTGGGGAAAGGCACTGAAATAGTGGAGAAGTCCTGATTATTGCTTAACTCTCCACAAAGTGGGTCAGGTATTACTCCAGAAGATAATGGATGAACATAAGAGATTACTTTATCACATGGTTCATTAGTTTGTTGTTGTTAATAGTAACTTGATTATATACAGTTCATTTTGAATTTTTAGGCATATATTTCTCTGGGTCATTCTAGTCATACTCTCATACAAACAATCAGTTTTAGCTGCATTAAATAATCAAGCACTTGGTCTGCATCAATAAATAATCAAGCACTTGGCCTGCATCCATAGCAACAAAGAAAAGGAAGGAAGGAAGGAAGGAAGGAAGGAAGGAAGGAAGGAAGGAAGGAAGGAAGGAAGGAGTGGAGGGAGGGAGGAAGGAGTGGAGGGAGGGAGGAAGGAAGGGAGGGAGGGAAGGAGGAAGGAAACCAAATGGTGTACAAAATCATTTTTACAGATTGATAGTGTCCTTCCTTTGGATCAGAATCAGGACCCCAATTAATGGTTTGCCAAAATCTCTCTCTTTCTGAGAGCTTTAGCAACATATCAGTAGATTTCCCTACAGAACACAGGGACAAAGGGTGTTTGTTGTTATTTTATTAATCAAAATAGAAATTAAAAATGGCCATTTTCAGCCTTATATATATATTTTACACCTAATTATCCAGTCTGTCTCCATATCTCAATTAAATTATCCAAATAAATAGATTTTTATCTCTTGGTCTATTTGTCCAGAACCGTTTGTAGACATACCTTTCCAAGCATGTTGTTAATAGTAATACTCTGATAGGGGTATATAGATTCTCACAGTCATAGAGAAATTGATAGATAAACAGCTTCATCATTTGGTCGACCAGTCAGCTCTATGATACCATCATCTGTGTGAAGAATAATTACAATTAGTTAAATGACACCTGAAAATAGTTCCTTGTTTTTGATAAATAAAATTCAAATGATTATAAAATTAATTTCGATGTTGAATAAAATCAAACTGCTTTTATTTTCACTTTAATTAGAGAAGTTGTGGGTTTACAGAACACTCATGCATAAAATTCAGGATTCCCATATACCACCCTATTATTAACACCTTCCCTTAGTATGGAATATTTGTTAAAATTGATGATTTCACATTTTTATAAATATATTATTAACTACAGTCCATGGTTTTAACTTAGGGTTCACTGTGTAGATCCAAGATTTTTTTTTTTAATTTTTATTCTTTTACCAAATATACATATTAACATTTCCCCTTTTAATCACATTCAGATATATATTTCAGTACACAATGTTGTGCTGCCCTTACCACCATCCATTACCAAACATTTTAATCATTCCCTGTATATATTAAGCCTTGACTTCCCATTCCCAACCCCCACTCCATCCTTACATTCTAGATTCTGTCATTTTGTATCTGGCTTATTTTACTCAATATGATGTCTTTTAAAGTTTATTCACATAACATGTATTGGCCTGCTTTTTAACTCTTTCCTATTTGGCCAAACTTCCCACTTTTATGTAAGACAGATGTAATTGCAATCCATCATCCACAATCCACTTTTACAAATCTGTGAAGACAGTTTATTTTCTGTCCCAAGAATGGTCCAGAGTAAGTTTTAGTTTTGGCTTAAATATCCAAAATTTCTTCAGGTGTTTTGAAATTATATGAAATTATACTTTTATTATTTTATTTGACCTTTTTTATACTTAGTAAATCTTTATCATATTATCACAGATCTCTGACATTTGAGTAACTGAAATAGGATTAGGCAATTCTCACTTTTAAAGCTATTATATAAATCACTCACCTCTCTTTGAAATATAGTGTGATGGTTTACATAGACAGGCCGTAAGACAAATGTACATAAAGAAAATATAAAAAAAACTCTTTCACTTTTAAAGTATTATGATTCTAAGATTCAGGCTGTGCTTAACAAAACAAACTCTTTGTGGTGGTTGGAGCTATGTACCCCAGAAAAACATGTTTTTAAAATTAATCCATTCCTGTGGTGTGAACCCATTATACACAGGAACTTTTTTTTTTAATGTTTTTTTTTAATTAATTTATTTTTTATTGTGGGTAAAAATCAAAATTTTCA